>JAYKYS010000014.1:11200000-11765000 GCA_036924285.1 Asterella californica
CACAGGCCACGATATTCTGCTTTAGAGGAGGATAAAGCAATAGTTGGCTGCTTTTTACACTGCCAAGTGATGGCACCTCCTCCCAGCATAAATGCGAATCCAGACATTGATTTACGATCTGTAGAATCACCTGCCCAATCAGCATCTGTAAATCCAACAAGTCCAAGTGACTTAT
Source organism: Asterella californica (assembly GCA_036924285.1). Taxonomy (NCBI): domain Eukaryota; kingdom Viridiplantae; phylum Streptophyta; class Marchantiopsida; order Marchantiales; family Aytoniaceae; genus Asterella; species Asterella californica. Next base: position 11,200,176 of record JAYKYS010000014.1, read on the forward strand.
CTGAGCTATATCTGAGCCCATAGCTGATAGTTCCCCTGAGGTAGCGCAAAACTCTCTTTGCTGCCCTCATATGCATAAGTGTGGGAGACTCCATATTCTGACTGAGTTTGCTGACTGCAAACGAAATATCTGGTCTTGTAATGACAGCCAGATAAATTAACTTTCCAATCAGCTTCCTGAACTCTGTTGCATGTGCCTGCTCATCATCAACAGAAGAACTTTGCCACTCCTTTGAGATAACCATAGGAGTAGGCGCATGCTTGCACTTCTCCATCTGAAAATCCTGAAGTATACTTTCTGTATACCTTGCCTGAGAGAGGTATAACATTTCGTTGTGTTCCAGAAACTGAACTCCAAGACAAAAGTTGAGAAGTCCTAGATCCTTCATATCAAACTCCTGCATTAAAGCTTGCTGAATCTTCTTTACTCCTCCTTGATTACTTCCGGATATTATCAGGTCATCCACGTACAGTAACAGTAACACAATACCTTGAGAAGTAATCAAAACATAGAAGTTTGGATCACCTCTTGTAGGAGAGAAGCCTTGCTGCTTCAAGAAGATGTCGATTCTTGTGTACCAAGCTCTTGGAGCTTGTTTGAGGCCATATAATGCCTTGTGCAGCTTGCACACTAACTGTTCACCTCCTTGACGAACAAAACCAGGTGGTTGCTGCAAGTAGATATCTTCTTCAAGAATGCCATTAAGGAATGCATTCTTAACATCCATTTGTAGACACTTCCAACCATGTTGTTTTGCAAGAGCACAAAGAATTCGGATGGAGTTAAGTTTTACCACAGGTGTAAAGGTCTCTTGAAAATCTTCTCCTGCAGTCTGCAAATAACCTTTTGCAACAAGGCGAGCCTTGTATCTCTCAATCGTTCCATCCGCATGCCTCTTGATCTTATAAACCCACTTACAGCCAAGTGCTTTCCTGTTTGCTGGAAGAGTTACCAGGCTCCAGGTTGCATTTTTGAGCAGTGCATCATATTCTTCCTGCATAGCACGTCTCCAGTGATCCTTACTGAAAGCTTCCTCGAATGTAATAGTCTCTCCATCACCTTGAGCTTCAGCCATGAGAATATAATCCTCTAGCCTTGCAGGAACCTTCCTTGTTCTGATAGGTCTCCTTGGTTGGGTAGCAAGATTCGAATCTGGAGTAGGCTGATGAATGAGAGGCGAATCTGCTGTAGTTGGACCTGATTCAGTAAGCTCAACTTGTGTGGGTGGTGTAGGAGGTGGTTCTAGTTGAGCTTGAGGTTCTTCTTCATGGATCTCTGAAGTAGGTTTATGAATTGAGAGAGGTGGCAGGTCAGAAAGTTGGTGTTGTGAGTTTCGAGATGAAGGTTCCTCTAAAAACACTACATCTCGACTGATGATGATCTTTCTTGCAGCACTCAATAGCCTATATCCCTTTTCTCTTGCTGGATATCCTATGAATGTACAGATCTGGGATCTATCATCAAACTTTTGCAGTAATTTTCGAGGAGTTGAAACATATGCTTTACATCCAAAAATTCGTAGGTTAGAGAGGTCTGGTTTCTTCCCTGTGAAAGCTTCGAATGGAGTTTTGTTGTTCACAGCATTTGTTGGACTTCTGTTGAGAAGGTAGACCGCAGTACTGACAGCTTCAACCCAAAGATCTTTTGGAAGATCTTGCTCAAGAAGAAGACTTCTTGCCATCTCCACAACAGTTCTGTTCTTCCTTTCAACAACTCCATTTTGCTGAGGCGTGTAAGCTGTAGTCAACTGCCGCAGTATCCCCTTCTCAGCGAAATATTGATCAGCTGCCTTGGAAGTGAACTCTCCTCCTCTATCACTTCGTAGCTGCTTCACTTGCTGTCCAGTATGTCTTTCTATCATGTTAACAAGCTGTTGAAGATTCGAGAGTGCTTCAGACTTTCTTAACATGAAGAAAACCCAAATGTATCTCGAGAAGTCATCAACAACCAGCATAAAGTACTTAGAACCTCCAAGCGAAATAGTCTCAGTAGGTCCACAGAGATCTGTATGTAACAGTTGAAGGATATCTGTTGCCCTTGTTGCAGTAGTCTTGAAGAACTTCCTTCGAGTCTGTTTAGATATGAGACAAACTTCACATGGGGTGTTTACAGGGCGAGTTTGGAAACACCAAGTGCTAAGTTTTCATGAAACAACTTCTGCATTCTCTGATAGTGTAAATGTCCAAGTCGTAGATGTCATAACTAGCTCGTCTCGTTACAGCAGCAAGAACTGGAGCTACCAAGGGTAAGGCTTGTAACTCATACAAGTGGTCAACCTTGAGTCCTGTAGCTACTACAGATCCTTGGTCAAGAATTGAACATCCTTGTGCATCGAATGATAGTTGAAATCCGTGTTCAGCAAGTTTACCAACACTCAGGAGATTATGCACTACACCAGGTACAAACCAGACACCTCCAATGATTCTTATCTGACCTGAAGGTAGCTTAATATGAATGTTACCTTCCCCCTGGACTTGGTAGCCCTTACCATCTCCTAGTCGAATCTCTGGTCCATTAAGAGGATGAAAGTCTTGAAACCACTCCTTCTTTGAGGTGATATGATTTGATGCTCCAGAATCAATCCACCATTGTTGGTCATGTGTGTCGTATACATGGCAGTGAAGAACAGCTTCTCTTCGTAATCAGTTGTCTGTACGAAGTTACCTCTGTTGTTTGTGTTGGAACGTTGATCAAATGCCTTCTTCCTGCACTCATAAGCATAGTGACCACGTTTCTTACAGTAGTTGCAGTTCCCAGGTTTCGGTTTGTTGGAGTTGCCCTCTGAATCTCGTTTGTTGTATTTGCTTTTCTTGTTGTCCCAATGCTCTTTTTGTTTGGATTGCGATTCTTGAGTTCTACCCCGCTTATGATCTCTCTTCTTGGAGAAGAAAGCTGCATCAGTTGTTGTAGTTGTTTGAGTTGACTTGGTTTCGATATTCATTGCTTCTTGCAAAGCTAATGTTTGCAGTTCTTCAAATGAGACAGGCTCCTTACGAACATCAACTGCTTTGACGAAGTGCTCATACGGTTCTGGTAAGCTCTGGAGCACTATAAGCACCAAGTCGTCCTCATCTATATTTCCACCCAGATTCTTCAGTTATTGTAGCAACCCTTTGACAGTATTGAAGTGCTCTTCGAGTGAGATGCCTGCAACCATCTGCAAAGTGTTTACTTTTCTGCGTAGCACTCTCTTCCTCCCTCGAGCAGCTCCTTCGTGCTTCTTGGTGAAAGTATCCCAAGCATCTTTAGAGGTTTTAGCCTCCAAGATATCCATGATTTCTGAGTCTTTAATCGTCATCTTGATGATGGCAAGAGCTTGTTGATCTCTCTTGTTCCAAGCTTTGACAGCAGCTGATGAATCGATAGGTCTTTCTTCTTCACCCAAGACTATGTCCCATAAGTCGTAGTCCAAGTAGCGTCTATATTATAGTCCTCTGCAGTCTCGTCCTGCACGGCAAAAATCTCAGAAACGCGAAAATCGATCGTTAAGGCCTTCAAAAGTGTGGTCAAAGATCCGTTGACCAAGGGTTCCCCAAAGTGCAACTTCCTTATACGAGGTCCGTTTGGGTCGAAAGTTGAACCGTTGGAAAGCTCTTTGCAAAAAGGCAAAGCCTTTTTGACCCCAAATCCACTCTCAGATTTGCCTAATTCGACCTCCTTCCCCTCCAAAAATGCAGTCAAATGTAGTTTGACCAGAAATTTGCGCCTTCTTTCTCACTTTTCAGTTGAAGGTGGTGTGCTCCCTCTAAGTCCTTTTCACTCTCTGGTTCCTCATTCTTCTTGCTAATGCTCGTGCCTAAGCTCTGATACCATGTTGAAGAAGTAAACCAAGTGAATACTCTTCACTGTACAAGTTATATCAGTAAAGGGATCAGTCGACTCATCATCTCCCAAGAGAGGGGATGTTATATACTCTAACCTATGGACAAGAGGTTAGTTACTAGTCCGTCATTAGTCATAGAGATGTGCCTAAAGAGGTGACTATAGAGAGACTATAGAGATGACTATAGATGTGACTATTAGAGGTGAGTATAGACTAGACATTATCTTTAACATGTTCTACACGACACATACAAAGGAAAAACACTGCCAACCTTTTTCATGAATTTGTCTCCTATTTTTCTACCCTAACCCTTCCCAAAATCAAGAAGAAGTGAAAATATACTGATGATGCTCCGATCGTTTGCTAAGAGGGGTGAATCGAGTTCATAATTCCTGATGGGGCGAATAAGTGAAAGCCGCTCTTCATACATTGATCTCCCGCACTTCTCGAGTGTCAATTCTATAACGATGAAACCTGATTGAGTGAATTATCGAGCTCCACACGAAGCTATGTAGAAATATAATGTGTGCACCTACACGCCAAAATACTCCAATACTAACTACTAACATAAGAATGAAGATAGAAAAATATATAAGAGAAAAACTCTTGAGGAAAAACATGCTGAAAGTAGAAAAAGGAAAAAAACTATTTTCAAATTTATATTATATAAAATCATTTTAACGATCAGAGTTTGTTGAGACACTCTAAATTGCAACTCTCATCTTTCTAAAAGAGATTATTTCTTGTATATAATGTCTTAATGTAATCTAAGGAATGTGCAATAAACTATAGAAATTAGTGGAAGTGATACTAAATCTAGTTCTAATGTAAGTATAAGCTGGAAAAACTACTAAAATTATGTAGCTAGAGCTAGATAATTTACTCATCAGGATTCATCGAACTCTAAATCATTATAGAACTTACACTTTCGGAGAAGTGCCGGAAATCAATGTATGGAGAGCAATTTTTATCTAATTATTTGCTTACTCACCCCATCAAAAATGATGAACTCGATTCACACTTTCGTACGTTTCGGTGGAGGTGAGCGAGAAGTTTTATTCTTTTTGTCAAGTAAAGTAAGAAGTAGGTTAGTCTCGCGACGTCATTTTCTAAGTCCATTCTTTCACCGTGAGAATTTCTGCGGTCGAACGTTGATGCCCTTGGACGGACTGAAGGAGAAACCCTGAAATTTCCACTTGCTCTGTTACTTTTAAAAAGTATTTTTAAAATTTTAAACAATAATATAACCACAATTATGTCATGCTGGTGACCGAAATACGAAGGCCAGCGATCCGAAAACGTGGGCGGATGAACGACCGCATAACGACGATTTATCGAACTTCTTCATGCTACTCTGCACTTCGATACATCGGGAGTTTATGAGACTTCGTTGCGAACTAAGGGCATCTCCACCCGAACACGGGAAATGGCCTGGGAAGTACCAATGACCTCGAAAGAATACCATGTCATGCGTATCAAGTTTAGCGTGGACGTTTACCGGAACGGACTCGAGATAAATTTACAGTGAGAACTTACTACTTATCGTCTTTTCTCACCCATCAGGCGAAGAAGACGACTGGTTACCGGGACTGTTTACAGTGCCGAGGCATTTACAATGCTCCGGTGGAGATGCTCTAAAGGCTCCGAAATCCCTTCAACTGAAGCATACCTGGGAAATGATCTCTCCTCACTCTGAACTGAAGTACAATAAGGGTTTTAGGGTTAAGCATGGCCTCTGCGATCTTTTCACTAATTAACAGCCCTGAAATTTTTTGTTCTCTGTCCTTAACTAACGGGGTATAGTAGTCTGTGCATGAAGAGAACAGATTCAACACCTTAGCAGGGCGATAACACGTAAAGAGAATAGAGGAGCTCCGAAAAGAAAAGGAGAATCATTTTTGCACGCAACACGGAGCGCACTTGCCTCGCCGCCAAGAAGATAATGCTCAAACTGGTCGATGTTATCATGTTATCGGTACTGCATTTACGTGTGCTCTTGGTTTCTACTGCTGCTCTCAAATTTCTTCTACATGGCTGTATGCTCCGGAAGTTCTGCAACAGTTCGAAGGTTCTTTGCGATACCCGTTTATAATCTCGTTTTACGACTTGCTTACTGCCATTCTATGTTTATTTTCTTGAAACAGCGAGTTCTGCACAAGTTCGACCAAATCCAAGCTATTATTCCACGCTCAATGCATATTTCATGAAAGTGGACGTTTAGCTTACTGTATGGTATTCAGAGCGACTCGACTTGAGACACGAGACTGACGTGAAGTGCAATCCGGATGTTCTGCTACAGTTCGCGGGTTCTTTTTGATACTCGTTGCTACTTTCATTTTATGACGTGCTTGCTCCCATTCTATCTTGATTTTCTTCAAACAGCGAGTTCCACACAAGTCCGACCAAATCCAAGCTATTATATATTCCACGCTCAATGCATATATCATGAAATTTAATGCTTAAGACGCGGGGCTGAGGAGACATGCAATTTGGAAGCTGCTGCTGGAGTTTCTTTTACAGGTCCGAGGTTTCTTCCTGCAATTTCAATCTTGATGTAGCATTTCCGCTTCTCCCCTGTAACATCAATATCGCATTGGACATAAGAATCTTTACAGAATGAAATTTTTGGCTGAAGTTTCTACACTAACGGTCAATGTCAATTTATCGCTGAAGGGTGTCCTCATCAAATAAAACCCCGAACCAGCCCAGTGCCAAACATGAGAAGATTGATACATAGCACTTTTTCTCGTCCTTCTTGATCCTCTCATGGCTTGAACAGAATAGATCTTGGATAATTCACGAGGGTCTATGAGACCTAGAGGTTCAATCACATTTACCAACAATTCTGGATGAATGGAAACTAAATCTACCCTCCAAAGAAACTGGTCTATATCTTCTTTGACAATTCTCTCAACGAAATTTTCTCGAACCTGTGAGAAATCCGAAGTGATTTTAGAGTCAGATGGACTAGATTTGACGCAATCTCGCAAGAATCTGAAAGCCATCTCGGGTTCAGGCAAACATCGTCGTTCCAGGTCTTCAACATCCTCTTCGGTGTCTGCAGCACTTACCACACACCACGTAATAACCTCGCGTAGCCTCAAGTATTCTTTGAGGGACCAATCCCAACTTTGGTAAGTAGTGTCCTTCTGTGTTTTGGACAAATATAAATCGAAAGCTTTCTTAGAAAGCTTAGAAAGCGTCGCCGCGCTTAACTCGTAAAATTCCATTATCTGCACCAAGTGAGAGCAGATGACTTCCATGGATTCAACGCACCCAGGGTGAGGTCTAGGGAAGAGAACATCGTCAGTTAACTTCACCTCGTTTGCATTCCATTGCGTGGAGTACTCGCAGAGTGTACATAAGTTCTAAGCAACTTCCTCACGCGTATACAACACAGTTTTCTTCATGTGATCTATTTCAGGTACATCGGCCCATTAACGTTCAATGATAACCTTCTCGAGTTGCTCTAGCATGAGGACCGACCTCCCACCACGACCTTCAATAGCAACTCCGAATCAAGCCTAAAGTTCTCATGATTATCGACGCAAAAAGGACTGCCGACTTTCTTCTTGTGTTGTATGTCCTCGTCGAGAAGAACTTCAGAATAATGACCAGAACAGACGATGAAACTGTTGGTAGTGAAACGGATGTGTCTGTGGATTCGGCCATACCGTTCCAGAGCATCTGGCGGAAGAACAAGGAACGTGCGGCCAGCTCCATGCGGCAAGCATGAACTTGAACTCCATCCTCGCAGATTAGGATCACATCGCTCAGCTGGGGGTTGTCAACCATGTTCAATAAGTCGTTAACTAGCACTTTGTCTTGATGGGGTCTTCCCATCCGTTTGCTATTCATTGGGTCGCGTGTTTCACTTTGTCTTTCTCTGACGACATCGTATTAGATATCTTTAGCCTAGAGGTTTGGAGTCGAATTCCAGAGGAGCTCGATCGGTGCAGTACCGCCCTACAGCGAGATCTTCCCAGCAATGAAAAGTTCACTGCCACATAACTGGTTTCTCGGTTTAGGGTAGAAGTACACAGGAGCTCCTCGATCGTAACAGCCGAGTTCAAACACTTAACTGCTGGTGGGAGCTCGTACGGATGTGAGAAATTTGTGTATGTCAAACTTAGCACCGCGCGAAATAAAGTTCTAGACCGCTTGATGCGTACCAGAACTGATCAACCTTGTGACAATCAACCGATCGATTAGCACCCAATCCCCGCTAACGCATAGCCTCGCAATTCGACTGCAAGCGTAGCTCGTTGTTGTATTACTTCCCGTCAGAATGTACTGTTCAGATCGATGGCAATGGCTTATGAATACCAATAAATATAGTGCCAGTTGATACGGGTGGAAGCATTTGTCCTCGTGTTGATTCCTTCCTCTGTGATGCCCTCGGCGATCGCTCGACTTAACAGCCCGATCACAAGCTCTTCACTCATGACAACTGTGGACCGAGTTTGATTAGAGTGGAACGAAGTTCTGGATAAATAATAGATAATCAAAATAGAGAGGAAACAACGAAAGATCTCTCTAGACGTCTCAAAAGGATCTCGCCGGTACATTTTCAGAACTTCTCGTACTAAGTTACTGAACAGAAGGACGTAAATTTCTGACCGACCTACTTCCCGGATAATAATACCTCCAGAATCGAATGTCTAAGTAGATTCTGAGTTGGAAGCGGTGTACAGTCGGAGGTTTGACTTAGTACGAACAAAGTCCTTATTACACTGCTTTACGCGACGGTACTAAATCCCAAATTGGTCGCCCGAGCTTGGATTGACATATACTGATTCATCAAATCCCTTCAGATTTTGGATTTTTACAGTCACACGATCATAGTGCGGCCGCAGGAAATACCCATCCATAAACTCATGGATATACTCTGTCCAAGACATAAATACGACAGGGTAAAAGATTTCATCTTCAGCATTATCTATCCGATAAGTAGTCTCCTCCCCGCGAAATGAATATGAACAGGTTCCGTCTTTCCTGTTTAATGTCACTTTGATAGGTGTATTCCACAGATCATCTGATGAACTACGGACACGTTCCGGAGAACCTTTCCATGATGTTCTGTCATAAAACTCGTCCACTTCGTCTCCATGGCCAACACTTAGCACTGAACCTCGAGAAAATTCGGAAAAGCGCATGCACCCACGCTTTCCGATTTGCATCCGAAGGTCTTCTCCACGATAGAGACGGTAAAATCCAATCTCAAGTAATTCCATGACTCCGCTCCCTAGAAGTCCATGTTGAGTCACAACGATTTCCCACTCAAACGTGCGAGGAAACTCCATCTTAAGCTCGGCGGCGGCAGCAGAGACCAGGGAAAGCTCTTGTGCATCTGAAGGTTCCACACTAACGGTGAAAGTCATGCTATTGTTGAAGGGTGTCTTCAGTAAATAAAGCCCGGAACCGGCCCAGTGCCAGACATGAGAAACATCATACATCCCATTTCTCCTCAGCCTTCTTGATCCTCTCATGGCTTGCACAGGATAGATCTTCGAAAATTCCAGAGAGTCGATGAGACTTAGGGGTTCAATTACATTTACCAGCAGTTCTGGATGAATGGAAACTAAATCTACCAACCGAAGAAACTGGTCCAGATCTTCTTTGACGATTTTCTCGACGAACCTTTCTCGACCCACTGAGAAGTCGAATGTGCTATTGGAGTCGGAGGGACTAGATTTGATGCACTCTCGGAGAAGTCTCAAAGCAATCTCAGGTTCAGGCAAGCATGTTCGGTCCAGATCCTCGATAGCCGTTTCTGTGTCTGCAGTCCTTACGGCACACCACGTAATAACCTCGCGTAACCTCAAGTATTCCTCAAGGGACCAATACCAAGTTTTGTCACTAGAGATTCCCTGTGTTTTGGACAAATAGAAGTGAAAGGCTTTCCTGGAAAGATTAAACAAGGTGGCGGCACTCAACTCGTTAAAGACAATTATCTGCAGCAACTGAAAGGCGATGGCTTCTAGTGTTTCAACGCGCACCGGATGGGGGCGGAAAACATTGTCAGTTAACTTCACCTCGTTTGCATTCCACAGCGCGGAGTACTCGCAGAGAGTGGATAAGTTGCAAGCGACTGCATTCAGCACATTCCTGTTCATGTGTGCGTGATCCATTTCAAGTACATAGTTCCACAGTACATCGTTCCATAGTCGTTTAATGATTACCTTTTCAAGTTGCTCGAGCATGAGGTACCGAACAGCCACCAGGACCTTCAGCAGCAACTCCCAATCGAGCGTCAAGTGTTTAGGTTCGTCGTCGCAAGGCATCAACATAGTATCTCCATCATCGGTTGTATGTCTTTGGGAAGACATACTGTGGACATTCTTCTTGTGTCGTACATCCTCGTCGAGAAGAACTTCCGCGTAGAGAAATTTCATAATTATGACCAGAACAGAAGATGAAACTGTTGGTAGCGAAACGGATGTGTTTCTGGATTCGGCCATACCGTTCAAGAGCATCTGGCGGAAGAACAAGGAACGTGCTGCCAGCATCATGCGGCAAGCGTGAACTTCAACCCCATCCTCGCATACGAGTATCACGTCGCTGAGCAGGGGGTTATCAACCATCTGCAACCAGTCCTTAACTATTGCTTTTTCTTTCTCTGGCGAGGTCCCACTTGACATATCTTTAGCCCAGAAGGTTGGAGTCATAAGTTCCAAAGCAGCTCGTTCTGTGCAGTACCAGAAATACACAGGAGCTCTACTGTGTGCTGCATATAGGTAGGTATCGGCCCCAGTTCGGTTTGAGTAAAACCAAATTGCAAAACTGCGATTAACTCAACTCCCTCCTTGAACTGAAATATAGCTTCGAGCTTGAAGGCCTCATCATTCTCTTCCACTCTCACGAGCTTTTTAGCGTGCGTCGCAGATACTATCATTGAAAAACTTGTCAGGAAAAGCCTTCTCGCCGTGGTACTTTCCACGCGATATTCAAATTTGCTCCAAAATACTGGCGACCCGGAACCGAACCGAGTCCTATGCATAAGTGGACCGCTGCATGCGTACCAGAATGAGCAACTTTCGTGACAATCCACCAACTCGTTAGCACCCAATCCCCGCTGGATACCCGGCACCTTCTCTCATCTCCGACACTCATTAGCATCTATAAATCTCACGGCGTTTGCCAGCGCAAATCGTCTCCTTGTAAGATACAGAAGAATGTGATGCAAGATTTTCTGTGGGCTGTAACTGAAGCTCTTGAACACTGCATCCGCCCAAAACTCACCGGAACGTAGACCTGAACACCTTCTGCTGCGCTACCATCGCGCCACGAATCCCTTGTTACAAGTCCTTGTTGAACCCTCGAAGACCTTCATCTCCAGCGCCCGAGAAAATGGCTTCCAGAACTAAATTTGAATCTTAAAGCGACGAGTGCGCATGCGGCATGCTATTACCTGGTTACACCACGCACTAGACGATGGGAGTATAGTCTACTGTAGTGATGTGACTTAAAAACCTTATGGTATAAACTTAAACTTAAACCCTAAGCTTAACTTGAGGTTGAGTTATTACTTTAGCAGACTGCGTAGGGACGAAGCTGAGTACGATCATATACTGGTGCAGACGTCCACAGTCAGTTCGTCATAGTGAAGGTGTCCATAGTACAGACTGTGCAGTATCATGACTGAGTCGACAGTCGAGAGCGCCGTCCAGCCATAGTCCGTCTGGTAAAGAGTTTGTTCATCCTGTTTATTTGAATCGCAAACCTTTGCGCGACAAGCGGCCTGAGCGTTACCGTCCTTTGGCATTTTCAAAATATCACTTCCTAGGAAGATGGTGGTCGCTCGTTATTTGCTGTCGCTTGTTGTGCTGAAGCGTTCGTGGTTCGTTTCATTTGGGTCCCATCGTGAGAGTTGAAAATAATTGAAGATTGAAAGTTGAGTATTGGGCCGGTTGTGCCCAAATAACACAAGAAGCATTGCTACATTAAACGTTGCGTGAACCTGAGATAGATTTTAGTACTTCAGTTTTCGTAAAGCCTGTGTCCACGTTCTAGGCGATATGAAATATCGTGTCGAGTGGGAAAGGAGAACTTAGAGGAAACTGTTTGCAGTGAATTCAAGCACAACAGAAGCTGAAAGAGGCTCGTCTCAAGAACAAGGACAGGTTTGACAAGACCCACAGGCTCCGACTGAAGCCCATACATGATCGAGACGCATCAGAATGCTACTTACTTTTTACGGGAGCTCGATGGTACACCTCTAAGGCTTCATGTTGCTAGTAAGCGTATCAAGTTGTTTAGAAGAAGGAGAGAATCCGTTGAGCTAGACAAATTTTTAGAGTCAGATCAGATGATGGATGCCGATGCAGATCTGCTATCAGAAGAAGACGCAAGGGACGTTGAAGAGGACGATGGCAATTTAGAGAACCTTGGAGACTAGTGGAAAGGTTGGCACATATCGGAGGATGTGCAGGTTTGGAGGGGGTGAATGTCGTGACATTCTACATGATGAAATGGAGCTTCAGAAGACACTCAATCAACATTTGTTTCGGAAGCTGCACCCTAGCTTACCAAGCTAGGGCTATGCTTGGCAAGCTGCCCTCTAGCTTGGATTGAAATATCACCTTGAACGAGGGCGAAAGTTTCCAGAATGTAGAGCTCGACGAGGAGAGCGACTTCATGCTTCCTGTTTTGACAAAAAGTGTTTTAAGTAATAATTAGTACGAGTTTTAGACTGAGAAATATGCGAAAGAAAGAAATCCGTCGATTCTGGCTCGTGACTCGAACTCTGAATCTGATAGCGTGAGTGTGTAAGTGTTCATGAATACTATAGTTTTGACTCCTCATTCATTAAAAATGAAGTTGTATAGAGAAGTTAGTGTAGGAAAAGCTAGTAAAGACTTTTACAGAAAATCTTCTTCAGTAAAAGCATATGTACAGAATTTTTAACCTTCTAGAACGGAACCAAAGGCCATCCCAGTGATAGGTCGTCTGCCCAAGAGGAAAGTGGTCTCAAGATCAATTCTTCCTAGCCTCTGGTTCTTATTCCGGCATGTTGGTCTCCTGGAAGGGAGTCTATGTTGGATATGCAGCCACGTCCTGCATATCTAGAGACGAGAGACCGGTATCTCTCTTAATCGTGGACTTCCTGATCTAAGCCTCCGCATGCCACTGTGAATATATCATGGGAGATACCTGGTGTGCATATGAGGGACTTACATATGAGGCAACCTCATAAGTGTAAGGGCTTTGGTCTACATCAGATGGCTTGTGGTATATTCAGGGTGGCATCAAGAGCACGGGAAACTTTTGTTAATCAGTTAATTAATCATTGAATCGGCTTAGCAATGGCAAAGAAAGCTATGAGACCTTTAGTAATGAAGGAGTCTGCTTTGTAAAAGAGGATGTGAAGCTTTTATTAAAAAAGGTCTAGCTTAATAATTAAGGTTATGTACGCATAAAGACAGTAAGGAGGTAGCTTAGCTAGGGGCCTGCTTCTGATAAGTGGTTGTACTTATAAAGACAGCAGGGGGCATCTTAGCTAGGGACTTACCTTCTAGGTTAATCAACCTACGACGCTTTTCAGAGGGGAATTTTTACAGAGAACTGAGAGGGAAGCCATCGAGACGCGCAGGAGAAGCTTGGGGGCTGAGGAGATCAGATTTCTGAAAGAATTGAGTTGGGAGGTCGACGCAAAGTGAGAGACAAGTGTTTAGAAGCTTAAACTTTGTCTATTATACAATTTGGAGAAAAAATTACCTTCTGAACGGACAGGAGGCAGTTTTACTGAGAGAGATCGATTTGATAATCTGCGGAGTACTTTTAATTGTCACAAGATCAAATTTTTGAAGGTTTTCAGTTGGGAGGTTGACGCAGAGAGAGGATTAAGAGTTAGAGGAGCTTGAATTTACCTATTAGGCTGCTTGGAGGTGAATCTGGTGAGTAGGGAACATCTATTTGAGCGGAGGAGAAGACAAAGACTGAGAAGGTCGGATTTTCTGAAGGATTTCAGTGCTGAAGCTGTTGCAAGAAGGGATACAAGGCGTTGGAGTTTCAGATCTTCATCAGTTGTAGGGTTTGGAGAGTAATCTGCTATCTGAAGAGCGAGAAAAGATTAGTTGAGTGAAAATTGACTGTTTGAGAGTGATTTGCGGTGATCATCGTAAGGAGGTCTTGTTGAATAAAGTTCTCTTGTAAAATTGATGTCTGTGGAGGACTGTTGAGTTTTGGAAGAGAAATAAAGCATCTTGAATTCAGGTTTATTCTATCTGTTGTGTCCGGAGGTGGATTTACCTCTTGATGGCTGAGACTTGATCTGTTAAGTAGTACGTGATCCATAGTCAGAATATAGTCTCTGTGAGTGACTTCAGCCGTTGTGGACTACCAGCTTGGCTCTTGTCTTGATATTCAATCTCTACTTCTATCTCACGATCTATCACAGTTAGAAGGCTCGCCCTTCTTGAGAAAGACTCTCCTCGACAACGTAGGCAGACATATTTACCGATGTCGTGTGATGGGGTGGGCTTATTATCCATGGAGAAGACTACTCCAGCAGCTTTTTCAAGTAGTTGGGCCTTCTCAACACCTTGGCTCTGCCGTCGTTTCCTCATGCGAGATAGACTTATTCTGGAGAGTTATGCAACAGAGGTGGAGGATGGTTCTTATCCACTATAGGTGTGTCTCTGTGAGACAAGAGATAGTTTGACTCTTGAGACACGTGAGACATATCTTCGATTTGATATCTTAGCTATCGATGGATCCGGCGGACTGCAATCCTCTTTGACGAGACATCATTCCAGCAGGTTCTTCACGCGCTCTTAGTTGATCTTTCCATCTCACGGGATACTAGAGCTCGACTCCGCTCTTGTTCAGACAAGGACGCAAGTTCTTGACTCATAGCTCGATCTTGCATTAGAGCGTCCGGACTAGACTATCTTCGCATAGACTATCTTTTCTACAGCGATGAGATTCTGCTTAGGCTTGATCCAGCCTGTTACTTCGATATTATCCACTTGCGATTGCTATCTCGCTCGACACTTCGGATCGACACCTTGCTCGCTGTCCTCACGGTGGAGAGCGGATAGCTACTCATGATGTCATCAGGGACGTTGTTTTTGCCTTAGTACGAGAGAGTAGTTACATGACGTGAAGAGAACATTGATATGTCTTTTAGACGAGAGGATAAACGAGAACTGATATGTATATGAGGAGAGAGGATCAAGTCTCAATGACACATGAAGTTATCACGAATCCGACATGGGATTTAGTGACAGCACAGGTGATCACTCATATCTTAAGATGGGCTGCAAGAGTGACGCCAACAACGAAGATGACCAAGTACAGGGATATGCAAGTGAGACATCATCCCTTAACGTTGGAGATATACGGATCGACAGCCTCGGAGTTTATCATTTTTATTCGAGATTGTACCAAAGCTTACCATGAGAGACGTCAAGAGGTATCACTTTTCTTTTCTTTTTGCACTACGGTTTTTAGACAGCTATTTTCATTGCTCTACACAAAGCTTTAGCAGACGCGGTCCACAAAAGAGCAATTGTAGTAGGTGATGCTACTTCATATGCACCTGTCGTATGTAAGAGTTTTGACTTACCGATGTGTGATATCGTAAGAATGATAGACGACTTTAGACTACTGATAGCGAGGTTCTTCCTCCCTTCGGGCCGTTGGTTGCTTGGCCCTTCGGTTCCTTCTTTCCCTTGTAAGGCTTGATGGGGTATTTCCATCCGTTGGATATTCATTGCGTCGCGTGTTCAAAAGAAAAAATGAAAGGAGTAACTGATGAACCTCTCTTCTTGTCTGGCAGGAATCAACTTGTCGATTCCTCTCACCATCGCTCCTATGGAAATTGGGTCATAAAGCTGTCATCTCTTTTCTCGCTTAATTTTCCCGTTGATAGACTATCCCAACTTTCTGAGTATTACTCCTTTCTACGTACACCGCCGAGGCGAGTATGCTCTATTGATCTCTGTTTGATCCAAGAGGTTATATCTCTTATGTCGAGCAGGAAAATCTTCCAGATCTGAATCACACTGCTGCTATTCGCATCTGTCGTCATATTAAGCTTGAACGACAAACAATGCTATGTGAACTGTTAGAGAGAATGATCTTTTATGAGATACTGTACTTGCATGTTTCTAAGTATAACGTCTAGTGATTATTCGTTCAATCTAACGTTCTTCACGTCGGATGAAGTCTTGTTGATCGTGACTCATACATGTTATAAGATTTCTTCTCGACTACCGCCTTGGGAAAATCTTATAACCTGAGAACCACTCCCTACAAGACTTCTTACTATACATAATTTTCGGATTTATAGGTGAGTATTTCTGAGCGCCATTACTTTTGGAAAATGGATGGTTTGCAAAGCCTAACATCATCATTCCTAAACGACCTTCGGAAAAGGTTACGTTTTACGGTACTTACCCGGAAATGGGCTCTCCTCGGTTCACGCTCGGACGGAGCGGACAGTAGCCACTCACTGAGGAGACGTAATTATTTCCGAGACGGGACTCTCGGAGAGCTTTCCCCTGCACTAAATTCCTCATCCTTCTGTTCTGGGAAGGAGTTTAATGACTTATAGAATTCATCACCAATCTTTGTTCTATACTCAGATTGTGTAAAGACCTAACGATAACTTAAACCATAACTCTCCCTATAAGGGGTCTGGGTAACTGTGGGAGCTATCGTGACGAATGGTTGCAAGTAAATAACCAAATAAACCAAATAAAAATATCTGGAAGTGTTAGTTTTCACAAGTCTCTACAAATCACATATGAAAAATTGTAAGAGAGAAAGAGCAGTTTCTATTGTGATATAGTACTCATAATGATATCAACAGAAAAAAAAACGATAATTTTCTTGTCAGTTGAAGGTGGTCAGACGCGATGCAGAGGGCTCCTCAATTTCCGATGAGCGAGAGTTGGAGAGGGAAGAGGACTTAGACAACTCTAAGGGTATACCAGCAAACTGCCGGCCGCCATAGCTATAGTGGGAGTTCACAAGAAACTCAACAGTTTGTCAAGTTCTTTCGATGTACCTCTCGTTTGCTACCGATCAGTGCAACTTAGTCGCAGCCAGATTGATCCCCACGAACAAAGTCTTTTTTGCATCACAACTATTAACACAGGTTAGTTTTTACAGGACACGAACAAAGAGAAACACATGGAAGAAGCAAGGAGCAACACCTGCAAAATAAACCTTTCTAATTCGACCACAACGCCGTAGAACTCAAACATTGGGAGCAACTTCCAAAATACTACGGGGTGCCCACCCATCCTGGTACACTCAACGTTCACTTACCCTCAGGGGTACTCCAGCTGCAGCTTGAGCAATCGTTCAAGCATAAGATCATGATTGGCTACAAGATCGATGCAACGAAGGCAAAATCTGAGTAATATTTAATATGAAAGTTAAATCTTTCCATCAAGTCATGGAATACATCCCTCGAACCTGCACCTCTGCAAGTTGATTGAATCTTTGGCGTCTTTAGTCGATGTGACTAAAGAAGTCGGAGAAATATCCAGCCGTAGCTGAGGGAACATTTTCGGCCTCGCATGTTTAAGCAAGAGTTTATATAGTACTTTGTTGCAGCTCCCACTTTGCAGTACCTCTCCATAAACCTTCGATGAACAATGACACTACAAAGTACACCAACACTGCATGCGATGACGGTAATCTTACTGTCCAGAAAGAACTGAAATGACTCTGCATTCCAGTCTGTGTACATGCAAAGCGCCTTCGCCAAGCCAGAGTACGAAGAGATGATAAAGAGATAACCCATAGATCCGATTGCAAGCCCGTTCTTAAGCATCATACGAGATATATCCAAGAGTGAGAAGACCGTTTATTAGAGAGGAGCGTTCGGACATGCTCGACACAGACGCAATCTTTACTCCACAATGCATGAGTCAACCAAATTTGCAGTCTGCCGTGCATAGCACAACACGTCAGCAACAGCCGATGACGGACCATCTCTGTCTGCTTTCAGAATTCCGCTGATTAGATCGATCAACGTGGAAATACACATATACAAATCATGACCTGAACTTGCTCTTCAAGTAACGTAAACTCTCGCAGAAGTGCTAATATCCTTGAATGAGAACTCAAATAACTGGACCCACCATTGTGCTGGTTCATCTCGATATACCCGGCAGTCAACAAATCTAACTTCTGACTAGCTAGCGTGCAAATTCCCATGGCTCTCTGCTCCTCCTCCCTATGTTCCAACTGCTTGATTCGAAGTGCAAGAAGTTGTACATGATCCATTCAGTCTTCCTATGGTAAAGTAGCCCATGTAAGAAAGTCCTCTGCCGGCATAATCGGTTTTTGACCCAGCATCAGTTCAATGAGCATGTACCCAGTAGTAGTACAATGAGTCGATCTGTCATCCCATAGAGCAAAAAGGAGCAAACTAGATCACTGTCTATGTCTACCATCGCATGCCTTTATCAGAGCTTGAACAATTGATGGATGTCCCCTCTCGCTCTTACCAATCCCCTCCGGATTCATGACAGTAGTGAGTCTAAGTTTCACCCCGTGTTGGACGAAGAACTCCTTAACTCCCGTACCACGCGACTCTCCTCTGTCTGCACGCAATCTTCCTATAGATCCGTATCTACAGATAACATCTTCAAGAACAAACCTACATATCTCTTCTGTGATCTTCGTCCTCAGAGCTCGTCCTTCCACAAAGTTGGAGAGATCTTCTCGAGCCAACACCAAGTACCTCATACCTCATAACCCGGGAGGCATCGCTACCAAATCAAGAACCCATTGAAAATGGAAACTAGACGGATAGGTTGGTATCAGTCCACCTCTGTAACGTACCTTTGAATAAAATTGACAATGCATGCATGAACTCACAAAGTTCATCACATCTTGATAAAGTCCTCTCTACCAGTATCTCTCCTTCAATTTTGTGTAGGTAGCCCAAGCTCCTCGATGTCCGGTCCACAAGGTGTCATGAAACTCCTTCATCAACCGTTGCTTGGTCTGCAGATCATCTATAACTCGTAGAAGTGCTCCATCTCTTCTCTTTGGACGTTTCCAAAGATACCCATCTCGCAACAAGTAATCATATGCCTTCCTCCTTATCTCTCTAAACTCTGCATCACTCAAACCCTCCGATCTATTTAAGGAGCTCAGATAAAACCCAATGTCGCGTAACCTTCTTGTGCAGAACTCCTCTTTGAATGGCAGTGGTTCCAAACCTGAGGTCTGCTGACTAACTCGACACCAAGCATCTATCTTCTCTTCGTCATCAGCTTCTGTTACCATCTCATCCTCATCTGCGTAGCGAGCCGTAGACAACATGTCTGCTACAGGATTTTCTCTACCGGCTATGTGTTTCAGCTCAGGATTCAAACTTCGGATGTAAGCAATCCATCTCAACATTGCTATGTCTGGAGTATTGCAGTTTGCTATCATACCAAGCAAAGATAAACAATCCGTTTCTAAAACTACATGCGCACCGATCAAGAACTCCTGGTCTACCTTCATAGCAGTAACGGCTCCCCACAGTTCACGCTTTACTTGAGGATAGTTCTGTTGTCTGTCTATCAAGATTCGGGCCCCAAATCTAGAAACAAACCGCACACCATCTGCATCTTCCTGACCAACTGCCCATCCAATCGTCTTCGAAAGAACACACAAGCTCCCAAGAAACATCAAACCTCAGTGATATTGGTACAGTCTGCTATCCTTGCTATAGCATCTACCTTTTCTTAGTTTGGTCTTCTTCCAAATGTGTCACACAAATGACCAACCACCATAATCTCTGACATTCCAAAACGAGATGTAGTGACGAAGGATTTCTCCTTTGCCCATTTAGTATACAAGATATCGTTCCCACAGAGGATTTGCACAAGTAACGCTGCTCTAAGTTCTAAGATCTGTTCAAACACACAAACACACGGGTTTTGTCTAGAAATCCCGTCTTCTCACAAAACTACACAAAACAACACATCTTCCAAACACGCCAAATGGTGCTCTGGACCCAAACAAGCAACTACCAATTACAATATCACACAACTATTCACAGAGAAGCTCGGGAAGACAAACTTCCTGCTTCCAGGTTGCTTCTTCCGGTCTTCTCGATACCGTCTTCCCGAAGCGATTCTCGTCTTCTGGGGGTTTAGCTCGTCTTCTCACACCTCCAGAAAGCTTTCCGGCTTCGCAGAAGTCGACTAGTAACAGTCGTTACACCTTATTCTCACACTCACATTCCATCGGGTTGGATAAATCACAGGGTGTATGCCCCCTGTAGCCTTCCCAGGCTTCTGCCTACGGAAGTTGTCTTCCTGCAGCGCTACAACGACATTCACCTTCACGGAAGCTCAATAGAAGTATCGGAAGCTCACTAGAAGAAGATAAGAAGATGGGGAAGATGAGGGAAGATGGGAAGAAGAAGAAATCCAAACAAGAGAAAACAGGATAAAAAAGGGCAATTAAGATTCCGACAGGCTTCTAGTCCGGATCCTGACTAACAAGCCATCCCTGCTTGTAATAGTTTGGGGAGGAAGACAACAAACGTGAGTACTGTAGCACCGTCTTCTACTCGAGGATGTCGTCTTCAGTTGCGGGAAGAAGGCTTCTTTCTTCTTCACTTCGCTGCTCTGACTGCTCTGTCTTCTGGGATCACTTACCCAGAAGACCGTTAGTACGTAGATCCCAAGTGCTCTACTGAACGAGTCAAGCTACACTCCACAACTGTTGACATTCACCGCCACTCAAGAAGAACACTTCCCATGCACAATTGGGAGTGAATTCAATACATTCCACCACCCAGAAGACATGGACAAAGCTGCTGCACTCAAATCCACAATCTATTCCCCGAGAAGAAGTCACAATGGCATTGGGAAGCTCACTCTCTCTACTTCCTGCGTCTACTCCTCGACACACCAGTCTAGCTAACAGGACTGCACGAGGATGCCGTTCCCTGTTCCTAGACTGTCCCTGCTCTAATGTGTCTCTCCTGCCTGCCTGTAGAATCGGTGTGTATGTTCAGCTACTGCCGAATTCTACAGACATGGCAGAGCTCTCAGAGAGCTTTTCTCCTACCATGCTAGCCTACTTAACCATCTGCCTTGGGAGGCGACCATCAGGGAGAGAGAGAGAGGCGCTGACAAGAGGTTGTCACCTCACATGCATGCGGTCCCTCTTCCCAATTAGCCCTCCACTGTATTACTCCTACGCTACCTATGCTGCCACATGGGGTCCTAACTATTTTTACATGGAAAACTGCCACCCTTAAGATAGCATGTCCAATCCTACTAAATCTGGAAGTGTCGATTAAGTTTGCTAACTACTCTGATTGCTCGGTGGCAATCTCCACATGATCTGCTCCTACCGGAGCTACTACCTCGACTTCTGATGGGCTGGGAAGCCCTGCACTTACCTCGGGTACCACTGAGGTAGCTTCCCTCTCCTCGCTCTTCGCTGGCCCTGCTATTTCTGCGGCTGCGTCTTCCTCGGCTTCGACTTCGGAAGATGGAATGGTCTTCTGGGAAGACGAGTCGAATGGTGCGTCTTCGGTCTTCTGAGGCACAGATGCAGTACTAGGACCATGGCGATCTCATAGGGGTCCGGGGAAGTCGCTTCCTCCACTCGGAATACCTGGGAAGACGACTCGTCTTCCTGTCTTCCGGGGCGTCTTCTGGAGTCTTCTCGTCTTCCAACGCTGTCACCACCAAGTGTACAGCGAGATCGAACTCCTCCTTCTCCATTCCGGATCCAGTCGAGGGTGCTGGGGCTTGGGAAGATGCGGTTGCAGGTGTCGGAAGTGAGGGAAGACCATAAAGTGTCTTCACTCCTTCTATCTGTCTATCCAGGTACCTGAACATGCTATCTCTGCATTCCACCAATCTCGTCTTGGACTCGCTGTCCCATTCCCTAGCTAAGGTAAGTAACTTCTTACCCGCGGTGAAGTTGAACTTCTTCCGAAGCGCTTCTACCGACTGAGCTAGCATCTTCTGCGCACGGGCATCCGCTGCTTCCCTCTGCGTCTTCTCTGTTGCAGCTCGCGCTTCTGCGGCTTCTCGCTGCATCTTCCAAGTGGTCTGCTCTTCTGCAAGGGCAGTGATCTTCTCCCGTACTCGGAGAACTTCCTGATCACGCTGCTGTACTCGCGTCTGCAACTCCTGGTTGCTCTTCCGAAGTTGCATCGACTCCTTGGCAGAAGCGGCTGCTTTCGCCTTGTACCTGGCTGTAAGCTTCTCCGTGGTGCGGAGACTAGCTTCCAGAGACTCCGTCTTCTGCTGGCTGTCTTCCTGTCGCAGCAAGGTGCGCAGGCCGAATCCAGGCTGTAAAGACTTCTCCTGTGCCCTCGCTCTTCTTTCCAGCAACTCCATGGCGGGCTGGATCTCCTTCTGGAAGTAGGCACTGAACTCCTCCAGTCGTCTTCCTGCAGAAGACAAGTTCATCCCCACCACTCGCTCGATGGTATCGACTTCGTCTTCCAGAGGCAAGGGAGCCTCTTCCACCACTACGGCCTTCATCTTCTGCGCACGAGAAGAAGCTACTCTTCTCATCTTCCGGGGTGGAAGACTCCTCGTGGCAGGAGCGGCTCTCCTCTTTGCGCTTCCTCGCATCGCAGTAGGAGTGCCCATCCATCCTTCGTCTTCTGGAGTCTTCGGAAGACTCCCAGGTGTTACAGAAGCTGTCTTCTGCTCCGATCGAGTACTCAACAAGTCTTCCTCCGAGTCCGACTCCGATCCTGAATGGATGAGGGAGATGGGTGTCCTCGGTACACTTCTGTGATCCATCTTCCTCACTGGCGTGGCGTCTTCCAACCCACTAGACTCGTCTTCCCTCACCAAAAGCGTCTTCTGGTGAGAGCCGGGTCTCAGCTGTGGCATCAGAGTGGGAGGGGGCGTTGCTGCTGCCTCTCGGTCATCGTCTTCCGAGGTCTCCTCCTTCACCTCCTGTCGCTCCGTTGGCCCATACACTGCCAGCTGATCTTCCTTAAGATCCCCCATGGCTACATACAAGTAGCAGAAGAAGGGCGTCAGATGTCCTCCCGCCGGGGTACCCAAGTATGCTAGCTCCGTCTGTACATAGTTGTGGATGTACGCGCCCCAGTAGATTGGCACTCTGTCATCCCACACTGATTCCAGGAACTCCACGTCCTGATCTCCTAAGTACCTCGTCTTCTGCGCTTTTCCATTGGGGAAAAGATGCAGAAACAACTTCGCCAGAAGTCGCTTCTTCGGCTCCCGGTAAGATTCTATCTTCCAACCGTTCCTCCCCTACCTGTCTTCCACGAAAAGGCAGGTGGTACTCCCAGGCACATGCCATGAACTCACAATCCTCGGCAAGATCTTCTTCTCGTACCAATATCCTCAGTTCTCGGTCTCAGGCCTGTGAGACGCCTTACGCCACCAGTCTTCTGTCCAGGAAGATGATCTTCCTCGAGCAACTCCTGCCTTCGCAGGTACACGGTTACGCGGTGGTAACGTGGCCCATTCCTCCTCCAGAAGCCCTTGATCTGCGAGGTTCCAGTCCCACAGGAAGAAGTCGAGACCCAACTCCTTGAGGAAAGGAGTGGCCTCGGCCAATTCTGTCGCTGGTAACACCAAGCCTCGCGGATGCATCGACATACCTGGAAGATCTGTTGCACTAAACCACAAGCACCTACTATGAGCTGAAGGCTCAGTCCTTCCTGAGTGCCCACAGTCTAGCTTCCACTCTCAGAAGACGAAACTAGTCTTCCAGAAGACAGCTACTCCGTCTTCCGGGATTCTAACAGTACTTCCTAGATAGCTCTCGTCTTCCGAGCTATATCTAACCAATCCTATCTAGGCAAGGCCTCGCATGGATTACCAAGAAGACAACCCACCTTGCATTACATCCTACTTCCTATCAGAAGATACAAGATATGCGAGAAGTAGAGTATGAGAAAGGTTCAGAAGATGGTTGCGGGCTCCTGCGGTGACAGTGACCTCTGGGAAGACACTTGGGACAGCTTCCGATTCAATGTCTTTCTCGGAAGACTTCCCGAAGTCAGACTTCTCTTCACTGGTCTCACCTGTCTTCGTCTTCCTGCGCGTAGTCTATCCTCACAACAGACTCAAAACATGTGCACTCTGTTCTTCTGACTTCTCACCTCTCATACGCACTCAGAAGAAGTTTGCTGCATGATGGGAAGACATGACCCTCGACCATTCTCTCCGGATTCTGCCAGCAATACTTCTCACAACTCTCTTCTAAGTTCGGGAAGAAGAAGGAACGGCTGCTATGGGTCGGACAGAAGAGACCCGAAATGGACCCTCACGTCTTCTCGCTCATTTTGCCAGCCTTTCAGTCTTCTAGTCTCTCTAGGAAGATGTGGAGTTGAGAAGCTTGGAAGACCGGGAGGCACAGGCCTAGTTCCCGAGTTCCAACTTCTCGAAATAACACAACAACTCACCACACCACTCAGGCTTCGTATCAAGTCTCTCTAAACACAAAAGCAAAGCAAATCCACTCTTGATACGAATTGTGTTCAGTCGACTTCCGAAGACAGTCTTCCGAAGATGTCTTCTGAAGACAGTCAAGTTCAAGAAGCGTCTTCCGAGGATGTTCTCATCTTCCGAATCGTCTTCTATTTCAAGTTTCGGGGGTAGAGAGGTAGTAGGGTAGAGAAATTGATAGTTGGGTTCGCCAATTTGAAGACTAGGGGTAGGGAAGTTCGAATTGAGCTCGGGAAGAAGCAAGGAGATATCTTGACAGAAATTGGGCAGCGCTTCCGCGCCCAATGTCTCAATAGGAAAGATGGGGGGTGGGGTAATCGATCAGGCTGCCTGCACACAATCAAGGAAGCGCGGGGAGTACCAGGCAATGACGAGAAGAAGTGGGAAGGGGAAAGAACAGGGGGAAGAACCTCTACAGTCTTCTTCGGCTCCCGAGTTGCCTTCGACCTCCGCGCGCTTCTGGCTCTTGTCCTAGCTTCCAATGCGACTCCTCTCGAATGCGCCTGCTGTCAATTTCGGTCCACACCTCGATTCTTCTTTCGCTTCTACTCGCCACTCTCCACTGTCAACTTCTCGGAAGCTCCACAGAAATGTCTTTGCTCTTTCTGCTGTTTGTGCTCCCGCAATCCGATTTCACCCTTCGCCTAGCTGTCAACGTACTCTCTACTACCTCGATGTCTTACTCGATTCCTCTCTCAATGCTAGCTCGAAGTTCACTCTCTCAATCGATCTTCTTCAGACGCACTGTGCTGCGGGAAGTTGGAAGGTGACTAATGTGCTTCCTCACGCATCTTCCCCGCAGATTAGGGGTTCTCGTCCTTAGTGTCTTCCTGACCTACCTACCTATTCGGTGCGCTCCAGTAGGTACACCTACTTGTTTACCCGAAAACTCGTGGTCAGGCCTTCGTGATCGCTGTCTTCCGGAAGACAGGTGTCTTCCGTCGTCTTCCTATCTTCTGAAGATGCAACTGAGAAGACGGTCGTCTTCTGAAGAAGTCAACTTCTTATTACAAACAGCTCTTAAGATCATCTTCCTGTTAAGGAAGACGTAACCTTAAGTAACAACGCTTCTTCAGTTATATAAACAAGTCATTAATCTCAAAAATTTCAAAAATTCGTGAATACTGTAATTTGTGGGCACCACACGAGACTTAGTTCTTGATAGAGTGAGGTGCACTTCCACCAGACGTGTCAAGACTCGGTCAACGTCTCGAATGTGATCTACAATAAACTTTCTGCAACCGTGTCACGTCAGTTTGGTAACTCGACTAGGTTGACTGAGTGCGAAGTGGCAGACCCCGGTAAGGCCGTTAGGGCAAGTTGGTGAGAGTGCTCACAAGGGGTATACTTCGCAGGTAGGGGCTTGGAGACCTCAGTTCTTCAAGTTGAGCCTTCCAGCTCCTGGCTATGGTGGGTAGTCTTGTGAGTGAGATCCGGATTCTCTGCGAGCACAGAGTGGATTTGGCTTGACTGTAGTGATTGTCTAGTGCCTGTTGGCATGGTGGAGTGAGTACATACCTTGTTATCACTTGAAGAACTGAGATTGCGAGGCCTGGTTGAGGGATTTCATGTCACGGATTGCTGCCGGTGCTATCTTCGGAGTTGGCAGATCGTTGGTATCTTCGATTTGCGGGTGCACCCGTGCGTGGAGTAGCCTGTTTTGGTGTTGTGATCGATCGCTGTGTGGATGGGTGTCGTCTGAACCTATTCAAGGTCGATTTGGTGGTGAGGTAGTGCGGAAGCGCTGCTGAAATTTCGCGGAATGTGTTGAAGTGATCATTTTCGGGTTGAAGTGCGCATTTGGGCGTGGCAGACGAAATAGTCGACAATGTCAGGCCGATGTGGACTCGTTGGAAGCGTGCTGGGAAGACGGTCCTAGTGCATGAAGATTCACGAAGTTTGGTCGAGCCGTTTTTGAGTTATGAGAAGTCGAAATGTCTGGTGACGAGTTTTGTGACGGTTTTAGGTCAGCAGAAGTGCGTCGGGGAGTGTCAGGTTGGATTGGGTCGATAATTTTTGGATCTGAGGAGTGCAGTAGGTGCGCGCCGGGAAGACGATTCCAACGCAACCAAAATTGTTCGATTTGGTGAAGGATTGACGAAGTTACAAGCCGAAGAAGGTCGCGGGTTGGCCAAAATCTGACGTAAATCCCGTCTGCGAGTTCCAAATTGGCTGATTTCGACAATTTGGTGCAATTTCGACCCTGAGTTGCTGTTTGTTGTGTTTTCTCGTCGTACTCTTCCTTCTTTATGGTGTTTGGCCCGGGTACTCTTCTCCAAGCGGAGCGGAGCGGAGAGTGAGCGGGAGTGTCGAGGTGAGGAGGCGTTTAGAGGCTTCGAGGAGCAGAGGTGCGTGAGTGCGGAGGCGTGAGAGCGGAGTGAGAGAGTGCGAGAGTGCGGAGGCGGAGGCGGAGCCCGCGTTCGCCGCAAGCCAGCTTGCTGGCGTGCGTGAGAGAGATATCCAAGTTTCAGTTGTGTGGGAAGTGTAAAACCAGTAGGTCACCCATCCCAACACTATTTCTGGACTTGGACGCTTAACTCTGTAGTCTCAACTTTGGCTGTACCACTAGACCAATAGCTCTTGGTGTCTTATAGGGATGCGTGCAAGTACTTAGGGGCTGGTTTAAGATAGTAAGAGACCTGCTCGCACGTTCCTAGAGGAGTGGTAGGGCGACCCAGAGTACTAGAGGGAAGCTACTGTTGTGGTAGTGTTTGTCTATATCGAAAAGACGCGTATGAAGGCAGTTGGTGGCAGTTGTCTTGGATGAGCTAGTAGAGCTATCACGTTGATATTTTTGGAGCTACTAGACATCTAGTCATGACACCTAGTTAGACTCATTTTTGGAGCTACATGACATCTAGTTAGTGACCTTAGGTACAGGTTATAACAGTCGATGATCATATATTGTGCATGTGGTCACCGAAGAAGACGCGTCAGTCCGGATGGGGCTGGGTTTCTCTTTATGTGAATGTTTGAGTGTGGAGGGTTATCGTTTGGACTTCTTGTGGTTGGAACCCCTCTATATTCTGCTTCCTGTTTGTGCACCGCGTTTGCTTGTGTTGGCGCTTGATTTCTAAAGTGAGTTCACTCTAGTGTGCTGTCGGTAGTGAGGCTGGAGTGATGACCAGTCAGACTACCTTTGTTTCTCTCACGGTGCAGTTGGAGTGACGACCAACAAACCGTGAGAGGCTGCTTGTGGTGATGGCAGGTACAGGTTGCCCTTACCTTGACCGTCCTAGTAGCAGATAGGTGAGCTCAGTAGGAGCGGGGATAGGCAAGTTGTAGTTACGGTGGTGACGAGGATTTCGACATTCTGGTTAGAGAGTGTGTCCGTGAGATTCTATCACCACGGAGTTCTCGGGAGGTTCTGGTGGGGACTTCTCGGACAGTGGGTATACACGGAGTGGGGTGAGGTATCGACGACCTACACCATTGCCGTTGGTTGTTCTAGAGGACGAGTCAGACGCAGACAGTGCTTTTTCTGGTGGTGAGTCTAGTGTCACCACATCGTTGTTGTGGGACATGGACGAGATCTATGGAGCCACGAAGGGGCCTCGACGTTACTCGGATACGGTGGGTACCATTGAGCTGGATGACTTCATCCAGGAGTTCGACAGTTGGTGCGATCTGCAACAGATGCGGAACTCACAGTTGTTCACACCTTTCATGGCGTGGAAAGATTTGTTTCAGCACTTGGAGGGACCGCCGATGGACGATTACCACGAGTTCAGACGAGACTACGGTGTTGAGATTGAGTTGTGGAGACAACATTGGTCTCCCAACTACGTTTCTATCACTACTGGTGCAGTTTCGGGAGGCGTAGCACCTACAAGGTCAGGTGCCAGTAGTAGTGATACATCCACGGGTGACGCCACTAGTCCCTACTACCAGCGGTGCGTCCACTAGTAGTGGAGCAGGTGGTAGTGCGAGCGGGATACCACCAGAGTTTAACCCTGTGGTTCAGTTCTTCCACTGTTTGAGGAAAAATTATCAGGGTGTGCCGACCGACAAGTTGAAGAGTCTGCAGGAGTTCCAGCGGAAGACTGGAGAGAGCCTACACGAGGCGTTTACTCGCATGAGGCGGTTGATCAGCGTTACCCAAGGAGTGACAGAAGCACAGGCAGTCCAGTTCTGGTATGGGATACTAGATCGGGAGCTGCGTAAGAGAGTCAGGGATGCCACTCTCCTTAGAGACACCGTTCCGACATTAGCGGTTGTCTTTAGTTTGGCTGAGCGGATAGAGCTCAACATGGTAGAGGAGAGGGTGGTGACTGTTGGGTTCAGCAGGGACGCATCACATGGGGCGACCTCCTCTTCTCGAGGATCACAGGCTACGCAACAGCGTGGTGATGGTGGTGGTAAGGATCGTGCTGAACACTCGCGATCCCATGGAGGTGCTGGAGGATCTGGTGGGCAGAAGCTCATGCCGTCCTTTTCTAGTCAGCAGCAAGCAGGTCCTTGCTGGACTTGTGATGGTCCTCATTCAGCAAGAGGCAGTAGATGTGTCCATGGGATCGAAGATCAGGACAGCTACTAGTGGTACTTGGCAAGCGGCGGCTGCTAGGCTAGATGAGTTACCAACTAGACCGGCAATTGACCGTGCTGGATTGACACCAGGCGTGGTGTTGTTGGACAACAGAAGTGGTATCTTCTGTTTGATGGCACCTTCAGGGAAGGTGTATCGACCACAAAAAGTGTTGTTAGACTCTGGAGCTCAACTGTTGATGTTGGGGAAGGCGGCGTGTATCGGTTTGGGTCTGAGGAAGTCCGAAGTAGAGAGATGTCCATTCCAGCTACAGATATCTCTAGGGGGATCAGGAGGTACAACTCTACAGATGACACGCGAGTTGCTGACGGTGAGAGTTAGACCAGATCATCCCACGGATGGTTCCATGGTGAGGACCAAGGCTATCGTTGCGGCCGCGGAGTCTTATGATGTATTGGTTGGAGGTGCTGTATTATACCCTATGGGGTTCGTGATCGACTATTGGACGGGGACAGCATCTTACAGACCAGGTTGGCAGTCCGGTGAGGGACGAGTGAGCCGCTTATCAGTGCGGTTCAGTGCTAGAATTGGGGCAACGGAGCTTACATCAGAGACGATGGCATCCGTTGCAGGTTTCAGTTCGGTCATCACTTGGACGGGCGAGTTGTAGAGGGCAATGCCCATGCGGAGGATACTCCGGTCTTTGAGGAGGTGGAGGACACGCGTAGCATGTCTACGTTAGTACCATCTGCTTTAGATGTTCCACTCTGGAGTTCCAGTGGAGAGTTGCAGCAGTATGCCGATCGGTTGATACAACAAGCTTGGAGTGAAGCCTTTGTATCGTCAGTAGAGGAACATCGGGGTGTTCCTGTTACTGGCCCTGTGACCTTAACACCGTTGGATACGACTCCCATTGCATGGCAGTAACCAAAAGAGGGTGTGTGTGTGCTGGAGCTGTTTGGAGGGATCAGCACAGGTTTGGCTGTGGCATTGCAGGCAGGTATACAAGTACAGCGATACTTGTATGTGGAGAGAGATGAGGTCGCAAGACGTGTCTCATTGCGTCACGTGGCACGTTTGGTGCAGAGATTATCCTGAGTTGTTGTCTATATCAGCTGTTAGAGGATACCAGCAAGCATTACCGTCAGATATTTCGCTGCTGGGGGCGTAGGATCTCACGTTTGTTGGCATCATTCACTTGGTGATAGCCGGGTGGCCATGTCAAGGTCACACGCGTGCTGGGAGAGGTCAGGGTTTACATGACCCGCGATCTAGGATGTTCTAGGAGATGTTACAGATCTTACGACATCTCCAGATGCATCAGGTGGATTCTCCAGCGTACATCTTGGAGAACGTTCCTTTGTTGAGTGCTGCTCGTGCACATATGATGACGAGTGTGCACCAAGTGCAGTCATGGGTCGGACCGGCAGTGTTGTTAGATGCAGCGAGAGTGGGATCTCGTGCACATCGTCCACGGTTGTGGTGGACGAACTTGTTACTGAGAGAGGTGCTCAAGCGCGCACACGATGCAGTGAGACGACCAGCGCACCTCACAGTGGATGACATCTTGGATGCAGGACGACGATCTCAAGTAGTGAGAGTCGTCGATAGGTCACCCATGATAGTTGTGAACCTAGTGGGACAACCTATGGCAGCGTTATCCACTTTGGTGAGCTTTCCAGCGTCACATGCTTACAGAGATGGAGGACCTGGGCTTGTGTCGGATGCTCGGTTACAACAGTTGGTGGAGCCTAATGCCGACGAGAGAGAGAGAGAGCGATGGGTTTTCCTACGGATACAACGGTAGTAGTTTCAGTGTCGGAGGCTTCACTTCGTCAAGTGTTGGGTCAAGCAATGGACTTGAACTGCTTGACATGGATTGTTAGCCTTGAATTGGCTGAGCAGCGTCGGATGCGATTGACGGGTGTTACTGCTCGGACACTCCTGAGCTCTTTGCCTACCGGGTCGGTGGAGGTAAAGGCTGGGGGCGAGGCACGTGGAGTTCGTCATTCTTGGACATCATGGGATGTCGTAGGAAAGAGTGTGGAGCTTGCAGCTAGAACTGCAGAAGTTTTTTGCACAGTAGCGGTGAAGATTGTTGGTGGTGAGCAGAAAGAAACTGCTCCAGAGGCTGCAAGATAGCAGTCAACGACTTCGTCTTCTACCTCTAGCATGGTGACAGAGGATACTTGAGAGCCAGAGATTGGACCCAAGCTTATAGAAGAGGAGAGACGAAGAGTTCAGAGATTCCTGAAGAGCTACAGGAATTGTTTTGCCTTTAGTATGAAGGATTTGGCTACCTTGAAGGGATCGGGTATACGGATCGACTTGGCTAATGACACGCCAATCTTTCGACGTCCTTACAGGTACACTGACATGGAGAGAACCTTGATCCAGAGTAGGACTCAAGACTTGGTGGAAGCTGGGTTGGTGGAGATGTCGCATGGAGAGTATGCATTTGCCACAGTTATGCCAGCAAAGAAGGATATGTATGACAACTACACGGATAGGCGCATGTGTGGAGACTACCGTCCTATCAATCGGCAGACGAAGTCCGATAAGTATGCCATGCCGACACCTGAGGAGATCTTTGATGCAGTGGGGCATGTGAAGGTCTTCAGTACTTTGGATCTTTGAGCAGGATATCATCAGTTGCCGATGAGAGAGCAAGATAAACCCAAGATAGCATTCTGGGGGATTGACTCTCACGGCAAGGATTGTTTGTATCAGTGGCGGTTCTTATCATTTGGGTTGAAGAACGCCCCTGCTGAATTCCAAAGAGTGATGGATAGGATCCTCGCAGGATTGGATTTTGTCATATGCTATATTGACGACATCTTAGTCTATAGTGCTACAGTGGAGGAGCACGAGAGACACTTACGGGATGTGTTCGAGCGGTTGAGAGCTCATGGGTTGAAGTTACACCCTGGGAAGTGCAAGTTCTTCCAGGAGTTGGTAGAGTATCTGGGTCACACCATCTACCCAGGCGGGTTGGGTGTTCAACAGACGAAGGTCGAGGCCATTGCACGTATTCCACGTCCCACAGATGTGAGTCGAGTTCGAGCATTTGTTGGTTTGGCGAACTTTTATCGTCGATACGTGAAAGGATTTAGTGCAATTGCGAAGCCATTGACCAAGCTGATGAAGGTGGACCAGGAGTGGCAGTGGGGAGATGAGCAAGAACGAGCTTTCGTGGAGCTCAAGGATAGGTTGACTTCTGTTCCCATCTTGAGGAGCCCCGTTAGGGGACGTCTTTTCCAACTGCACACTGATTGGAGTATGTTGGGACTTGGAGCAGTATTGACTCAGCATGATGATGAGAAAAAGGAGTTTGTGGTGGCGTATGCCAGTCGTTCCAACAATTCGGCGGAGGCGAGGTACAGTTCGTACGAGGGGGAGTGTTTAGCTGCAGTGTGGGCTGTTGCACACTTCCGATGTTATTTGTTTGGAAACCCCTTTACTCTCATCACTGATCACCAGCCGCTCAAGTGGTTGATGGAGTCCGACAAGCTTACAGGGAAGCTTGCACGATGAGCTCTGATCTTACAGGAGTATGACTTCCAGGTAGTGCATAGACCGGGAGTTGCAAACTAAGATGCTGATGGGTTGAGTCGTAACCCATGCACGAGTCAGCAGGATCAGACTGGGACTCGATGGCATGACGAGGTTGATGAGGAGATAGTGCCGGGGTGGCATGCATCTGCCTTTCTTGGTGTGTTGGTCATGAACTCTAGTATGGAGGGCCAAGTCGTATCTTTCTCAAGTGAGAGAGTAGATGACGAGTGTCCAGATCCTGAGGATGGAGATGGTGTTCCAAACCAGCGAGATATCCATGACGATGTGATCGTGATGGAGTATCTACGTACTGACGTAGTGGTAGGCACGGTAAGTGCCAAGGAGCGAGATCGTGTCCTTCAACGAGCGAAGAGATTTTGACGAGAAGGACGACATGTACTTCGATTGTGAGATGATAGGAGAGTACGGATAGTGCCACATCCATCCCAGAGGGCACAGTTAGTCCGACATGCTCATGAGGAGTTGGGACATTTTGGAGTGAAGCGTACGCATAGCTTACTTCAAGGACAATATTGGTGGCGTGGTATGCACGTCGATGTGCAACAGTTTGTTGCACGATGTGTGGTTTGTGATCGAGTACGAGCATCGTTTAATGCTCCTACTCCACAATTATACCCCTTATCGATTATGGGGTTGGGTTACCGTTGGAGTTTGGATTTTGCGGGACCCTTACCGTTGACTATACGTCACCATCGATATGTGTTGGTGATGGTGGAGCACTTTTCCAAGTGGATTGAGTTGGTAGCATTACCAGACAAGACGAGTGAAGGGACGGCGTATGCGTTCTTAGATCGAGTGGCTGAGTCGTTTTGGAGCACCAGCTGAAGTGCTGACAGACCAAGGTACAGAGTTCCTTGGTGAGTTTCAGGCCTTGTGTGATCAGGCGTTGATTGATCATCGAACTACGTCTCGAGATCATCCTGAGGCGGATGGTTTGGCGGAGAGGGTAGTTCAGACGGTGAAGAGAGGATTGCGTAAGTATGGCTTGCAGAAGGGCCACTTGGGAGACTGGGATGTGCAGTTACCATGGTTGGCTATGGGCTATCGTTTTAGCCGACAAGCATCTTTGGCTTCCTTCTCACCGTATTTTCTATTATACGGTCGAGATCCAGATCTACCTTCGGCCATTCGTCGTGATTCTGCTGAGGTGCTGAACCTTGATGACCCGGAGATGTGGGTGAGAGCATGTTCTCAACGAGTATAGACATTTCGGAGAGTTATGCCCATGGCTTTTGAGAATCTAGCGATTGCTCAACATAGAGACACGTTGTGATATGCAACTATCCGAGGAGGAGGTTATCGACCATCGGTTCGTAGGTTTCACCTTGGCGATTATTTCTATCTGCAGCAGACTGCACCGATGACGTTGGATGTGACCGCAGTACGCACTATTTTACGAGTGCGTGAGGTGTTACCTTCTGGAGTACTCATGTTAGAGGGCCGTGATGGTGTTGTTTGGAAGGACCATGTGCGTAATTGCGCGTCATGTCATCTTCCCAACATCGATGGTACCGTTGATCCAAGCTTGGCAGTTGTACGAGCCGGCTTGAGGTGTATGTTGTGTGGGTCTGCTGGTGGAGCAGCCCGTATGTTGGTGTGTGATGGTTGTTCGAGAGGTTGGCACATGTCATGTTTGACTCCTCCTCTCACTGTCATTCCTATTGGACGGTGGGTTTGTCCTCGATGTATATAGCAGGGATAGCCGATTAGATCTTTACGTGGTATGGATTGCAGACAAGCGACTAACGATGGGGCAATGTAGCACCCGGCCTCCTGATCCTTGTACCCATGAAGGTGTATATCACGTAATTGAGATATGGAGCTATCTGGAGTTAGAGGGACCTAACCGCCAGTTAGGGGACGATTGTGATACACTTGTGTATGTGTATGACATCGTCCATGTGTTATGTGTATGTGTGGTGTTCCTTTGACAGCGATGTATGTTGTGTAGCGATGTGTATGCGCACGACAGCTGTCACGTCAGTTTGGTAACTCGACTAGGTTGACCGAGTGCGAAGTGACGGACTCCGGTAAGGCCGTTAGGGCAAGTTGGTGAGAGTGCCCACAAGGGATATACTTCGCAGGTAGGGGCTTGGAGACCTCAGTTCTTCAAGTTGAGTCTTCAAGCTCCTGGCTATGATGGGTAGTCTTGTGAGTGAGATCCGGATTCTCTGCGAGCACAGAGTGGATTTGGCTTGACTATAGTGATTGTCTAGTGCCTGTTGGCATGGTGGAGTGAGTACATACCTTGTTATCATTGTGGTACACTTGTGTATGTGTATGACATCGTCCATGTGTTATGTGTATGTGTGGTGTTCCTTTGACAGCGATGTATGTTGTGTAGCGATGTGTATGCGCACGACAACCGCCAAAAGTCATAGTCTCGTCCTTGTCTTCAACCGGACAACCTTTCATAGGAATATCATCTAGAAATGAAATTGTGACGTCAGGTACAAATTCCCTTAACACTTTATGCATTGCATTTTGCATGTGTGCTACAGAGTTTGTTGCCCCTTGAGGAAGAGTGCACATCCGCATCAATCCCAAAGGTGTGCGCATGGTAGTCAAGTCTCTACTCTCCAAGACAAGTTGGAATTGATCATAATCTGAAAATAGATCTCCGGTAGAATAGACCGACCTCCCAGCAAATGCCTCAGCTACCTCATCAACTGCAGGTCCTGTTCCCACATTTTGAATCGTGATGTTGTTGGTAGGCTGCAAGTCTTGGATAAAGCGCAAAGCCTTGACTTCTTAGGCACCGTGAACCATCGGCTAGAGTACGGAGCCATGGATGGCTCAAGGATACCCATCTGCATCTTCTCCTTCAATAACTCAATGAGCTTTGGCAGCAAGGCACGAGGGACTGGAATCGACTTCAAGTCCCAAGGTAAATGAGGAACAGTGAAGATAACCATCAGAGCTATCACACTATGATCCACACAACCAATCTCTTCAGCTGAAAAGAAAATGCTTTACCATGGCTGACAATCATCTGCTCAAAGGTCTTCTTCTCTACTTCAGCAAGAAACCACCCCCTCCTATGGAGTTGTTCGAGTGTTTCTTGAGTAAACTGATGCCCTATTCGTGCAGGATTTCTAAGTACAGGCTCAGTGACGACTGACTCCATCTGCTGTTGCGAATCAACAGGTAATTGGGTCGCCACATGCTTCACCTTCCTCGCTACAGCTTTATATTTGACGTGCACTTCTGCTTCTTGACGAGAGTCACATCAGCAGACTGCATCTTTCCATTCATTCTCTCATGAGCACGATACCGCAAGTACGAGACAATCTCCTCATAGACTTCAAGAGAATGGATGAGGATCACCACCTTACCTCCCAACTGTCGTTCCATCCTATCTACTTCATCTAGCCAACGAACAAAAGACTATACATTGATAAACTCTTGATATACATCAAAAATCACTTCATCTTCTTCCAAAGCTCCTATACATTGCAGATCATCTACACGTTTCTCCATCTGCCTCTTACTCTTTACAGTCATATCTTCTACTCGTGTAAACTCACTCCAATCCTCAAGACTTGGGTCTTGACTCATGAAACATGATCTCCAAACTTGGTACTCTATATACACTCTCAGAATCTCGAGCAGTCTCTTCATTAATCTCTTGTGATCCCTTAGGCTGCTCAAGCGAGATCATAGTAGTCCTTGATCCTTCACTCTTGTCCTCCCGCCCTACAAGAGTGGGTTCTGAAAACCCTTATTTTTACAAATAGGAGAGTCTCTCAAGGTCTATCTGTTTCGCTCGTGGTTTGTCCAAACAGTCAGAAATTGGACAGAACGTCTATCATCAAGACTACAGATCTTAGCAAAAGGTGATCCATTGTCCATCATCTTGGTCTCTATGCGCACTGTAGTGATGTAAGGTTGACTTAGAATGACAGGATACGAAGCAGAAGATTGCACAAAAAAAGTGCTGATCTATTTCTACATCACCTATCCTCACCCTCACATTAGGACAAGCTCCGTACAACTCACCCTTCTGGTTGTTAGCAACATGCGCACCCATCCATGATTCAGCTCGATATGCCACTGCCCTCTCTCATATATCTCTCGCGACATGATATTGATTTCAGATTCATGGTCAACTAAAGCAGCAATAGGTTCGGGCAAACTCCAAACTCTCAAGACGTACCCGTGTAGCAGTTGTAGCACGAGCCCAATGTCCCTTCTTGAAGTCACTGTCAAGAGTTGAGCTTTCTTCATCAGCTTCGTCATCATCAGCTTTGATAGTGCCTAACTAAAAACCTTCGGAAATTTGATCCCGTGACAATTAAAAGTACTCCGCAGATTATCAAATCGATCTCTCTCAGTAAAACTGCCTCCTGTCCGTTCAGAAGGTAATTCTGCCTCCAAACTGTATAATAGACAAAGTTTAAGCTTCTAAACACTTGTCTCCCACTTTGCGTCGATCTCCCAACTCAATTCTTTCAGAAATCTGATCTCCTCAGCCCTCAAGCTTCTCCTGCGCGTCCCGATGGCTTCCCTCTCAGTTCTCTATAAAAAGTCCCCTCTGAAAAATGTCGCAGGTTGATTAACCTAGAAGGTAAGTCCCTAGCTAAGATGCCCCCTGCTGTCCTTATAAGTACAACCACTTATCAGAAGCAGACCCCTAGCTAAGCTGCCCCCTTACTACCCTTATGCGTACAGAACCTTAATTACTAAGCTAACCCTTTTTTTAATAAAAGCTTCACATCCTCCTTTACAAAGCAGACTCCTTCATTACTAAAGGTCTCATAGCTTTCTTTGCCATTGCTAAGCAGACTCGATGATTACTTAACTGATTAACAAAAGTTTTCCGTGCTCTTGATGCCACCTTGAATATACCATAAGTCATCTGATGTAGGCCGAAGCCCCTACACTTATGGAGCTGTCCCACATGGCTTACAGCCCCCCATATGCGTACCAGGTATCTCCCATGGTATATTCACGGCGGCATGCGGAGGCTTAGACCAAGAAGCCCACGATTAAAAGAGATATCGGTCTCCCGTCCCTAGATATGCAGGACGTGGCTGCATATCCAACATAGACTCCTTTCCAAGAGACCAACATGCCGGAATAAGAACCAGAGGTCAGGGTGAATTGATCCTGAGACCATTTTCTCCCTAGACAGGTGCCCTATCAGTGGGATGGCCTTTGGTTCTGTTCTAGAAGGTTAAAAATTCTATACATATGCTTTTACTGAAGAAGATTTTCTGTAAAAGTCTTTACTAGCTTTTCCTACACTAACTTCTCTATACAACTTCATTTTTAATGAATGAGGAGTCAAAACTATAGTATTCATGAACACCTACACACTCACGCTATCAGATTCAGAGTTCGAATCACGAGCCAGAATCGATGTATTTCTCTCTTTCGCATATTTCTCAGTCTAAAACTCGTACTAATTATTACTTAAAACACTTTTTGTCAAAATTGAAAGCATGAAGTCGCTCTCCTCGTCGAGCTCTGTATTCTGGAAACTTTCGCCCTCGTTCAGAGTGATATTTCAACCCAAGCTAGGGGCAGCTTGCCAAGCATAGCCCCAGCTTAGCTCTTGCCCAGCTTGGTAAGCTAGGACACAGCTTCCGGAACAAATGCTGATTGAGTGTCTTCTGAAGCTCCATTTCATCATGTAGAATGTCACGCACTACGACAACGTGCGAGAGATCTTGTCACACAGTCGAAGGTCTCCGGTCCTAAGATGTCAACAAAAATCTCCATGATCCTCTTATCAAACTCTCTAAGATGCGAGATGAAGATAGGAGATGGAGGTACTGTGTGGAATAAGTAACCCGGACGATGTGCAATGGAAGAGAAAAGGATAACCAAAGTAACATGTGGGTCCTCTAACCTAAGGAGATCCTTGATATGCAAAATGTCCTCTGCCAAAGCAACATTTAAGAACCGAGAGACGAAGTCCTCTATACCCACAGGTACTTCGAGGATACATAAACCATCTCTAAGTGTAACAAATCCCTTCGGGAGTTGGAGGTCCGACGATATACTTATGAGAGATCAAGTCATGTACTTTGACACCTTCACTCTTAGTCCTACCAAAGTCAATTGAAAGATGAGGTGATCAAAGACATCACAGACTTGGTCCGCCGGACCTACAATATGTGTGTCATCACTAGAGATGGAAAAACAAAACTTGGAGCAACCAAGACGGTGGTCAAGAGAGCTCTATAGTGAGCTAAAGCAAAGAGAGGTCTATCCAAAAGATCTCTCTAACGAGTACCTACAGCGGAGCTGATGACTGTAACCTCCTCTATCAAAAGACCGTGCTGGTAATAAAGAGAGGAGGAAGAACCATAGAACAATCTCACGAAGAGAACGAGACTCGTTATGGATCCATCGTCATCCATGAGCTCCCTAAGATGGAAGCCCGAGAAACATTATTAAAAGCATTTCTCACGTCTTCTTGTAAGACAACTCAATCGAGATGAATGTCCAAGAGAGCTCTAATGTTGAAGAAACAGAGTCACAACCTCCAGACGTCACAGCTCCAAACTGATGTGGACAAAGGTGGTCATGAAAGTATCTCGAAGCTGAAGAACAATGATACGACTAATAAGTCGTAAGAAAATCTCATCGATTCTTATCGGTCGAATCCTTCCATCATCCTTCATCATGATCAAAAGTCTAGCTGCTCCCAATATGTGAGCTATAGAATGAGGAATATATCTCTGAGCTACTGTTGTCGCTGTCTGAAAAAGCTCCTTGAAACCACTAAAGGGGTTGTCTGTCTAAAACAATCCCGTATGTACTCATAGATCATCTTAAACAAACCTCCAGAAGATAGACGTTAAGCTGTACACAATGCATGAGCAAACAAGGATCTATTGAGACATAATGGCTCCTCAGACTGATAATCTTAAACCTCATGTGGTGGAAGATCACGTGATGGGGATGAAAGAAACGCAACGAAGTGATCGTCTTCTCACTAAGACATGCCACTAACAAAGATGCAATGCTCTAGCAGCTCTACTGTACTCTCCAATCTGACCTAACATCCTACAATATCGTATGTGGACAGAAGATGAGACATCACGTATAGAGACAGACTCATTCTTATCTCGTATCGCACATATTGATTCTTCATGTAAGACTGCACAGTCACAAGCATGAAATCTGTGAAGACGAGCCGTCATCTCT
Organism: Asterella californica; assembly: GCA_036924285.1. Lineage (NCBI taxonomy): Eukaryota > Viridiplantae > Streptophyta > Marchantiopsida > Marchantiales > Aytoniaceae > Asterella > Asterella californica. Next base: position 11,239,645 of record JAYKYS010000014.1, read on the forward strand.
CTATGTCCCACACTGCCACCTCGAGTATACACAGACCATGTCGTCTCGTCCTTGGTGTTTTGTGTCAACATGTCGAGAGATATACATAATGTATGCCTCACCTCGTCATGGAGAACACATGATAACATATGAAACAAACGTAGACAAAGAAAACTGATCTCGAACAATTTCTTCTGAGTCGAGAGAGTGGACTCTCAACCACTCTCTCGACTCAGAAGAAACTCCAAGAAGAAGGACTAACGATGTCATAATGACTACACGTGTAGACCTCCGCTCTCGGCTAACCTGTGCATCTCTTGTGATCCAATCATAGCTCTTGTGCATTTTTCTCACATGAGACTTTACCGCTGGCGAGACAAATAACTGATCGTACATCAGACATGATGTGTCTCCGGTCAGTCTCGATCTTATGAGAAAGAGAGAGAGAGAGTACCCATAGCTAGAAAAGAGATGATATCCAACCATATAGTACTCGTAATAAAAACATCTCAAAAATACCCACTCAAATATATAACCTTGGTATGTAAGGATAAAACACACGATATGTAGCAAGAAGTACCTCATAAATCTCTCAAAAACTCTAAACAGAAGACTCTGTAACCCTAAAACTCCAAAAAACTCAAAAATATTTATTACTCACTCATTTCTTCACAAAATGTATCAATTCTAGAACCAAAAGAAGTAAAAATAAAAAACAAAAAATAATATCTAAAAAATTCTGCAGTAACCCATTCCAACACACTCCACTCTCTCAAATTACACTCTCTTCCCTCCTCTCTGCACGTCCTCTCTCCCCCAACGTCTCCCTTCAACATTATCAAGATATGTGTTACAAGATGGTCATCAAAGCAAACGATGAAACTGTTTTATGATCTGTGGAATCTGACTTGGGCAAGATCGTAAAGAAGATAACCATTCTATCTCTTGATGAAGAGCGAAGGATCTTGGCACAAGACAAGCTTTATCTCACTTCCCCACAATGTATACATTTTATCTACATATTATTATCTAGGAAATTCCTTTATTTGTGAGAATGCAATAGTTGAGAAATGTAACGAAAGACTACTTCGAGATGATCATGTTGTGCACAAGAGATGTCTACACCAGAGAATTATAAATTTGATCTTCTTCACTCAGGTGAAAAACATTAACGAAAAAGAATTGATTATTTATCGGACGTATTGAATTCTTACGAGACAATGATGCAAAAAAAACCTCTTTGGATTCTGTTCAGTTCGTGTAATTTTAAGTGTCTTGACAATATATAATTAGCCTATATGTTCTCGATCTTGTGTGGTGTTTTCACATAGTGGTATCTTTTGATGACCTGCTGTTGCTAGTCAGAGTCAAAGGTGCGATCAAGTAACTCAAAGTGAAAAGAGGTTTGGTTGTTTTGTGCAATGTTTTTATATGGCGGTAACCTACTGATGAACCTGTTATTGCCAGTTAGAGGTGCAATCAAGAAATGCAAAGTTAAGAGTGGAGTGATCAAGTACGACAAATGTGATGTATAGTCAAGAGTGGTGGGGTCAAGTAGGACAGATTTATTAGAGATGAGTCAAGTAAATCTCTGGTGGATGAACCGGTATTTCAAGAATGATTGACATTCAAGTTCTGTCCAGCATTGGTATGTCCTTTCTTACCACAAGTCGTATGATGATGAATCTTCTGTTTCTAGTCCAGCGGTCTTCAGAGCTCTCAAGTGAAAAACTTGTACTATTTGGGGATGCTCTCAAAGTCAAGATTGCTCGTTTTAAAGAAGTATGGTAAGTCTCTCATTTGGATTATCCATATTCATACTTTGTGAATCTTCTTTCCATAAGTGCTATGTTATCAATACTCGAGAGAGATATGCATATTCACCTCTTCCAAGTTCTGGAGAGAAGAATATATGCATGCCTTTTAATTTATGCTTTAACCATTCCTGTTGGAAGGGTTAGACCATAAATTAAAAATTTTTACACTGCTCTTTATTACTCACTTGCAGCACAAGAGCTATTTCATTTGTTTTAATTATGGATCTTTTCGCTGGCAAGATCCAAGTGTGATTGTACCGAACACTTGTTTATATTTAGACATTTTGATTGAATGATTTTCAGATAATAATTTTCAAATAATATCAATCGAACCAATATTATATTCCGGTTTTCTTAGAAAGTCTTAAGTCAGTGTACTCTGTTTAAACATAAACATTTAAAGTCAATATACCCAGTTCATTCCGTATTTGCACATACTTTTCTCAAGTCCAGAGCAAACAACTTCTAAACATTTATTTCGTTATATCAATGGTTGTAGTTTTCTTCACTCTGCTAAAACTTGACTCTGGATGCATATATTCAAATACTCTTTCTAGTACAATCTTAGTTTCAGCTGAATGCATAAGGTGTTGAAGAATACAACAAAGAGAATCAGATATTATTCAAGGATGCCACTGTAACAGCTCCAAAAGAGGTCTCGGAAAAGTACTTATCAAGTGAGTTGAATATCAAAGCAGATGCGGCACAGGAAACTCTCCGTAACATTTCGAGATCAGCAAAGATTAGAAAGTATGTTGCAAGAAATCAGTTCAATAATGTCAAATTACTTATGTTTTAGATCCACTTACGTCAGGATTAAACACTTGAAAAATTTCAAGAAATGACTTTACTGTTACTCTCATATAGATGGTGAGCAGATTCATAGAGAAAGAGTATACTCATTATTTCTGGGTGGATTCACCACACACACAGATTTTACTTTCTAAGTTCAAAGAAAAGACGATGACTTCTTATCATATGTTTTAGAGAAAACATTAAAAGTGAGTATTATTTTACATTAATATTTGCATTAAAGTAGTCAAAGCGATTTTGCACGAATAACTATAATTCACGCGTGTGGTGCAAAGAATGTCTTTGACTACTTCTATTGGCGCATTCGAGCGACAACGCGTTTTCATTTTGTGCAATAACTGAATGAATTCTAAAAATCATAAATATGCACAAGGTAGAGTTATAGAGAATATGACCAAGCTGAACGTAAGCATGTGCACAAGAAAAAACGCCACGAAGTCCGGAAAATAGTTTTTCCTTTCTTGATTATTGAGTCTTGATTCTTAATACATTATACTTCTCAATTTCATAGTAAAATAAACTATATACGTGTCAATTTATTCGCGCATCTACATGTGAAACTGTCTTGCTGATTCGCTCAGTTGAGATATACATGCATCCATGCCCAGTTTACTTTCATGCAAGTTGGTATCTGGTAGTGTAAACCCTTTCCCGTCCGCACTAAACATTCTCGCTATGCAATAGAAACTCGACGAGTGAAGAAACATATGTGTCACCTTTTTTCCCATCGTGCGAGTGTCGAGTGTAACGATGGGCAGGCTCGTACAGAAGTAATGAAGATTACAAGAAGCTAAGCTATATCAGGCAACTGCTCGAAGTTTACATTACTGCAACACCTGCTACGTGCTAACGGAGTGGCATCGTTAAGGAGCTCCAAGGGTTCCGCGTTGAGGAGAGCTTATACACACACAACCTTCCCCTACCACTACTTACCGACCTGCACTGAGAGTAAGATCAACGAAGTAAGGAAAAGCAAAGTATTACCCGCAAACGGACAAGATCCAACTCGGATAACAGTAATCCTGAACTCGGTACAAATTCAAGTCACCTCGGATCCAGAACAACGAGATTGAACACAATCCGAAATCTGGAGTTTAGAACTACGGAATGATACAACGAGAAAGAGAATGAATTATCATATCCAAGTTTCTCCGGGTGGCTTTCTGATTGGGGAGGACGAAGGACGATGTAATCGCAATTGCACGTTCCATACAAGCTAGAAGATGTACTAATTAACAATTGCATACCTAGCCTTTCGATCATAGACCCCACGCCCAAGCTGGAAGGTCGCAACCTCGAAGAGCTACTTCAACTTTACTGAGGTGCATGATGCATAGTGCTGAATGTTCCACCTCCCAGAAGATATGCATCATAAACACATCAGGCTTCTACGACAGCCAAATGGCCAGACCTACTGAATGATCGTTTCTAGACCAGAACTTGCCCCCTGACTTCCAATGCCGAAGTACCCAGTCAACAAATATTGTTAACTGCAACTTAGAATGTAACCTAATACATTACATCAGCTAAGCTAACTATAATTTGCTGCCCATGGTAGTAAAACCCACATACTTTGTTAACTTTTGAGTAACAGCGCGCAGAAATGCCTGCTCTACTACTCGTCTACTCTGCAAAACTTCCATCCGCGACTTGAATGCTCTCTAGTGACGTCCACATACTAAATATCCGACAGTATGCTAGAGGTCTCGGGAGACAACGATCTCTCATAGAAAAGATAATCACCAGACTCCGTGAATAGTTCACGATGGATTAACCTCAAACTCCGACGGTGCATACGATGGCGGCCTCAAATGTAATCGTCTGGTCCAACAAGGGGATGTTGGCATCATCCTATTCTCCGGTCTCCAACGGTTTCTGAATTGTCAAGTGTGGTTTCATATATGGAGAGCCGCGGCGATAGAGCCTGCTAAACTAAGGACTTCAAAAGGAGCTTTACCCATCACCTCCTTCACGGTTGTTGAGCATGAATCGGTAATCCAGAAATGTGTGAAACCATGAGCACCTAATATCAATGCAAAATACAAACTTAATAAACTGCGTACATGTACAATGCACACCGACTCACTAATCATCTCAAATTCTGACTGAATGAAGAATCTCTGGCACCATCAATAAGTACAGAAACTCATCAGCAATATGTTCCACGATGAAAGGTGGCCCGAAATGAGCCCAAGGAAATCAACGGTTTGGGTGTTGGGCATTCTTATTTACCGTTAGGGCCATGAACAAACCGCTCCCAGGAACTATTGGGAAAGACACCGTGTGTGGCATACGCACTTACTTTGCTTGCTCCCATCCTCTCCAGAAGTTTCTGTGCAAGCCAAAAGAAGTCAAGATGCTACCAACAGCCATTGAGGTACAAGCGAGGCTTCTGAGAGTAGCAGATAATACAGTTCAAGTCACCAAGGTGTAGCCATTTCCCAAAGGAGGAACTCAATCATCTTGCTGGACATGGTTATCAGCAGGTATAAAACCGCAGCGAAGCAGGGGCAAGGGGAGAGCTGAAACCTGGCATTCGATTAAGGTACTTCCAGACTGCACCAAATCATCCACGATAACGACGTGCCTGCCTTCGGGATCACCTTCTTTGAGCCTCACAATGCGCTTGTCTCCCTCTCGTACTTTTGTACAGATTACCTACTCGTCCAATATGAAGAGCCAAAGTCCTCATAAGTCATTTCCAGAAAAACTTGATCAGAGCTATGAAGAGACTCAGTGAGACTGCTTCGGATTCAGCCGTAATCACAATCCCTACCGTGGGGAAGTGCTGGAGCTGTTTGTAGAATCGCTTCCACGCACCCTCGTCAGGAAACGCGATGGTCACCTGCAACATGTGAACACCTCACAAGTTGGAACGGTTGAGACAGGCAACAGAAGTCCGAAACAAGCATTACAAACTGGCTCGCGATGAACACTTCAGTGAACTGGAGGAAATCCAGAATCCACGTGAATACCAAAAAGTCTAACACTCACGTTGTTTGCATCAGGGAGCTGGTGTAACCGATGCTTTAAGAGAGGGATGCCACTCTCGAAGCATGGAAGCACGTTGTCACCAAAGTAGAACCGTTCCTGAATACAAGTTGATCGATTATAAGAGATCAACTTTTCATCGTATGTAAGGAAGGCACTGTGCTACTGAGCTCTAGCTTGGGCAAGAAAACCACAAGGACAGGCCACATGCATCGCGTTTTGGCTCAGGCCAGTAGTTTGGGTCCCTAAAAAGCAAAGCTGCCGGCCTCCCAATCGCATTTCACAAAAACGTTCTCCATCCAGTTCACGAAACCCATATCACAGCTCAAAAGGCCGCCGCTACTTTTGTTGCTGCAAGATTCATAAAGGACTCTGTTAAGGACCTGAAGTGCATGAATATCGAATATCACAAGACTGGTTGGTCCGCCTCTGGAAATTGGGATATTGGATAATATCCTGGCGAGGGTGAACGCTGTAGCAATATCTCCCTCATCTTCCATACGTTCTAAGGTCCCAGTGGGAAAGAAGGGTAAGACCAAAGTGAAGGAAGCTACGAACATCCGGGGCAAGGCGTAGATGATGGAGAGTTGTTCAAATATAACACCAGGAGAACTGAAGGATGCCAAGAAGGCAACATGCTGGCTGCGAATTCCGTGGGCATTTGGTACGAATATATTCGGAAAGCCATCAGCGAAAGTCCTGTAATCAATAGAACCCACGAAAATCAATCATCTTCTCCTGGTTCGACGATGTGCGAGACAGAAATACAGCTGGGACAGCGTGGAACTGGAATCAAAACGTAAGACATGGCTATCATCGGTAAAAGGGCAACGAAAAATCGCGAGAAGTTGGACGGATAGTATACCCCCATTTGATATTCTTCAGTTCGATAGTGTCCGTTTCAGCAGCGATTCTACGTGCCAAATCTTCTGTTTCGCTGCTGTAGAAAAGACATACTTGTTTCTTACTGCCTCGATCTAAGAGGTTGCACATGGTCCCGTTAACTTCCGCAGAATCACTTGTTGATGCTGCGCAGAAAAGCCCCGATACAACATGTCAGGAAGAATGTGCTCACATGAAAGCCTAAGGGATGCAAAGGAGTACTTGAGACCTGCACTCGAACCACTCAAGACGATCACGTGAAGATGTAGTGATCAAGAGAATTACACTCGAACTCTTCAGGAACATTCAGGAAAATGTAGGGGAGAGATAAAAGAAAATTAAAGAAACAAAAGAAAACCTTGGAGCGGAAACGGAAGAGAAAGGTAAAACAGAAAAGCTAGAAGATACCTCCTCATCAACTGACAGCTCGGAATCTCCAAGAGAAAACATACTACAACCAATTTACCTGCCAAAGCGGCAGCGATGGGAAGAGTGGAAATGTTGCTGTAGTTGCTGGCTTCCTCCACAACATGGTGATCCGTTGCCTCCACTTCCGTCACCTCGATCACTCTCGCCTCGCCCATTCCCTCTGCCAAAACCCTAGTTCTTCCCAATTTACACCTCTCCGCCTTTCCACCAACAGCAACAGCGCTGAGCCTGTAACCCGCTACTCTGCGCTGCACTTTACAATCCTTGAGAGAAAGCGAGTGTTCAAGCCTGCTTCCGGCTGGACAGAACTCTGCAGGTAAACGAGAGACCGCTGACGAAGTGGCCGAGAGGAGGCCGACCGTCTGCGCTGCCATACGATGCAATGTAACAAGGCCCTATGCTCGCTCACATGGATCTACCGGTAGGCAAATGGGAACACGGAATCAATCTCCGAAGATCTTTGGCAATCTCTTCGGAGAAACACGGAGAGACTCTTGTAGTTCGTGAATTACCTGTGGGACCCCGTAAAGTAATTGCGCTCTATTTACGGGGAAACGGCTGAGGTACGGTCTTTAACATTTGGGGGTGTGAAAATAGAGTATAACATAGGACGTGACATACATGCATGTATTATGTGTGGCCTCTCACCGCGTAAGTCGTTGCAGTCGTTCCCATAGACGATTTTATGTAGTGGTGGATGCAAACAGAAAGGGGTAAAAAATTTATAAGATGGACGTAAGCAGCCTGTTGCCATAAGTTTCTTCCCATTTAGTCGAGATTTTCCATTCAGATGTTCGTGCAGGCAGTCACTATATTTGAGACTCGATGCTTATGGATTTAAACCCTAATCGCGGTCCTTTTTACAAGGTGAGGTTTAAGACCGCTTTATATTCTCTTTCCTAAACGATTGACGCGTTATGATTGGGCCCACACGAGCGAGTCCCAACAATAAGTTTCCTGATTCAAAGTACTTCGTGCCATGTCAGCCTGGAGTTGCTTTGCTCAGGCGCCCACTTGCCGTTAAACAGTGCTACCTTGTTTGGATTCTACGGATGGTCGATGATAGGACAGCCGAGATGATTCAGATGTTCGGACATACATGGACTACTCATGATCCTTTTGCTCTAAACTCAGAAATTTGCTTGATCACACCCCCAGAAGGTTCCTTGAGCTTGATCATACCCCTCTTAGGTTCCTTAAGCTTGATCATACCCTTGACGGGTTATTGACAGTAAAACCAGTCATTTTATCTTTTGGTTCATCATTTTAGTACTTCCAACTTTGACTAAATATCACTATAATTCAAAATATTTAACATTATTTAATATAATTAGACTATACATGCTCTGAAATTTAATATGTGCAGTCTCACATGTGAGTAACATCACAAAGTGACTGGTTTTACAGGAAACAGCCAGTCAGGGGTGTGATCAAGCCATACATCGTAAGAGGAGTGTGATCAAGCTCAAGGAACCTACTGGGGCTGTGATCAAGCAAATTGCTGGCTGTAAACTGGACCGGCATCCGAAACTCTTCTCGTTACTGAGTGCAACGTCAGCACTCACTTCCGACCTTCAGGAAACCAGCTGTCCGTTATAGAAGTTATGTAAGTGGAATTGTCCATGACGAGTGACATGGATAGATGAAATAGACTACATCTGCCTAACTCTGCAATCACCAACGACGAACCCTATTATATTATTGAATAAACGGTTCAGTTGCAACCATTACCAATCAACTGAAATTTGATACACAAATTCTTTTAGTCCAAGAAATATATTCTCTTACTAAAACCCAGGTGCCCCTAGACATATGCCTAGTTGCCAGAAGGAACTCATTCTGTGAACAACAAAATATAAGCATTATACCCAACATAAATTTGCTCATAACTTTGCTTGCGAGAACAGGATCTGTTAAACAAGCTTTTAATTCGATGCTCTGTGATTCACTTCAGAGCTAATCATAGACTATCTATTGAAAAAGGTTTGAATAATTTCTTGTGGTTCTTGGAAGAAAGTAGTATCTTCTATCCTTTTTTCCTTTTTCTCCTCGAGGAAGAAAACTACATAATTATTTAACCTTTGTTGTAGATCGCTTCATTTCTTCAATTTGATTGGAAATTAAGTTAGTTTAAATAAATACGATTATTCCCTCAAAAGTTTAACACATTATCCACATTAAGCTAGTTTCTCTTCTAGGGGTTCGTTCAACTGGCGTATATTATATGTTGTTAAATATACGAAGTGTTAATATTGTTTGCTAAATCTTCATATACTTCACACCCTTTAAACAGACAGCTGTTCCCGGCCGTCAGTGCGAGCTTCAGTAGAAAGAGGTGGAATAACCATAAAATTCAATTCCCCAATAACTTTCTTCCTTGGTATCTCTGGAGGCAATTGGTTGTGAAGTCAAATACTTTCTTCCTTAGTATCTCTGCACACAATTGGATCTGCTTTCTGGCGTACTGTTCTGTTAGCTGAGTTAGTTTGGAAAGACCCACTCTCCGCCTCAGGTACCCACCTTCTGCCTGAGAACAAAAACAACGAATGAAAGGGGAAAAGAGATACCAGCAGTCTGGTTCGGTCCAAATGTAACTTGGTTCTTTAATGGAGACTGATCACGTTCACCGGAGTTGAATGAAACCGACTGCACACAATACCTGCTAAATTCACATCCCGATCATCTGAAGTATCAGGTCAAGTATGCTAACACCCCTCACAACTTGCAAGACAGTCAGCTTCTCACTTCAAAACTTTTCTCTGCAACAGCGAAAATGGAAAACTTTATCAGTCTACACATGACCCGGACCCAACATCACAGTGGAGTTTTAGTGGAACAGACATTTCCATCCATCCTAAGCATTCGAATTCATGACATCATTTGCTGGTTTGGACTGCTTCCCGGCGTTCTGCCCCTAATTCTGCCCCTTCCGCAATACTCGCCCAGAGGCAAGCACCAACGTCGGTATAATGACAACTTACAAAACAGTCAGTACAAACTGAATGTGCACTTTATGTTTACATTGTCTCCTGAGTACAGAGCATCCTAGTGATTACGTACCACAATTTGCCCCTCAGGAACGCGGCTAAAATGTCTCAGTCGTACTTGGTATAGGAGTTAACTGGACTGGAGTCATCCTCAACAAATTCGAGAAAGATTACGTCCTTACATATGAACAAATTCCTAGGGAAGGTCCAAAAATCCTATTGGCTCTGACAGTGGGGAGCTACATGGCTCCAGCGTGCTATACAAACGTGCCAGCATCTTACTCGGTGTGAAGAGTTATGCGCAGGAGGAGGCACTAGACACATTTCTAAAGTCACAAGTAATCTCTCGTCATTTGACGACAATTCTATGATACCAAACTCTCTCCTAATGCTGCATGTTGTCGGCATTGGGACTTCCTAAGCTGCCTACTCCGAACTAAAGAAATGCAGAAGTACAAAACTTCTCAGTACTACTGTTACGACATTGACTACTGAATCATCGGTCCGTTCGATTCCAAGGGCGGAAGGGGAACCGAAGGGGCAGGAGCGGGGTTAAACACGATAGGAAACTTAGTAACTCGAGGATTTTCAGACAAGATGTTTCTCTGAACTTTGTCAATAATTACTTTCGCGGGCGGCTCCTCACGCAGTTGCTCATCGATGTAGTCGTTACTCACGTAGTATCCGACTCTCAGAAACTCTTGCCCCATGTACGAGCAAGTCAGCAGAAGCACGGTTACGCCTATTATATCCTCCTCCGGAATTTTTTCGGGCTTGGGTGGATCAGCCTGGTATTCACATTCGATACAGTGAGTCAATCATTCTGCTCCAAGAGCATGCTTAGGGTGCACATGGCGGAAAAGGAGAGCTACAGCAGTACCTAGCGCGCTTGAATCGAAATCTCACACCACAGTCGTTTCGTGCACTGCAACGAAATGACATCTAAGGACAAGGGGAGGAGACACACCTGAAAAATAAACCGGTATTTGCCTATACTGATTGGACCCACGAGAACACTATCAAGAACTTGATCATATTTCTCGTCTTCGGCGGATCCCACGTATGTCAGCTTCCACTCCAAATCTGTAGAAATACATCTCACCCTTAGTATGCTTTACCTGTTAGGTAGGTGAGATCAAGCCACCTTGTGATCTCCCAACCTAAGACATGACTAGTCCTGAAAGGCCAGTGTTTCGGTGATTTCACAAGTTCTCAAGATGACTCGACTCAGGATATGTACACGTACACACTCATGATACAATCACTAGGAAGGGTCCATCCAACGGGAATGGACAGATTTGTTTGATCGAAACAAGCAAAGTAATGAACGTTATGACATTAAGTGGAATCCACCTATCGACGAACCCTACAATTAACAAGAACCCAGAAACTCATCAGCCGTACATAAGTATTCCAAGAGCGCCATAGGCAGTAAACCCCCGGTAAATGGGGCATAAACCTATGTCAAAATAACGAGAGTATCGTTATTCCTAGCTTCTTCCCAAATTCCTTCTCGTAACCTGAAAACTATCCCCACCTTCACACTACTTATTTAACAGGACATTCACCGTGAGTGTTACGACACAATTTTGTTTACCACCCCACGACGTAAAAGAAAGACGAAACACTGACGCATCAAAGAGAACGGGAACCGTACTAGGCTGAAGCGGGCGCTCACCATCTTCTAAAGGCGTAAGGCACTCGTAGGAGATTTCAAACTGGAGCGGGTTGATGAACATTTGGGGGTTGTCCAGAACCGTAACATTCGTGACATTAACTGCACTCATGGTAAGAGCACCCGATCGTACCAAGACTCGATCCCCTTTAAACCGTTGAGAGTACAGAGCTCGAGAACCAGCCAAGAGCTCAAGTTTCGCCTTCCGCCTGGGGGAGTTGGATTGAACTGTCTTACAAAACGCCTCAACCTTAACGTGCAGGTAATCCCTTCAAGTCACCAAAGCGCTCAAGGTAAGCTGCGACCAGCCAACACCGGAGAGCTAATAAACTGATATTGGGACCGTGATAAGAATGAGACGAGCCTACGGAAGTATCAGCGGTAAAGAGTGACAAATATTCTGTCGAAATTCTCCAACTCTCGACCAGTTCGTCGTCAAGCACGATTCACGACAGCAGTCAGCCAGTTCAGCAGTGTAGAACGTATGTGAAATGGCCGAATACACCCCGACCTGCATTCAACTTCAGCTTAACCCTAAAACAGAACCCGGGCTCTAGACAATCATGTATGAGCTTCAAAGACTCGGTAGCGAAGAAACAGATGCTGGATTCCTCTCTCAAGAGAAGCAAATCCAGAACCTACTTCTGCAATCGGTGGCTCGAAATTCTTAAGAAAGCTTTCTTTCATCTACAAAGCCGTTTCCCGCAGTTTCTCGAATTAGAAGTGCCAGATCAACGGAATTCCGAGCTATATCCGCCGGGTATACCGACATAAAGGACGCCTGCAAATTTGAAAGATGTCGAGGCAAAGGACTTGCTCCCCAGCCGCATCCAAACCCCCTAATTCGCCGTATGCTGTGCTCACTTGGAGACTCGATAATTAGAAGACCTCCGACCGGAAACACAGGGGCTCCTTGGCTTCTGCGACAAGGTAATCCACCCACTAACTCGTACTCAGTCTGAGGACGAGATCGCCAAAAGTCGAGTTCAGCGACTCGGGCGACTGGATATAGGACAACTCGATCTCGCTTTGGAAATCGCAGCCGATCAAGAACTATAAGCCACGAGAGTGAGGAGGAGCTCCCTACTGCTTGGAATCTTCCTTTGGTCACGAGCAAACGCCTGTTCAGAGAAGGAGAAGAGGCCTGCGAATCCTCTGGACAACACCTATATCTTCTGGGTAATCTTTGTAGCCGGTAAGTGAGTGACGAGTGAAAGGTGGACCACGGCTGTCCAGTGTCCATGTCAATTCATAATTTGGCGGGTTCGTTGTACTCATAGTTCCCGCCTTGGTCCTGGCAGTCCTGTACGTGTGGAGCCTTCTCGTCATATTTGTCATTACCTGCCTCCTAAAGTGCTAATCCTTCAGATTCTACGTATCTTATGGCAACACTCTTCTTTCTCTTTCTGTTATTTGTTATGGTAACATCGTCAGCATTCTTATGGGTTTTAGCTTGGGATAATGGAGATCCCAAGTTATGTGTACATCCCAAGTAGACCAAATCTCCGCAACTGATCTTCTGAATTTACGGTTTGCACACTCTTGATCATTTTGCCAGAACTACATTTATGTTTGTGATAGTGGTTTGGTAGTTTGTTACTTTGATTCAAATTAAATCTTGGAAATTTCGGTTAATTGTATCAAGTATTGTATGATAATATTTGAAGAGAGTATAATTATGAGATATATGAAAAGGAGAGAATTTATTTGGGCATAATTGTTCACTGCTCTATATTTCTTGTTCAAACTCTTGTTCTCATCAAGCAAGTTATCATACATCCATATGTTTCTATGGATGTATGTTTTTAGATGATGAGTTCTTCCGTGCAGAGCGCAAAAAATGGTTAACGATAAGTTGACATTGAATGAGATATATATATTATTCTCATGATAATCTATAACAACAAGCGACAGCTGCAAACATCCAACATTTTAAGATATACATACTCGTTCTCACTTTAGAGAAAGTTCACCAATTGCAATACTGCATCATAAAAGTTCTTTGGAAACTTGACTTCAAATTTCTCAGCTAAAGATATTTCAAGTACGATGCCATCAGAAATACATGATTGCAAATCATATATTTTCATCTTGCAAATCATTAGTTATTGGATTTTTACAAATGATTGATAATTCAGAGCTGAGTGATGTGATTCTTGTATGCAAGGATGACATTCATGTTCATACTTGTTGCATGATGCTGATTGCATCATATATTCTTAAATGGTATGTCAAATTGTGTGATACATTTATTTGCGTATTAATAGTTTCATTTTCAGTGATGATCGTAATTTTTAAGTTTATGTATCCTCGTACTTTCGAGATAATGACATACAAAACAAGATGAATGTCGGTAGTATATGTTCTTCATGTAACATACCATTGATGAAGCAAATGATATATTGATGTCTTTCAACAACGGTCATGGGTACATTAAGCTCGATTGGAATTAAGTTACATCTCGATCCTGAATACATTATGTTTGATTGAGAGTTGTCATTGAAACTGATGGTGGTACTTTGGTTCTTCACTTTGGATCAACTCAAGAAGGTTGTTGAGCGATGTAGTTGAATATGTCACATGGAGAAAATATGATAAATATTGATGATATAAATGCACTAAATGCATTCATTTGTAATCTATCCACTTCCTATGAGTTCTCCGCACTTCTTCTTGTCAAAAGAAGTAAAGACTTTAAACCTCACTCTTAAAAGATGATAGTAGACAAAGCTGATGACATGGTATTTCTACCATGAGGATTGGGCAGCAATGCATGATAGAGTGAGTGCCCGAATATTGAGCGTCAGAAGAAGTTGGTGGTGTCAGTTTTTGACGTGGGAGGTGAGATTAAGTTTTTTCCCAAGATTGTTTTGTTGCAACCTCTGTGGGAGCGCAAACAGTTTTGTGCACGCTCCTTGTTTTGGTAGACATCGCTGCTGAGCGAGATGTTCTATCATTGTTTTCTAGCTGTAGTTTTCTCGTGTCATCTTGGTGTGTCTCTACTGCTGCTGTTCCGTTGTGAAGAGAGAGACAAAGACTAATGCTTTGGATCGAGAACTTATCATTGATTTAGTTGTCGTCACTGCTTAAGTGTAAATAGATCCGTGGTACGCTATTTGTTTTCATTCTCATCGTTGCTCAAGCGGTTGGTGTACTCTCATTGTTCTCTTGTTGTTGTGTTCTCTTGCCATCTTGATGTGCTGCTGCTCGGTCGTGAAGCGAGAGGTAGAAACTAGTACTTTGACTCAAGAACTTGTCGTTGTTTCGTTGTTGTCGCTGTTCGAGTGCGAATAGATCTGTGCATCATCTTGTTCTAATGCAGAAGTTTTCTCGTGGTGTGTGATGTGTTGCTGCCGTCGCTCGCAAAATGGTTATCATGTACTTGTATTACTATTATCGTCGATTCTCGTTTGCTGCTATGTATTATCTTGTTGATCTATTGTCCTCTCGTCCTGTCGTTGCTCTCTCAAGAACATATTTGTTCTAGTGCAGTTCTTTAGTGTTGTGTGTTCTTTGTAGTTGTCACCGCTACTCTCTCATCGCTTCATGGCAATTGCATGTCCATGCGCTTGCTTGGTGACTCATGTTATGATTTTGTGTTCTTCAATTGAAACATAAGTATTCAAAAGTTGTTCACTTTCCGTGATGTGTTTTGCTTGATAACTCATGCTTCGATCACATCAATACTTATAACATCAATGTCTGATATCGTACATGTGTTTCGATAAGTTATTTTCGTGTGTTATCA
The DNA here is from genome assembly GCA_036924285.1 of Asterella californica. Taxonomy (NCBI): domain Eukaryota; kingdom Viridiplantae; phylum Streptophyta; class Marchantiopsida; order Marchantiales; family Aytoniaceae; genus Asterella; species Asterella californica. The sequence continues at coordinate 11,254,966 of JAYKYS010000014.1, forward strand.
AATTTATGATCCTCTTTCGAATGCCATTGGAGATCTATCGATATTTGTCTAGATTTGTCGTTAGTACTGCGAGGATCTAAACTTCTAGGTTCTCTGGAAGGCTCTGAGCGTTATCGACATTGCAATATCTTTGAGTTTTTCAACAAGAACTTGTCAATGGATGGTAAATCAGAACTGGTGGTTGTTTCTACGTGGTCATTATTTCTTTTGATTTGGATTCGAAGTTCACGATAGATGTTTAGACAGTCGACATGAGTGCATCTTTGTTTGTGTTTTTGGCCAAATGGGTCGCTCTTGCGACCATTACTCATGCCATCAAGAGTGAAATGACACAAGGAGGAAGTTGGGGGATATGATACATGTGATGTAGAACGTATAATGTATCCTGCCTATTATCGCATTTCTCTTTTCTCTTTTTAAGTTCAATTTTTCATCATAACACTTTCAAGGACCAAATAACAGCCTTCAGTTGGTGTGGTCTCTCTTCTAGTAATATGCTGTTGATCATGACATTTTTTGTCTTATACCACAAGTCTTTTTTTACTTATGATCCTTGCTCGATCTATGATGTAGTCGATTGTAGCATTATACAATCTCACATATTCTAATACCTTTATCTTGTAATATTTCTAGATCATTTTGTACAATAGCTGGCTCGACCCTCCATGAGTTTTCACATTCCACTCGGGTGAGAGTCACCATCTCGATGATTTTATTATCTGCAGCATGATTCATGGGTGTTGTGTCATGATACCCATACCGGTAATTATCATATCGAACATCCACGTAGAGCACCAACGGATCATCCGCAACAAATAATGCAAACTACACTGTTTCACATGACAATATAAGCAAGCTATATGAACATGAAATGTGAATTGAACCACGACTTTATTATTAGTTTCAGTTTCACTTACTACCATGGAGTAGCTCTTCTTGCATCACGTCCTTTTGCTCTTGTCAAACTTTCAAGGTAGGTTCAATCCAACTTATGTTTCTACCTTCTCCTCTCTGAAAAATTGTACCACTGTCGTTCTCATGGAACATATAGTCCAATCTCTTCAAAAATATAGGAGACATTGATGTAAGAGAGTCATGCACACAACTCCGCATGATATAACTTTCTAATGATTGCAAGTGTACCTTTATTGTGTTCTATTTCGTCAATGCTGAACGTGAACAAATGAGTATGAGGATGTGTCCAACATTGTTGTAGTTCACTAACAATAGATGGACTCACAAGTAGACACATCCAAGCGTCGGACATTGTGTCAAGAATATAATATAGTACTCTTCTATTTTATCCTTTGATCAAAATCTGAACTTGACTGGTGCTCGGTTTTTAATCTATGTGTGCAATTGGATCATCGTTTGTTTCAAGACTCGAGAGAATTGTACTTGAGATAGCTCTGATTATCATCAAGTCTTATCACCTTGGGAAGTGTAATGGGCAAAGGAATTCTTGCTCATGCACACCTGAAACTACGGCAGGGATATGTAACTATGTTGTACTTGCTCTCAATACGTCGTATCTCTGTCTTTGCATGCTTGCAAACAACCACCTTTTGACTTCATTGCGACCATGATGAACAAACACTCGATGCATTGATCAGAAACTACCTCTAGATCATCATGTATCCATACAATGGACTGAGCTCCTACTCTTCTACGCTTGTGGTAACTGATCTTATCGCTTGGATAATATTTCTTAGGTGGTTGCGTCATTGCATATATCTTGATTGATTTTTTCTCTCGACTGACTCTATCAATTCTTCCAAAAGTGATACGTTGTACTAGAATGGCTATATGGGTTCAAATTCCAATCTCACTACTGCAAAAGTTCTCTACCCCTCTCATGCAATCTTGTAACTATGAGAAAATTCACTAAAAAACTGCAAGGATACGAGATGGTCTCTGGAAGAATGATCTCGAAATACTGTCTCATATTCGACTCCAACTTCTCATATTTACCCACAACATGCTCGTAGAGTGCCACATTTTAGTTTATTTGCACGCTAGTCTCTCACAAAATTCTACGCACGAAAACTAGTGTTCGTGGAAAGTTTAGATCTATAAGAACAAATAACATAATCTCATTCAACGTGTTAGCGAAGATGCATTCGACTAGATCTTATAACTCGATGTGGTCGCTGTCTTGTATGTGTTGAGTTCTATCTTGATAGCTCATAGCAAGAATTGTTTTTTAAAAAATGAATATTTATTTCCTGTAGATCTCCGAGCCGCAGTCTAAAACGTTTGTTTTTCTTTCTTCATGATAAACAAAAAGGCATGATTTATCCAAAATGGAGTACCTCACAAGACACACGTTTAAAGTCCAAGACTAGCCAAAATAGAGCACTGGTGGAAGAATATTTGTCCGACGTAACTTCGTTGATAGATCCGCTCGGTTGACATTTTAAGGATACTCATCTCGTGTTTGAGAAATGATAGGCTCCTGCTGAGCATGAGCTCTTCTAAGCACATGTGAAATATCTGATTTACGCATAAGGAGTATTCTGATATACGGCAATCATCAGCGTGCAACTCATCAAGTATACAACAACTCTTATAGCCTTTGCTCATTATCACTTGATCATATACATCTTTTTCATTCATACCCTTGCTGATTTGAGAATACGACAATTCTTTCTCTCAACGCTTCATTCTATTATGAGATGAAGTCACATTAAACAAATTGGAAATAAACTCATCTATCTCGTCAGAACATAGTCAAATAATACATTGATTGTTCTTTTCAACCAAACTTGTGAATGCTGCAAATGATATGTCAGATTTTGCTTTCAAAAAATAGACACAAGTAAATCTCAAATCATCAATGAGTGATACAAAGTTTGAGTGACTTGCAATCCAAACATATATATCAATTATCTCCAACACGATAGATGCATTAATACCATAATGTGAAAAGTTGCATAGTTAACTTGTAAAAGCCTTGTTCGGACAAAATTTTGGCTTGAGATGTCAATTATCAGATCTTATTGTCATTTATAATTTTTATTTTGAAAATTGTAAGAACAACTTTTATGACGAGGGTGGATGGATGAAACTTTTCATTGTCAAAACACACACAAAACAAAAATTATTGAGGAAACAAATTCTAGATTTATATTCAAATGCCACTAGTGATCACCAGCGATCATTGTCTTCATGCTAGAGAGGAACAACACAATCAATATAAACTATTGATAATTACATTGTCATCATTTATGTTAACAAAATGTAACATTTTGAGGTAATAATCCATCATGTTTGAGAGCATTTGGTAAAAGGAGAAAAATATAATGCTTATATTAAATATTTTAATTATATTAAATACAAAAAAGATTTCACATCCTCGGTGATCCATTCCTCGGATGATTTTTCATCAACTACTCCCACACAATTGTAGTTTCACTTGTGTACTGCCACCCACACCACCAACTCCAGCTGGTTAAACATCTTCCAGTATGTTCATGCATCTAGCAATCTTGTGTGAGAAAATGTGACATTTGAATGTTCTCCATTGAAATCAATTATAGTGTGTTCAAAATTACATATAGTAGTTTAAAAAACTTGAATTTGGTTTGAACACACTCCAAATTGTACAAAGTGGTTTAAGTGGGATTGAATCACTACCTTGAGCATTTGTGTGTTTCTAGTTCCGGTTACTGTAATTATTATATTCTTAAAAACATTTCTTTCATAAATTATAAAATTTGATATTTTTTTGTTCTATTTCTATTGTACTCAAAACTAAATGGACCTCATAGTTGTGATATGGTTTGCCAAATCCATACCCATTGCCCATCCATATAACCATTGAAATGTGATATCATTTACCTATCACACCGACAGATGACCAGATACAGACATGCTACCCAATGACTTATACAAAATGTTTTGGAAAGAACTACTGATATCTTATGATGCTCAAAGAATCTTTTGACGTGGTTCAGTTACCATTGTTCACTAGAACTAGTACACTTACCCTCATTTGAAAAGATATAGAAAAGACATCTCTGATGAATTATAGACGTATTACATTTTTGCGCACCGACTATAAAATCATAGCAAAAGCTATAGTAGAGAGAATGAGATCTATCATCGACAACATAATTCATGAGGACCAAACTGGTTTTGTTCAAAAAGATAGATTGGCATGAACAACACAACTTTTTTAGATGTTCAATAAAATTTATTCAACACCAAACAAAGAGGTTGTCGCTTTTTGGTATACAAATAAGAAGCATACTACTTGTAGATAATAACGACTTGAATCTATGCTTACAAAAACATCAAACTGGTATTATTTTCTTAAATTTGTTGAGTATAGTATATGTAACTCGCTAGCTAAAATCCTAATAAAATGCTTTTTAAATATATCAATAAATATTTAATCAACCTGAGACAAGGGTGTCCATCGGCCTTGCTGCTATTTCTATGTGCAATGGAGCCACAAAACTGTCATATAATAAAACCACAACTAAAATCATCAGAACTTCAAGGAATTGAATTGTCTGAATTAAAACATACTTAAAAGTAAATGATATGCAGATGTGATCACATGCTACACACCCCCAGAGTTAACAATAATTTAAGATATGTTTGGAAATATTTCTCAACTGTCTGGTCTAAGAATTAATTAAACAATATACGAGTATTCCATTAGACACATCCATATAAGAAAAAAACTGGTAGATCTTTATTTCAAATTGTTACATCAAGAATATTGTGAAAGTTATGAGAGATCGACATACATTCAACTAACAATGATCATACAAGTGAAAAAATATGGTAGAGAAACTGCAAAAACTTGCAATTATGGAAAATAAGAACTTACAATATTTGATAGAGTTAATGTCGCGATGAGTTACATAGCCTCATAAGGTTAGGTAAAGCCTCATAAGTTCCCCCACACGTAAGAAATAAAAATGAGTAAAAGTCATGAGTACATGTTGTAGAGCTTTCTGCAAATAAACAACATTTTAGCAAACGAAGAAGCATTTCTCATCGTGGGCGAGAGACACACACTTGCTCGTCCAAGATTCCAAAGAGGCAGTAAAGCCCTAGATGTTTCATAAATAAACTCAAACTCTACAAGCAAAATGAACACGAGAACCAGTTACCATCCTCAAGCAGATTGGATCACTATACCAAGAGAAAATCTGACTAGTACTTCATCGAGCAATTTGTTTTCACTAGCAATCAATTGTTCATCAAATTTAATCACTTCTCATAGATGGGAGATTGTTCTTGAAGCTTGACCTCAAATCATGGCAGTCATTCGCAAAACAAGAATAGGATGGAAACTTTTATATTATGATTTCTCTAATAAAACAGTCGTTAAAACGTTATCGACTACAAGTACACGCATCAATAAATGTTATTTAAAATATGATAAATTATTAATTTAGCCAGATAAGTAGAAAACTATTCAAAACTATTCACAACTCAACGCTAGATAGGAAAATTGTGATATCTTGTACAAAACATATACTAGACTAATAATGATAAGACTTAGAATCCAACGATTTGGAAAACCTGATCAATGCATATGGTGCCAAAAGATAGCTATAGAACTTAATTTTTTTTTATTTTTTTTTGCAAGCTGCTAATGAGATACAAGACAAAATGATTGATTTTTTCCATCATGGGTGTAAAGAACTTACATTTTACAGCCTCACCCTTCCAAAAGGACTATTCCGGTAATCCTAAAGAATTCTTTCACTCTGAATACATCTGATGCATTTTTGTCACCAGATGTAGGAAAATGTTTGATGATGGAGACATTAGAAAGAAGAAAAATGGAATATCATCAAAATTTTGACTAATGGAAATACAACAAAAGATATTATATATATAACAACTTACTACAAAATCATTACTTTTGTTAGCAAATAATAATCCACTTAAACACTTTACTAGAGGATATCATGATGAAGATGTCTTTCGGCCGGTTCAGTATGAGAGCATTTTTACATTTGAATCGAAGTTTCTCCTTTGTCCTCAACATTCTTATCAGATCGTTAGCGAAACATCATTTGCTAACGAACTAAGAATTTGAGCTGAACAAGGTTAATAATAGAGAATCATCGTACTCTCCAACAATCTCCGATAGGATATATCATCCTTTCAACGTTGATTCTTTTCTCTTTTTTATCTTTATAATATTAACATACGAGTTTTCAAGAAAAAAATTTCAACGTGGATTCCTTTCTCCATTTATGATTATTATATCCAACATATGTTTTCTCAAGATCATGATATAGAACAAAGTTTATGGGGAGTGGGTGACTAGTTACTATCCCTCGACTGTTTTGGTGTGTTTTGAACATGTGTCCTGAGATGACCTTATCTCTCCTTCACAGTGAGCAGCCACCTGGGAGTTACCGGTTTAAACAAAAGAAACAAAAACGATGACTTGTCGACACGCAATAGCTATGGACTGCCGTTCGGCTGACGTTTAGAAGAACGCTTACCCGGTACAGTATGAATCATATCTCAGCTAGATTTCTCAAGGGCCGGCAAAATACTTTAGTTTCTATGGCACGTCAACAAGTGAAGGCAATACTTTGGAAATCGTCGGATTACGATGCACGTCCTCGAATAGAGGGTGTCAAAGGTGAGAGGTAAAGATTCCCCAACGGCGAACAGAGAAAGAGAAGCGCGACTTTGTGACTCAATGAAGATAATTATTCAGCATAGTAAATGTTTCATTAAAAAAAAAACGGAAGAAAAGAATGAATAGTCGTTAAGAAAATTCACGCGAGCGTTTTCCTGCGATACTTCCGGAGGTGCCCGCACGAAACACTTGCAAAGGTTTGGACGCAGTCGTAACTCCTTCCCGCGAGTGTAGAATCTTTCTGAAAGGTTCCTAACTTTGACACCCCTTATTGTTTCGGCGCAGTTGAGCGCAGGAGACTCACTTCTTCTCAGGAGATGGTACAGTAGAAGCGACTGTAACTGATGAATAACAGTAATGATTCTTCGCTTGTATAATTAGCAGATAACTGTAGATGTGGTCATTCAAGGTCGTACCACAAGCGCGCGCCTACGGATTTGTCACCCTCCAAGGACGCTTTCTTTGGAAGTTTAGTTTCCCTCATTCCATCTACATGTGGAATACTCCAATCCTAAGACTACCAACAGAACAAACTGAACCCTGCACCCTGCACCACATCACTGCTGAGAATCACCATGAAACAAGTACTGGTCCTAGACACTTACACTGAAATGCGGATTTCGGAGGAGCTGAAATACATATGATCAAATATTTGGTATGTTTACACAAGAAAACGCTAATCTCTTCACTAAGATACAGTCGTTCAGAGCAATTTCCTTTCCAACATCTGGAAAGCTTGCAACTCACTGGATCTGTCCCGCCGTCTACACCATTCTTCATTCAAAGTGATATCCAGATCCCTGTGACCACAAGAACCACCAAACCAAAATCAGGACTGGTCGTCTGAATAACGTAACGCAATCCTGTTTTTGCTCAGCTCATGGACTTTAAACGTTTTAGGAGACAAACGGTACGATATAAGAAGAAACGACTTTCCAGGAACAAAATGGAGTGTTCCGGACATCGGTAAATATCTCAGAGGCAAGGTGTCAAACAAGATACCTTCTTAGCTTCAATACTTGGAGATTTCTGTAAAGAATATCTGCATGTTGTGTAAGGGCTTCTTGTATATAGGGTTTGCCGACCGTTCTCGTTTTGGCAGCAACTAGCAAACTTTCTAAAGAACCATGCTTCTTCATCAACTTCAAAGCAGTCTTCCTCCCGAATCCTGGTGCCAATTCTGGTAACCCCGGAACGTTATCGCTGGAATCACCCATAATACATCCTGGAAATATTCACCAACACCGACAAGCTGAGATCAGTTAACTGGAGCTTCCTATATGCAACGTACATCAGGCACTATCAACTTCGTCTTGCAATCAGCGGCATGAAGGTTGATATAAGACCAGTTAATCAGCATCTTCTTGATACATTACTCGTATGAAGATGAAGATGTCTGAAGAATTTACTTCGAAGTCCTTATTGCAACAAGAAAGGAAGAAATAGGAAAAGATCCAATTACACTCATTCGAAAAGACCCAAGCCATAACCACAGTGTCTAATGTTGAGGGTATGCAATGACTTACGGAGGCCAAGATCCAACGCAGGATCGCACGTATTTTGTTCTACGTACTGTTCCAGGGTATAGAATGACCATCGACCAAATTCTGGTAACGGAAGCAACATATTCACATTCTCCGACAAAAGTTGCCGAAAATCCATATCCGGAGAAGCTACAACCACTCTCATTCCCTTACTAACAGCTTGGTGCATTAGAGTCGCCACAACATCATCAGCCTCCGCATCTTCAACTTTCAGCACCTGCCGAGCTCATGAGCACGCGATAGTAAGTCCCCTTGAATACCAATGAGCAGAACTGCTCATGTGTGTGGAACGGTAGCAAATCGAGTTACGAAGTCCCAGCTTGCCTTGTGCTGAAAGAATACTGGAACTCCTCCGAAACTGAAAAGTAATAAATCAAGACACAAGACGATCACAATGATCATGCGCTCTCCACATATCCTATGCAATTCCAGACCAAGAAACATTACGTAAGAAATATACCGGCACATTGCACCGTCTTAAAAAGTCTTGAATTAGTGGGAAAGCCTCCCGCAAGTCCATTTCGTCACCCCTGTAGTAGGGTCCACGAACACCTGATAAAGGCTTGTACTTATTTCGCGTCGCCTTATAACCAGGTAACAACTGTCTTCTATAGTCGTTTCCTTTCTCTCCATCCATCACCTGAACATGGAATCCCCAAATTAAAAGACACGAAGGTACAATCCGTCAAGAGATTAGCGACCACCGCTATTTCCCACGACTCTAGGGTGCGAAGCAAAATGCAGAGAAGTCTGAACCCTCAACCCCGCAACCTGATGTCGTAAGCAGTTGATGTAGTCGAAACCCGGACCGTACAAATGGTTCAGATCCTGGCATAACATGAAGCAAACAAGACTCCGGACGACGGGAAAAATTTAAATGCGAGGTGAGATAACACCCGTGATACGCTAATCAACCAGATGGGCAGCAGGTGAAGAAGTGTACACAGTCTAACAGAAGTAGCCGATTCAGACCAGAAGCTTACTGCAATAACGGGGTCTTCACGGGTGACTTGATTAAACAGTAGTTTCATCCACTTCAATATCGCCGTAGGCCGTGGTCTTCTACCTTCATAGCACAGTGGATGGATATCGACCAGATACAAAATCCTGGCCAATGACGCTTTATTCTCAGAAGGGACTGAATTCTGCAGCAAGCGATTTCATGTCCGTTGTCAACTAAAGTCGAAGAATGAATGAAGTATGGCTCTGACAGAAAGAACGTAACTTAAGCACGGCATCAGACTCAAAGTTTTCCAGTAACAGGACAAAGCTCCAGCAGTATCAAGGTACTCTAACCCGCGTTAGCTACCTCAGTTGGAAAGCGATCCGCAACGAGAGGAAACGTTTGAGGGCTAACAAATCCAGCTTGCTCTAGAATTTGCTGCTTGAGACCCTTCAACCTCTCTGCTTCCAGCAGCTCAACCTGGAATACGCAGGAACACAAGATTTTGTCAATTCCGAACCTTGAAAGTAGTCTTATAACGCCATCTTTTGATTCTTTGTAAAGATTTGCTATACTGACGCCGACTCAGATCCTAAAATCAGGCCAAAGCAGTTAGAAACTGTTTACTGACACAGCAAACCACTCAAGAGTACAAATGCATCTCAAGGAATGGAGGATGGTGGAGTTGACGTCACCTCTATCCTAAGGTAGTCATTACGATTCCTGGGATCAACGAACCCATAACTGCAGGGAACAGTTTCCTTTAAGTCAACTGGATAACTCCAATACCAGAAACAACTGGTCTGAAAGCAGAATCTGAGACTACATGCAAAACACACCTGATTAGAAGATCGGAGTTTGGTCCATCCACGCCATATGATATGAACACCTGATCTCCTTGTTTGTAATCACGGTCCACTTTAAGCACAACCTGCCATGTGGTAACAGATGTCATGATCTTCTACACGCTAGACATCAATTCCAGATTCTCACTATGGAGTGAACTCGTTCCTCGTATTCTGAGAGAAGTGACACTTCAGATACGCTTCTCGACTAAATAGAAGGTAACACGGATCTCGTTGGACCTTACAGCTGCATCTTCTCTGCTGAAGTCTAGAAAAGCTTCGCATTCTCCTTGATAACTGAAGCAGTCTCCATACGGGACCTACACACACACAAAACAGTTAGGAATATTCACTTGATCCAAATTTTCCTGTCATGTACACCAGAAAGCCAGTGTTTGTGAGGACTAACTTTTCATGTCGTATCAATTTTATTCTGAACGACAGAAGTCTACTCAGGGCGTTAGGAGGTCACAGATACCTCACATACTCCACAGAAGTCTAGAATGTTCATATACCTTTAACACAATTGAACACAATTCGAAGAGAACATGCGGAGTGGAATGTTACGAACCAGAGCGAAAATTTCGGCCGTCGGCAAATAAGTTGCACGGGATAAGATCACTGAAAAGGCTCTTTTGAATACAATCAAAGAAAATCCCTCGTTTGGAAATCTCTACACACCACAAGAAGCGTATATTTCCGAATATGATGAAACGACTTCACACGATGTGGTAAACTGCAACATCGTCTCACTGCATGATGTCTTGAGTCGTCCCTGCTATTAGCCGAGCTGACCGCTCGTCCAGAACTGGAATTAACGACATCCTTTATACACCACGACTAAAGTGCACAAACAAGAACTCTAGTGGTTCAGTGCTTTGAGTTTCAGCTTTAAGACAAAACTGAAGCCGAATGAATCAGTACATACCTGAGGATCTTTCTCAAAAAAGCCTGAACTCAGCTCCTCGTAGACCTCCTCTAAGGCTGCAACTCTCTCCTTCACATCCTCTACGTACAGAAAGTCATTCTCAGATAGAATACGGACTGGAACCACAACATGAACAGTATCAGGACGTATCAGGATACGCACCTAGAACAGGAGAGCCCTTGAGCAGTTTATCACGTTGAGCCTCAGTCCACAGCAGAGGGCTCGCCGTTGCTTCCGGGAAGAGTTTCAGAAAAGGATACCATGCAGACGCTTGTCCTTGTGCTCTCTCGTACATAAGCCACAACGTGAGCCCGATAAGGTCTTCTCTACCTGTAGCATAAAAAAATTTAGCTTTTCCTCTCGACATGGATTCAAAATGTAGAACCTCTTCTACAGAATGGGACGCAAAGCACTAACCTCTTGCAGGGCCTGACACTACCGGGTGTTTGTTGACATCAAAGGCAGTCACACAGAAATTCTCAGGAACAGACAGGGCAACTTCACCAGCCTGCACTGCACATGCGCCAGCCTTTCAACGATAGTTTTCTCTGCAGCTACCCAGACTGAATCAGCTAATGCCATGAGATTTAACAACATACAAGCTTTTGTAGAGGATTCTCTTCGTTACATCATAACCGGCAAATGGCAATCCACTCCAAAACAAACATTTGTGGCTCCCGGCTAGACGAGGTTACAGACTTATTGTGTACCTTCAACGGATGGGCCGCGGCACATCCGAGTCCCTCCTTTCCAATCATTTTGATAGTTACGACCTGGATATACAATCCAAGATGTAAGTTCCCACCGAATTGGCTTGCTCACATCGACCTCAGCAAAATTGAACTGACAAAGCTCCCCGAATCTTCCTTAAAGAGTCCTTTCTTAACAGCTGCCGCATTCTCCGTTTCGAAAATCAAGAAAGCTTGGATTTTCAGATGGTTTACAAGACCATACGAGTGGGACATTTTACAACCTGGTCAGGAAATCCTTGCTGCTTTAACCACCCAACAAACTCATCGACAGCAGCTACCCTGTCCGCATCCGCTGCGAGGCAAACGATCGCTCTGCTTTTCGTGAATGCTTTCAAAGTTTCCCATCCGTTTCCTCCGGCCACTGCTCTAAAACTCAATGTCCTTTCGCTTGGAATCGTCTGATCCTTAAAACCCCATTGGCACTCGACGCGACAACGCGAGCAGTACGGGGAACTGTTACTAGACTTGGCGCCAAACTTGCTTGTGACATTCGAGGTTCCCAGATTCTCAACTCCTGCTCTGGACGCGGAAAAGGTCGACGACATCATCAGCGCTCTCCGGTGCAGTGATAGATTCCTACAATCCATCTGCTGCCGCACCCGCACTACCGACGTACAGTCTCTGAAACTGATCCAATCTCCTCTTCTTCTGCTCTTCTAATATCTGCTACTTCGTTTGCGAGGTCTCTTCGCTCCGCTTCTTCCAGTCTTGCAACAAAGTCAGCTGAATATAAACTACTGTAAGTTCTTCGACGCTCTGCTAGTGCTGACTCTCCGCCTTGACACGGACCTTCAACTATCGAGGTCGAGCTCCACCTCAGTTGGCAGTGTTCCAACTACCAAAACAGGATCTTGCGCAAGCAGTCTACATGTACTCCAGATTTGAGATTAGTCTAAACGTCTGGGGCTGAAAGGTGAGGAGGCTTCGAAGTCCGAACCTTCCCGAAGTTCGAACCACGGGACCAAAGAGGTATACAATCACCGCTCTGCAACATGCAGCTTCTGGATAAGGACCGGACTCACGTAACTCGCAGGAATTGAAGAGGAATGGTGTTGGTAGGAAATTAAAAACAAAACAATTTAATTATAATAGAAAAGAATCATGATCTTTTCTAGAAAACAAACCAACTAAAAGGACTTTTTGACACCAAGTTCTCTTTTAGTTTATGGTGTATTCATTATCTTCTTTTTTATTTGATATTAGTGCTGAGAATTAAATTATTGACTTTGTGAGCATTACAACAAGAAGAGATTTCACATATTTATATAGTGGGTAATAGTGTAAAGAAAATGGTGTAAAATTGAGAATATTTGAAAATATTCTAGAATCTCTCTATAAGTTGTTGAATTTGAATGAATAAGCTCATGTAAAAATATAAGAAGTCCATGTAATTAATATTTTTATTTTATATCATATCTTAGTAAAACTCGATAAAAATAATACGATTGAGTTACCGAAAGATAAAGAAAAATATAGAATATATAAATAGAGGAGAAGAACAGCAGAGGCGTTCTTCAACCCAAATGGTAAGAACCGCCACTGATACAAACTATCCTTGCTGTGAGAATCAATCCCCCAGAATGCTGTCTTGGGTTTATCTTCCTCTCTCACCGGCAACTGATGATACCCTGCTCGAAGATCCAAAGTACTGAAGATCTTCACATGCCCCACTGCATCAAAGATCTCCTCAGGTGTCGGCATGGCATACTTATCGGACTTCGTCTGCTGATTGATAGGACGATAGTCTCCACACATACGTCTATTCGTGTAGTTGCCATACATATCCTTCTTTGCTGACATAACTGTGGCAGATGCATACTCTCCATGCGACATCTCCACCAACCCAGTTTCCACCAAGTCAAGGTTCTCTCCATGTCACTGTATCTGTAAGGACGTCGAAAGATTGACGTGTCATTAGCCAAGTCGATCCGTATACCTCGTCCCTTCAAGGTACCCAAATCCTTCATTCTAAAGGCAAAACAATTCCTGTAGCTCTTCAGGAATCTCTGAACTCTTCGTCTCTCCTCTTCTATAAGCTTGGGTGCAATCTCTGACTCCCAAGTATCCTCTGTCACCATGCTAGAGGTAGAAGACAAAGTCGTTGACTGCTATCTTGCAACCTCTGGGGCAGTTTTCTTCCGCTCACCACCAACAACCTCCACCGCTACTATGCGAAAAACTTCTACAGTTCTAGCTGCAAGCTCCACACTCTCTCCTTCGACATCCCATGATGTCCAAGGATGACGAACTCCACGTGCCTCGCCCCCAGCCTTTATCTCCACCGACCCGGTAGGCAAAGAGCTCAGGAGTTTCCGAGCAGTAACACCCGTCGATCGCATCTGACGCTGCTCAGTCAATCCAAGGCTAATAATCCATGTCAAGCAGTTCAAGTCCATTGCTTGACTCAACACTTGATGACGTGAAACCTCCGACACTGAAGCTACTGTCGTTGTACTCGTAGGAAAACCCATCGCTCTCTCTCTCTCGTCGGCATTGGGCTCCACCAACTGTTGTATAGCATCCCACACAAGCCCAGGTCCTCCATCTCTGTAAGCATGTGACGCTGGAAAGCTCACCAAAGTGGATAACGCTGCCATAGATCGTCCCACTAAGTTCACAACTGTCATGGGTGACCTATCGACGACTCTCACTACTTGAGATCGTCGTCCTGTATCCAAGATGTCATCAACTGTGAGGTGCGCTGATCGTCTCACTGCATCGTGTGCGCGCTTGAGCACTTCTCTCGGTAACAAGTTCGTCCACCACAATCATGGACGATGTGCATGAGATCCCACTCTCGCTGCATCTAACAACACTGCCGGTCTGACCCAAGACCGAACCTGGTGCACACTCGTCATCATATGTGCACGAGCATCACCCAACAAAGGAACATTCTTCAAGATGTACGTTGGAGAATCCATCTGATGCATCTGGAGATGTCGTAAGATTCGTAACATCTCCCAAAACATCCTAGATCGTGGGTCATGCAAACCCTGACCTCTCCCAGCACGCGTGTGACCTTGACATGGCCACCCCGCTATCACTAAGTGAATGGTGCCAACAAACGTGAGATCCTGCGCCCCCAGCAGTAAAATATCTGACGGCAATGCTTGCTGGTATCTTCTAACGGCTGATATAGACAACAACTCAGGATATCTCTGCACCAAACGTGCCACGTGACGCAATAAGACGCGTCTTGCGACCTCATCTCTCTCCACATACAAGTATCGCTGTAGTTGTATGCCTGCCTGCAATACCGCAGCCAAACCTGTGCTGATCTCTCCAAATAGCTCTAGCACACACACACCCTCCTCTGGATATTGTCATACAATAGGAGTCGTATCCAGCGGTGTTAAGGTCACAGGGTCAGTAACAGAGACACCCCGATGTTCCTCTACTGGCGGTACAAAGGCTTCACTCCAAGCTTGCTGCACCAACCGGTCAGCATACTGCTGCAACTCTCCGTTCGAACTCCAAAGTGGAACATCCAAGGCAGATGGTACTAACGTAGACATGCTAGACATGTCCTCCACCTCCTCAAAGACTGGAGTATCCTCCGCATGGACATTGCCCTCTAACAACTCACCCGGCCAAGTTATGACCGAACTGAATCCTGCAATGGATGCCATCGTCTCTGATGTACGCTCCGTTGTCCCATCTCTAGCACTGAACCGCACTGATAAACGACTCACTCGTCCCTCACCGGACTGCCAACCTAGTCTGTAAGATGCTATCTCCGTCCAATAGTCGATCACGAATCCCATAGGATACAATACAGCACCTCCAACCAATACATCATAAGACTCCACGGCCGTAACGATAGCCTTGGCTCTCACCATGGAACCATCCGTGGGATGATCTGATCTAACACTCATCGTCAACAACTCGCGTGTCATGTGTAGAGTTGTACCTCCTGATCCCCCTAGAGATGTCTGTAGCTGGAATGGACATCTCTCCACTTCGGACTTCCTCAGCCCCAAACCGATACACGCCGCCTTCTCCAACATCAACGGTTGGGCTCCAGAGTCTAACAACACTTTCTGTGGTCGATACACTTTTCTTGAAGGTGCCACCAAACAGAAGATATCACTTCTGTTGTCCAACAACATCACACCTGGTGCCAAACCAGCACGGTCAATCGCCGGCCTAGCTGGTAACTCATCTAACCTAGCAGTCGCCGCTTGCCAAGTACCACTGGTAGCTGTCCTGATCCTCGACTCCATGGACACGTCTACCGCCTCACGCTGAACTACTTCAGCACTAGAGGTAACTACATCTCACTGAGCGTGGCCGCCAACTGGAACACTAGAGCCAAGTTGACTCCCAATGCCCTCATATCCGTGGCTGAGAATAGTAAGGCTCGCAAAATTGCTGTAGTCGCCCCCAACATCGAGTTCGACGTCGCATCCACAGACGTCGAAGGTGGACTCACATCACACCCACTCCTGGATGTCGATGCCTCCAACTCTACTGCACCATCGGTAGACCGTTTAGGAACCATAGATGTGATCCTCAACGCCTCCGATAACGTGAACGATTGGGGAAGCCTGACCTGTCTACTAGCCTCTCTGTGTTGTGGATCCAACTCCACTGACGCACCTCGTGTCTCAGAGACACGTACTGCACCTCTAGTCTCTGCCGCAGATGTCTCAATCTGCGCCACACCAGCCATGAAGTCGAAGTCAACTCTTTCTCCTCCATAAGACGTGGAAGCCTCTGTTCCACCTGATCTCCGCTGAGCCATAGCCATACTAGCTATCCTCTGCTCCAACTGCTCAATCCGAGCAGCCATACTTGCTTCTGACGTCGTAGCAAGTGGTGGACCGACTGATCCTCTCCCAAGTGTTGGACCTCTACCTCCAGCTCGACCACCACGGCCTCCTTGAGCTCCTCCGCCTCGTCCACGATCAGCCTTCCCTTGCCGTAGCTCAGGATGGAGATCAAAACAACGATCACTACTGTGACGTAGTCGCCCGCAATGCTCACACTGCCTAAGCACTGATTGAGACGTCCCAGATGTCTCATAACCACCTCTCCTTTGTGGACAGTCCTTCTGTTGATGAGGACCATCACAAGTCCAGCAAGGACTTGCTTGTTGCTGACTAGAGAAGGACAGCATGGACTTTTGCCCACTAGATCCTCCAGCACCTCCATGGGATCGTGAGTGCTCAGCACGATCCTTACCACCACCACCACCACGCTGTTGCGTAGCCTGTGATCCTCGAGAAAAGGAGGTCGCCCATGTGATGCGTCCCTGCTGAACCCATCAGTCACCACCCTCTCCTCTATCATGTTGAGCTCTATCCGCTCAGCCAAACCAAAGACAACTGCCAATGTCGGAGCGGTGTCTCTGAGAAGAGTGACATCTCTAACTCTCCTACGCAGCTCCTTGTCTAGTATCCCATACCAGAACTGGACTGCTTGTGCTTCTGTCACCACCTGGTAACACTGATCAACCGCCTCATGCGAGTAAACGCCTCACGTATGCTCTCTCCAGTCTTCCGCTGGAACTCTTGCAGACTCCTCGACTTGTCGGTCCGCACACCTTGATAGTTCTTCCTCAAATAGTGGAAGAACTGAACCACATGGTTAAACCCTGGTGGTATCCTGCTCGCACTACCACCTGCTCCACTACTAGTGGACGCACCGCTGATAGCAGGTACTCCGCCACCCGTGGATGTACCACTGCTACTGGCACCCGAAGTCGTAGGTGCTACACCTCCCAAAACTGCACCAGTAGTGATAGAAACGTAGTTGGGAGACCAATGTTGTCTCCACAACTCGATCTCAACATCTAGTCTCGTCTAAACTCGTGGTAATCATCCATCGGCGGTCCCTCCAAGTGCTGAAACAAACCCTTCCACGCCATGAAAGGTGTGAACAACTGTGGGTTCCGCATCTGTTGCAGATCGCACCAACTGTCGAACTCCTGGATGAAGTCATCCAGCTCAATGGTACCCACCGTACCCAAGTAACGTCGAGGCCCTTTCGTGGTCCCATAGATCTCGTCCATGTCCCACAACAACGATGTGATGACACTAACCTCACCACTAGAAAATGCACTGTCTGCGTCTAACTCGTCCTCTGGAACAACCAACGGCAATGGTGTAGGTAGTCGATACCTCACCCCACTCCGTGTATACCCACTGTTCGAGAAGTCCCCACCAGAACCTCCCGAGAACTCCGTGCTGATAGAATCTCGCGGACACACTCTCTAACCATAATGCCAAAATCTCCGTCACCACCGTAACTACAACTTGCCTATCCCCGCTCCTACTGAGCTCACCTATCCCCTACTAGGACGGTCAAGGTAAGGGCAACTTGTACCTGCCATCACCACAAGCCCTCTCTCACGGTTTGTTGGTCGTCACTCCAACTACACTGTGAGAGAAACAAAGGTAGTCTGATTGGTCATCACTCCAGTCTCACTATCGACAGCACACTCGAGTGAACTCACTCTAGAAATCAAGTGCCAACACAAGCAAACGCGGCGCACAAACAGGAAGCAAAATATGGAGGGGTTCCAATCACAAGAAGTCCAAACGACAACCCTCCACACTCAAACATTCACATAAAGAGAAACCCATCCTCATCCGGACTGACGCGTCTTCTTCGTTGACCAAATGCACAATATATGATCACCGACTGTTATAACCTGTACCTAAGGTCACTAACTAGATGTCCATACCTCTAGTAGCTCCAAAAATATCAACGTGATAGCTCTACTAGCTCATCCAAGACAACTGCCACCAACTGTCTTCATACGCGTCTTTTCGGTATAGACAAACACTACTACAACAACAGCTTCCTCCTAGTACTCTGGGGTCGTCCTACCACTCCTCTAGGAACGTGCGAGCATGTCTTCTACTACCTTAAACCAGCCCCTAAGTACTTGCACGCATCCCTGTAAGACACCAAGAGCTATTGGTCTAGTGGTACAGTCAAAGTTGAGACTATAGAGTTAAGCGTCCAAGTCCAGAAATAGTGTTGGGATGGATGACCTACTGGTTTTACACTTCCCACACAACTGAAACTTGGATACCTCTCTCACGCACGCCAGCAAGCTGGCTTGCTGCGGACGCTGGCTCGGGCTCCGCCTCCGCACTCTCGCACTCTCGCACTCCGCTCTCACGCCTCCGCACTCACGCACCTCTACTCCTCGAAGCTTTTAAACGCCTCCTAACACGCACTCCACACCTCGACACTCCCGCTCACTCTCCGCTCCGCGAAGAATAGAACTCAGACCAAACACCACAAAGAAAGACGAGTACGACGAGAAAACATCCGAAACAGCAACTCAGGGTCGAAATTGCACCAAATTGTCGAAATCAGCCAATTTGGAACTCGTAGACTGGATTTACGTCAGATTTTGACCAACCCGCGACCTTCTTCGGCTTGTAACTTTGTCGATCCTTCATCAAATCGAATGATTTTGGTTGCGTTGGAATCGTCTTCCCGGCGCGCACCTACTGCACTCCTCAGATCCAAATATTATCTACCCACGCCAACCTGACACTCGCCGACGTACTTCTGCTGACCTAAAACTCGTCACAAAACCCGTCACCAGAAATTTCGACTTCTCATAACTCAAAAACGGCTCGACCAAACTTTGTGAACCTTCGTGCACTAGGACCGTCTTCCCATCGCGCTTCCTACGAGCCCACATTGGCCTGATATTGTCAACTATTTCGTCTGCCACGCCCAAATGCGCACTTCAGCCTGAAACATGTCACTTCAACACATTCTGTGAAATTTCAGCAGCGCTTCCGCGCTTCCGCACTACCTCACCACCAAATCGACTGCGAACAAGTTCAGACGACACCCATCCACACAGCGATCGATCACAACATCAAAACAAGCCACTCCACGCACGCACGCACTCGCAAATCGAAGATATCAACGATCTGCCAACTCCGAAGATACCATCGGTAGCAATCCGCGACCTGAAATCCCTCAACCAGGCCTCGCAATATGAGTTCTTCAAGTGATAACAAGGTATGTATTCACTCCACCTGCCAACAAGCACTAGACAATCACTACAGTCGAGCCAAATCCACTCTGTGCTCGCAGAGAATCCAGATCTCACTTTCAAGACTACTCACCATAGCCAGGAGCTTGAAGGCTCAACTTGAAGAACTGAGGTCTCCAAGCCCCTACCTACGAAGTATACCCCTTGTGAGCACTCTCACCAACTTGCCCTAACGGCCTTACCGGGGTCCGTCACTTCGAACTCGGTCAACCTAGCCGAGTTACCAAACTGACGTGACAACTGCCCAAGAGAAGAAGAGGGACCGGCTTACAAGTTGGAAGCAGACATAGAAACTTCATGTAGTGTCGCAGGATTTCTCCTTTTGCCCATTTAGTATAAAAGATATCGTTCCCACAAAGGATTTGCACAAGTATCACTGCTCTAAGTTCTAAGATCTATCCAAACACAAACACACGGGTTTTACCTAGAAATCCCGTCTTCTCACAAAACCACTTTTCAGACCCCTTCTGCTTCAGCGGTCGTCCTGAATTACTCACTCACTCAATTGACATGAAAGTTTGTGGAAAGTCGTAGCCCTGTTGACAGTGAACGCGACCACGAAGATTTGAAACGATTTTCTCAATTCTGTTGCGATTGACACCGAAAAATCCTAAAATCAACAAAAGTGATGCAATTCTGACACAATCCGGACTTCAATCTGCAATAACTCCTTCTTTATTGCTCCAGATTGATCAAGAATTTCACTGACAGCAATTGACACAACGAGCCCTATCCTCATGTGTTCCCAGATTTCAGAATGTCCTTACCAATTGCTCGAACTCCTCTTTAGACCTCTACTTCTAAGTTTAGTATTTCACTAAAGACAAAAATAGACCAATGAGAATTCATAGTTTCACTTCCTTGTTCTTTTGTGTCTCAAACCACGTGTAAACTTCATTTCACACATAGGCTACCACGTCAAGCCCCTAAAGTGCCAACGTAAACCTTAAACTACATGCGAAAACATGTAAAACGACACGTAATCTCGAAAGATAGCATAACCACGCTAAGAAGCATGCATGGACGACGTGTAAGTACAACCCATGAGCTTAAACTCTATCAACAAGGTAAACAACCTACTATGACTCAAAATATATAACATCCTCCAGAATCGACTTCTCTGAGGTCTTAACTTCAGTGCCTCTAAAGTGCCAGCGTAAACCTTAAACTACATGCGAAGACATGTAAAACGACACGTAATCCCGAAAAATAACCTAACCACGCTAGGAAGCATGCATGGACAACATGTAAGTGCAACCCATGAGTTTACACTCTATCAACACGGTAAACAACCTACTAGGACTCAAAATATATAACATCCTCCAGAATCAACTTCTCTGAGGTCTTAACTTCACTCAAAGAGATTAACTCTTGACAGAGAGGTGAATTATTTACTATGTGAAATGATTCACATCACGACAATGATCTCTCAGGCTATCCCGATTCCTCTCATGTTCTACAGTAACGGTCAAAAACTGAACTGCTCTTTTGCCATCTCTACTACGTATCATAGGCTGAACCATCATCCATAACTCGCATCTCCATTATAACAGCAGTAATATAAGACTACCCTAGAATGATAAGATACGTTGACATATCTTGTACAAACAAATTTTGAACATCACTGATGTCACCAACAGTTATCTTGATGTGAGAACAAGCACCATAGAGTTCTCCTCTATGGTTGTTGGCAGCACGGATAAGTCATCCATGGTCGGTGTCTATGGACCACCTCTCACGCTTGTACAGCTCCTTAGACATTAGATTAATCTCTGAGTCGTGATCAATCAATGTCACATGTTTCTCTAGATCTCCCAGCTTCACTAGGTCTCTGTGGTTGCTCTTGCCAAATGGTTGTGAGAGTAATGACTCTTTTGTGATGTTTCCACCTCATCTTCAAACCTCACGTGCTGAAACGATCTCCCCTATGATACTTGAGAGCAGCAACCAACAATCTCATCTTCCTCATCATCCGTCAGTTTGATCTCTAGAGCGTTAAGCGTAGCTGCTTCATCCAAAATCTGACGTTTCTCTTTGATGATATTTATGATAACCTCATGTAACTCACGCTTTGCTATCCCAAGAATCTCACCCAAAGTAAATTCAATATTCCCGTTCAAGATTCAATTCTCTAACACTTGTTTCACGTCTGTAGCAATCTCAATGTCAGACTGAAGTTTGTATGCAGGTGTCTTACCCTTCTCCTTGCTTTTCTCCTTCTACTTTGCTGTTGTAGGTGGTAGATCCTCCATAGTCTCTTCTCGAGTAGATGTTGTCCTTTACCTTGTCTCTAGTCTAGTCCTTTCACTCCTTGTGACAGGTCGTTTGACTGGCTCACCTACATCCTACCTCTTGCGTTTTTCTTCTAGTACACTCTCATGATGATTTCGTGCAACATAAGCATGCACTGACATAGTATCCACATGGTCATTCCATCATGTAGCTTCTCGAATTGAGTTGTCAACCCTCTGTAGCACATCCTTGTTTAGCTTTGTTCTAGCTACGAATCTCACTACATTAGACCACAACCCAATAGTCTTTTCTCTCTCTTCATTTCCACTTTCACTCCACAAGAGAAACAACATGTGATGCAGACATTTCATTTACAAGTCTTTTCATACCACCCTTGCCAAAGTTGGTTCCCAGCATCATCCCAGTCTCTCTCAAATGGATCTTATCGTCTTTGAAGAAGATAAGATCATTCCTCATCGCATATGTAAACTTCCCACAATCTCTCTAGGCCATCGCATCATATACAACGATGAACACAACCTTCTCTCATATGAGGTCTCTGCATAGCAAGCTGTAGATTCTGCTCCTTCTCTTCTAACCTAGTGAGTTTAAGCTTAAGCTCCTTCATATCCTTAATCAACTCATCTAGTGGTGAGTCTTCCTCTCTAGCAACTACCAAGGCGGGCTTAGTAGACAACTGTTTGACTGGAATTAACAAAGGTGCTACTTCACTTACCACCACTTTGTCCTTTCTTCTCTATCTCTTGGTCAGCAAAGAGACAACTTCTTCAACTTCCTTCCAATCAGTCTTCAATCCTCTCTCCTCACTCTTGTCTTCCAACAACAACTCAAGCTTCTCCTGAATAGTCACGTCCGCTGCTTGTAAGAAAAGCTTCGTCTTCTCCACCTCTAGTGTAAACTTCTCTGTCTTAGAAAGCCGAGCATACTGACGATCAAACTCTCTTAACAACTCATTTACATACAATCCTTTGTTGGGCTTAATCACCCACTCCAAGAATGTTCTCTTGGTCACCCTCTCTGAATCTTCAATGTAGTACTCCTCTTTCAAGGCGCGCATAAAGCTCTCCCAACTTTGTCTTTGCTTCTGCTTGAGCTCCTTCACATGCTCATGAATCTCAGGGACAACAAGTTCAAAGTTCTCTACCATCTGCTTCTCAAGTACCTTGTTCACCTCCATCTCCCTAGCATAGTACCGCACGTACTTGGAAATATCTGTCCCTTTGAACTGGTCCATCTTGTGCACCACTGATTGCAACGTCTTGGTTGCTGATACCTCTTTTCTCTATGTACTCTGCTGCTGCTGCATAAACATGTGAAAAGCTTGGAACATCTTCATCGTAACAACATCAAATTGAATAGGCTGCTGAGCAGCAGCATCACCTCCACTCGATGATCCTTGGTTGGTCATGATTTCTGATCCTTTAACACTCTCAAGACAACTCCCACCCTAGGTGTTTCACGTCGAGTTCATCAAAAAGAAGTATGTCGGAGTGTGATACGTCTATCTAGGAAAGCGCTGGGCTTTTGGCTGTGGCTGTTTACTCAAGAGGTAAGCTTCAAGTTATAACATGGCACTATAAACACTTACACAGGTCTGTTGGGTCCTCTAATATATTCAGAAAACGATAAATCATGACTAACTAATAATAATAAGATCAGATCGTGAACTTTAACACTCAAGAATAAGAAACAGATGATGGTTTAGACTTCAAAACTTCTCCTAGATGTAAAGGAGACCCTACTGAACACACACACGAACTTTCAGCCTGAGATCAAATTTGAGCACTGAGATATGAGCAAAAACGTTTTGAGTAAAGAAATTATGATAATTTTTGACACACATATGACTACTTTGACCTAGAACAGAAAATTGATTCGATAACTTTCGCTCATTCTTACAGGATTTGGAGTCTACACCATGCTTAATATCCTTATGAAATTTGGCCTGCTGGTTGTACACGGTTCTCTAGATCTCGAGCTCTGAACTTACTGCTCTAGATTGAGAGCTTTTCACACCCCCTCTGCTTCAGCGATCACCTTGGTTTAATCACTCACTTAAATGACATGAAACTGTTTAGAAAGTCGTAGCCCAGCTGACAGTGAACGCAACCACTCAGGTTTGAAGAGACTATCTCTTTTCTACTGGAATTGGCACTCAAAACTCCAAAATCAACAATTGTGATGCAATTTTAGTTCAATCCGAACTTCCTCTGTCATAACTCTCTCTTTATTGCTCCAAATTGATCAAAATTTTCACTGACAGTGACTGGCACGACGAGCTCTCTCTCTTTTTGTTCTCAGATTTTTGAATGTTTCTACCAAAAGCTCGAACTCCTCTTAAGACCTCTGCTTCTAAGTTTAGAGTTTCATAAAGACAAAATGGACCAATGGGAGTTCATAGCTCTACTTCTCTGTCCTTTTGTGCCCCAATCCACGTGGTCACTTAATTTCACACATAGGTTATCACGTCAAGCCTCTAAAGTGCCAACGTAAACTTTAAACTTCATGCGAAGACATGTAAAATAACAAGTAACCCTGAAAGATAACTTAAACAAGCTATAAAGTATGCATGGCTGACATGTAAGTACAACCCATGAGCTTAAACTCTATCCACATGATAGACTTAAAGTTATGTACTTTGACAACATAGATAAGTATGAAATCACTTGCACAAGTGTATGAGTGCTTGAACAAGATAAATAACATACTATCAACCTATTATGTTAACATCATATCCAAAGATGTCTAACATATGCATTAAGGACTAGAAGTAATATTAAGCTAACTTCTAGAACTACTAAACTAAAGTGTCGGAGTAGAAGTGTAGCATGTAGTCGTAAAGTAGCGCGACACCGCAAAGAAATATTTTCTCTTCTTTTAACCACCGCATTCGACTTCTTCTCCTCCACAAGCGAGCTCTCGCATACTCTTTATTTTGCAGTTGTTGTGCAGCTGTGTGACACACTTCTAGTATCTCGGGAGCGGGTTCTCTTTCTACTTGTATGCGTCAACTCTCTACCTTCTTCCTCAAATCATCTAAATTTCTTTTTTTCTTCTCGCTTGGATAATATATTATCATTCTTCCATGGTTCCTAAAGATCTATGTCTAGGATATTTAGTGATATAGTATTTATTTTGCTGATAAGAACTGATCTTATCATTTATTGCTTCCAAACGGTCTCCACACATACTCCATTTCGTGAAAAGCGGCTGCAGTCTTCAGCTTACCATATAAATTCACATAAGTCACAAACATGACTGTACTCTACAGTTTAATTTAACTCAACACCCGGAAACTCATCAGAGCCAGACGCAATAAAGATTGACATATTGACATCTCTTTCTTTCAGTGTTCGTAGTTAACCTTTATACGAATGCGCTTAACTATGGAATTCAAACGACTGAGAGCATGACATAAAGGTCATCATGGCGTATGAGGTCTTGCAAACATATTGTTTGCAAGACCTCATACGCCATCAAGCACTTAGTTTAGTGGTGCACCTTAGAAAGAAGTAAACAAATGAAATGGATAATCCTCTTAGAGATAAACGTTGTGGTCTAATCGAAAATTCAAAACTATTTTTCTTTGTATGCTTGACGTTTGTGATTGTATTCTAGACATGACATGGAGCATGAACGTTGTTAGTTGGTGAAAGAATTCGAACTAAAAACCTATCAACTTTGACAACCAGAGCCATCCCCGCCGTCAGTGCGGGATTAAATATATGTATCTAGCAGATGGTCAGAATGCGGTGGATGCTTCGTCTAGCTTCAGAGATATATCTTTACTACCAGAGTGAGTTTAACCAGGTAACTAACTGGGTTGGACTCTTGGGTTGAAGGAAGAGTGTCACGTGATGTTCGGCCCGCTCACATGTGCTGCGTCTGCTCATCACAATCCCAACAAACGATTCAACCAGCAAACTCAACGTCTGCGTTCGACGGGCATCGCCGACACTGTCGAATCAGGCCACCGGCACGAGCCGAGAGTCCTCCCGCTGACTCGATTGCGGTTCCAACAAGCCTTTTCGATCCACGCTGGCATTAATGAATAAGGAAACCGGTTATAGTGACAATCCGTCATGGGCACACTTCCCACGAGAAGGGATAACTTTTCCTTTCTTACCCGGAAACCGGAAGGGTATTTTTTCATTTTTCTTGCCGGGTGCTTGGGATTAGTTCTCTCTTTCGCCAACGCCAAACTTGAAATCCAGTTATTGCAGTATACGTAGGTTTAGCTTCATAACGTGCAATCTCTTGGGATATTCCGAATAAAAAGGGTGTCTTCCTTGTATATTTCTCGTCACCTTGTGATGGAGGGAGTAAATATGCAACAGTTTAATTTATTACCTAGTTAAATTAATGTTTATTTGTTAATATTCACTCGCGTTTATACTCTAAAAAACACGTATGTCTTCGACTTCCTTATGGGTTATGTTTTGACTACTTAGCAACGCTAGGTGAAGTTAATATTTAATTTTTATAGTTAATATTTAATTTTTATAGTTAAGTTTAATTTTGCTAATCAATTTACTATAAAATTTGCATATAACACTTCTGTCTTTTCTTATCAAGAAAGCGGGCTAAAATTTCATGTTGGATGCATATTTAAGAAAACTTTACTTGCACTGTTTTCCAACTGCTTTCGGAAATGGAATATTTTTCTGTCTTTTACTTTGATCAGCATGTGTGTTTTTATTTTCTTGACACTTAGATGTGGGAGAATTTCCATATTTAAAAAAGAAAAGAAAAGCATACTGCATGTACTTCTGAAAAGTTCAAAGGACGCTCTATCTCTACGTACACTCTTTCCAAGTTTAATATCCTCCCTGGAGCATGTGTTGTTACTAGTTGCTCATGAAATAATAACTGAGATTGTCGTTTCTATAATCTTTATACTAATCCTATTTTCTATAGTCCCATTCGGCTGAATAGCTGATTGAACATGTAATTAATCACTTGCTCCGTTTTGCCTCCATAAATGTGATTATAAGCTAAAGTGTCACTCACCAAGTATAACGGGGTTTCACTGTACTAGAGAATCTTATTGTTGTATTCGGTACAGACTCTGGGAGAAGCCAACGCCTGCGAGCTGCCTTTACGCACCTGCCATTTCTCCTGTTGGATTCGGTTGCTCTTGTTACGTCCAATTTAGAGTCCGGCATTCAAATTGTTGCAGATTACACGGTAGAGAGTATTTCCAGGATTTGTGGCATGAGCCCGCTAGCGGCGTGTACCTTAGCGCAAGCTACGAAATCGGTGACGAGGGGAGAGTCGAAGGAGGCGTTTTGGATGCCATGAGTGCCAGAGAAGGAAGGTATCGGTATGAAGGATATTTATGAAGCGAATTCATGCTCATTGATTCATACCGAGCGTATTGTGTAGAGTTGAAATCTGGGAACTCATCATCTAACTTTTGTGTTTCAAGAAGGACTAGAGCAGTATGAAATCTCTCCAGCTGTTGCTGTTGTCGGTATCGTTGGTCGTTGGCGTTGTCCATGCCGGGCAAGAAACCACTCTTCGTCGTCCCGATCCTGACGATGCTCATGCCATGGCACGGTGGCTTGTGGCTCTCAGCTCTTGGGGTGTGCTCAGGTACTTCCTCTAGAGCGCGGCATAAATTTCTCCGCTAACTTTCTCAATGCGGTATTGAGATCCAAAACGCTTTTCCACTCCATTATGGCTGTAGGTCAGTATCAAATCATGCTGTCGGTACAGAGTCCTTAGATTGACGACAGTTGGATCGGTAATATACTTGCCATTGCGAAGACCTTGAGTGCTTGTTTTACTGGTCTGAGATACTGTCGATCTTAATCACTTACGCACTCTGTAGGTTCGGCCCTCTTGATACTAGCGCAATGAGCAGTGCTGTACACAGCGGGACATCCTTCGAGGTGGATTCTCTCGTCGACGTTAGATGTATTATCGCTCAGCAATATAACTGATGTTCCGTATTAGCTGATTTGCCTTGTCCTCTTGTTGTGCAGTACCATCTCCATCCACCTAGACGGTGCTCCCTGGGGGTAAGAGTTCGAACTTTTCAACTGGGACGATTGACCTAGTTGGTAATGTAGAAACTTAGACCAGCATTATGAGAGCAGATTCATTTGTGTTTGTGGCTTGACCATGCATTTTGGCTCCATATTTCTGACTTATGAATTTCTGGCATCAGGAATATAGCATCGTTCAGTGACGGTCCAGAAAGTAAGGCAACCGGGACGCCCTACTTCTACTTGTCGAGAATGGACCCCACCCCTCTTGACATCGAACGAGATCCCCGCTGCTCTCTTTCTCTGAGTGAGGCTCCGATCGGGACTTGTCTGAACCTGGATGTGGAAAACCCTACCTGTGCAAGACTGACGCTCTCCGGGAAGGTTAGTACTTTTCGGAATACCGGCAGTTATATTGCTTGTTCTCATCTTGTTGTTGGCCTTGTAGAACTCTTCACTTCCAAACTTCTGTCAATTTAGACTCTTCATCAATTTTCTCTAGGAGTAGGAATTGGAGCCTGTTTCTGTTTCTCTTGACATCCTGGGTGTTCATCTTTGGAGCTATAGAGTGTACCATCCAGTAGGTAGCGCACTAGAAGCTCATCATTGGATGAGAGGTCTCGTAACGCAACTGGTTGAGCCTCTCGTGCAGATGATAGAACTTTCACAAGCGGAAGAAGAAGGAACATTCGCTCTTGAAGCTTTATTTTCTAGGCACCCGGAAATGGCAGGTAAAATGATTCTCAGAACATACACAGTGAGTTTCAGAGTGACTGAGTTTATTACGAAGTCTCGTTCCAAAGCTAGCGAACTTTTTAAGTTAACTCGATGCAATGGTTTCTACAGGTTGGCCGAAAGGTCACGACTGGCGAATTTATAAGCTCAAGATAGAGGACATCTTTTTGGTGGATTTCTACGGCGGAGCGAAGTTAATTACGGTGGAGGAGTACTACAACGCTGTAGGACCAACGAGTTCTAGCAGTGCGATGTGATGCAGGAAGAGCTCACTCCGCGAACCGAAGTTGTTCGAAGTCTTGTATATAGTCAAGATCTAGAATTATATAGAAGATTTCGCATCATTAGGGAGGATGCAGAATATAACATCTCGTCAGCTAAGATAGGTGAGAAGCTAACTTATCTTCGAGGTTCTTGAATGAAGACAAAGTCCTCATTCAGTGTAAAGCTCCCTTCACGTACAGTGTATGGTAAATAAAGTTCAAAGTGATCGCAGCTTTCAAGTTTCAACTGAACTCATCAGTTTTTTCCAACCGACCTTCAGTAATCACAAACATCGCGTGATAGCCTGCGTTGTCATTCGCTCAATCCAAACATGCCTAGACCGTTGCTGCTCACAGTAGTGTGCTGTCCATGCAATGATAACATGCGCGTGTTCTCTTTGTCTGTAACGCGGGCGAGTACTTGAAGCCACTTCAGAGACCTATCGCGTGTATTTCTTCGGATCCGAGCAACGTGATAAATGGACTCCGATTTCTGAATAATCCAATAAATCATTGCCGGAGAGAAATTTATATTGAGAACTTTATAAAGAAGCTGGTTGCTACGGTACCCAAGGTGAGTGGGGCCAGTAGGGCCAGTACCTTT
Source organism: Asterella californica (assembly GCA_036924285.1). NCBI lineage: Eukaryota > Viridiplantae > Streptophyta > Marchantiopsida > Marchantiales > Aytoniaceae > Asterella > Asterella californica. The sequence goes on from JAYKYS010000014.1 coordinate 11,284,474, forward strand.
AGCACCTTCGATGATCAACTAAATAAATCGTACAATAAATTTTATGACCAGACACGAATTTTGAGAGGTAGCTTCAGGGTCCTGAAAATCTGCAATGACAGAAGCTATCAATACAAATAACCAATCGGCATGCATTAAGATTTCTCCACTGAAGTGTATTTGACGCTCAAGAGTGTACAATACATACAATTAACCTTTTAATTACTATTTTTTATACAAGAACAGGAACTGATAGACTTGATTCCGGTTGAGAATAGGTAACTTGCTCCGTTGGTGACTGATTCGATAACTGTAACCTTCTGTCAGACGAAGAATCGAGCAGCTTGTCACTAACCGTGATCACAAGTCTATGTAAAGCAATGGCGGCTGCATAGATAAGCATGGTCATGACTGTCCACCCGACTTTTAATTTGAGGAATGGCGAGCCCTGTAGCTTTCCCGCTAGAACCTTCATCAGAAACCACAACCTCCGATTCTTCAACAGCATGTCTGGAGACACATCTTCATTGCCAAAAAACATTTCCTTGAGATTCTGTCCACTTCCGCTTGGGCCCCCAGCAGTCCGGACTCCATCATCGCTTGCTGGTGAACTACTCGCTGACGAAGGCCCTTCTCGCTCTATGTTCAAAAGATTTAGACCAGACCGATAGAAAGCTTCAGAAAGCACACTTGCCAACCTCCTGCGATATCTGCTGGCAGCAGCAGAAACGAAAGTCTCTCCCAGTGACTTCGTATCTGCTTCTAAAAGAACCCGTCTGACGCATGAACCCTTCCGAGAAAGAGCAAAGCAGAGTAGTGCGATTGAAATCTTCTTCCCGCCGTCCATCTCTTCAATAGCAGCACTGGAACTTGGTTCACTACTGTCAACTAGATCTGGGCCCCTCACACTAGACGGGTCTCCTCGCGTTGTTCTTACAATTGAAGCGATTCTATCCCATCTGAGTTCTTTCTTGTCATTCAAAACAAGTGACTTAAGAACTAGTCTGGTGGGACGAGAGTTGTCGGTCAGAAGACGGTTAACCACGTATGGGTACGCGGAAGCAAAAACCTTGTAATCAGGGTCCACTGACAGTGCTATTCCTTCAAGTGATGCCAGGGACCGGAGAACTAATGTGTAGTACGAAGGTAAACGGAGGCGAAATTTCAGGGCAATCTGCCAAAGTTTTCCGGTCACCTGCCCGAAATTTATATTTGTTTGTCCATCCTTGACCACGGCCTCAGGGCCGTCACCAAAAACTCTTTCTAGAGCCTGCAATAACACCAGTTACCCCTGAGAAACAAATATACCTTCTTCTGCACGACATCCAGCAAAAGTCTCCTTGAATACAGTAGTTCAACCTTCACGAATCCCGGAAGGCAAACTAAACGTCCAGCAGTATCTCCACGCAAGCCAAACGAGAGTTACTAACTACGGTGTTCCCAACACAGTCTTAAGAGCGAGATGTTAAAAGCCAAAACTGGTGAACTGAGCCTGAATGAAAGTAAGATGAAGCAGAAAAGCTGATGAAACATACCAGCCGGAGAGCAAATCGATCTGTGGTCGGTTTTAATACATCCATATCTCCCAAATCGTTGGCGAGGCAAGCCCACTCCCCATTAACAAGGTGTGCAATAGCAGCAAGCATGGCTGCCTGGTGTCTTTTCTCCATGCGGCAGATGAGTCCAAAATCCAAATAGGTCAATTTCCCGTCTTCCGTATACAAAAAGTTTCCAGGATGTGGATCTGCATGCATCACGCCTGTTTCCAACAGCTGAACGAGGGAAGACTCCACACCATTTTTCACCTGAAAAAAGAGTGAGAATATACAATCAAATAAAAAACCGTGTGAATGCAACTCTGAAAATTTTCATAACAAAGCTAATTGCTACTCACTGGTTCTATAGTATTAGAATCGTTTATAACATTCGTAGAAAGTTGGTCACAATGGCGTCAGCAGTCTCTCTCTTCTCTAGGATAATGCCTTGTATGTATGTATGCCTAAAATGGAGGAGCCCTGGGAGAAATCCGATGATCAACCCGAAGAATATCTTGAATTAGAATGCAATAATAGAGTTATTATCGCTCTCGACCTTCTTAGTTGTTATTCAAATGTCTCGGTCTGTTAGGATGCCTGAGCTACATACATTACTCCACTTGCACTTGGCACCTATCGTGATAACATATTCATCAGGTCCAAAATGGATAGTTGATAAAGATAATCAACTAAAAGTTGGACACACACTATGGAGGGGCAGATGCTTACCAGATTCTCGAGATAAACCTTTGCCTTTTGCTGCCCAATTGCTGTAACAACCTCTCCATTCAGAGGTTCTCCCTGAGCTATCAGCTGCAAGTCTGAAGGGCGGAACCCATCAATCCACTCCATGGTCAGAACCCTCTGCGTCGTAAGGTGGGAGAGGGTTTTCGGCACTCTCACATAAGGCAGTCCGGCATGAGCTATTTCAAAAATCCTGGCGTTGGCTGCTTCCAAGTTGTAATCGAGTTCACCAAAAAGACCCCGGCCAAGCTCGTCTGCCAGGACGGATATATCTGAATTCATCCCTGCAACCTTTCGTACGAGTCCCAGCTGCATGACAGCGAAAGATATACCGCAGAAACAGATACGTCACACTTTACAACAGTGCAAACCACTACACAGTTTCCCCGTGCTATAAACGACAACAGAAAACCGGTAACTCTCAGCTTTGAGAGAAAAGCGGGGGACAATAAGGTGCTGTGCACACTGTTTTAAGGGCGGTACTAATCAAGGAGTCGCCGTAAATGTAACTACTAATCAACCTTAGTTTTCGACTTACCGCCAGTCGGAGGATATATATATCTCGTGCTACCGTGAACAATAAGTCTGGACGCTGTACTTTCACAGCCACTTCCTGGCCATCAACTGTTCGTCCTCTGTAAACCTGTGAGACAAAACTAATAAGGAACACCCTGACGGCTTTCTACTCGAGAACAATGACGAAAAATCCAGCCCAGAGGAGAAAGACTACGTTCTCCTAACATACATGCGCTGACAGAATAGAAGAATTTAGTTACCGGCTATCATACATCTCATAAAAAATAGAGTGAATGCTAAAACGCGCACCAAACGGGCTTCATCTTTTACCTGACCAAATGACGCAGCAGCCACTGGTTCTTCGGAAAGATAGGAGAAAACCTCAGCAAGAGGTAACCCCAATTCTTGCTGTATGACAGCTCGCGCTTCCGCTGTGGGATACGGAGCTAGACGATCTTGCAACTCGGATAGTACCTGGATCAAAACTAGCTCCCATCAACCTCCATCCTTCAACTCGTTCTGCAGACTTAAAGCCGAGTTAAAAGCGAGTCGGTTTGATTGTTGAAGCTACGCACCTTGGCGGTATCAGTGCCAATTAAGTCCGGTCGGGATGAAAGGGACTGGGCCACTGCAAATACAAAGCGTGCAGTTTATGGAAAGTCAGAAAACAGCAGCACTACAGGACTTGTGAAAGTACCGTTCAACATGTCATTTTTTCTTTCAACGTGCCGAACTCTCGTGCTAGATTATTTTTCTCAGCGTGACGGTGAGTGCTGGCAACGCGCAGATACACTCGTTCAAATTGGTGTTCCCTATTATCACAGAATCACCTTTCGCACCTTTGATAAAAGTCGGCCCGAGGCCCACAAGCATTTCCTTAAATGCTGCAGCGCTCTTGAGAGTGTACCGAAGATGCTCTTCTTCGGCTTCCAAACCAGACTTGTCCTTAGATACCTTTTGGCCGTCAATAAGAACCTGAAAAGCAACGGAGCTGAATGCTGCAGCCACCTGCAACAGTACGCAACAATTAAGTCTGCAACTTGAGATGAGTCTGATCGAACCTTCAGAATTTCGTCAACTTAGAGACAATACACTTTCTTACCGCAGAAATCGCATCGCTGGAGTCATCTCCAGACATTTCAGGATAACGACTCGGTGACCCTAGATATTTACCTCTAAGAAGCGGAAAACAAGCAGATGAGGCCTTTTGTTGAAGTACTTTGCAACATAATCAGGGTTGTAAGAAAGCTGTAATGGCACACGCCAGGCTCCAATCAGTTCCTTGAAGTACTCCCTGTAAGAGCTCAAGGTTCGCAAATCCGCAGCAAGTAGCGGCCTCCCAGAAAGTTCTGCTTCAGCAAATTCATTAATTCCGTTAGCTCTCTGCCTCCGAAGAGGTTAGGTACAGCTACTTCAACTTCACGCATCGTTGCCCGTGCTTCGTCACATTTTCCAGTGTAACATGTACCGTCTCTCCTATAACGGAGAGACAGGACGAAGTTATCATTTGTGGCTTTACTAGGAACCCAAATGCTAACCTTATTAGTAAAGACACATCCCATGGAAGACGAATCTTCACTGTCTGGGATACACAAGTCCTCCGGATCTTTCCCATAAATCCACACTCAAAACAGGCCTTACACCTTCTTCAGTTGTCACAACTCCTCAACACTTCGACCCACACTTACGTAGAATATGTTAAAACATGCGTTCTCATCTCAAGTTGAAAACTTACCTCGATACTGAGGTGTTGGCCACTCAGGAGGAGGGCCAGGAACAGAAGACGGGTCCTCCAAGATCCTCAATGCAACTATCTCTGTTACCTCCTTCCGAAAGTCCGGCAAAGCCACCTCCTTCACCCTGCTGATAGCTTCCTGTATTGTTCCGAGATCTCTGGCTATGATCCTATCAACTCCTGTTCTCTTCCTGAAATTCCTAGCCCACTCTGTAACTACTTCTCCATCCTTCGCTAATATTTTCTTAATGCCGGAAAAAGCATTGTTCATTGTCACACCTGCGCTCCGTTTCTTCTGAGGTTTAGACACAAACCCTGCTTGAACGCCAGGAGACATCGTCTTCGAGCGCGGACTGCTGGAGTCTCCTAGCACTGTTTCCTGTCCCAAAGAACCGCCATCGTCCACAGTAACACTACTCTCCCGCGCCTCTGTGTCCACATATAGAAACTCCCTATCCACTAAAGTGGTGCAGAATGACTCAGTAGAGTTTCCTCCAGATGAATACGTTTCAACAATACTATTCGCCTCATCTACGTGGTGTTCACGTAATAATACAGCATCGTTCTCCTGCTGCAAGTTTTGGGGACCATCCGCATTGCCACCGCTACTCACAATTCTTTCTTTCCCACTCATAAAAGCTTCCGTCCGCGAAGGAGTCGTCGGGACTTCGGATTTCTCTTGTTGTACAATCAGAGTAGCATCTGACATGGTCCACGAATCTGTATTAAACAAAGTGATATTTGCTATTTCAAAGCTCCACGACAGGGGAAACGACAGCTAAATTTGTGCAATTGGGATTACCTCGAAAAGTATCGGACGCAACCAATTCTAGAGCTTCCTCAAGCTCGGTCGATCTCTTGAATGTTTCAGCTCGCTCCTCTCTAGGACTCAGTACCATTTCTTCACCCACAACTGTCAGCACGACCTTCTTTTTTTCCAGTGCATCCACAGAGCTACCAGCGTTACAAGAAACTGTTAATCTACCAGTCAATCGCCGTTCACACCCTGTCCGCTCGTACGGATGTATCACCGACACCTTCCGAGAAAAGGGGGCCTTGGACGAAAGAACTGATACTGTGCTCGCAGGCTTCGACATCCCCGCATGATCATCGAAAGCTCGGTATTCTAATTTCTTATGTGGTACCAATCCAGCTCTCCGTACAATTTGGGCGTCTGAGAATCCAGAAGGGAAATTGGAACGAAATGTCAGACAAGCATTCACAGACCTCGGCTCCGGGGCCTGCACCTTGGGTGCAAGCACAGAGGCCAAGCCGTTGCTACCATACGCGCTGGCCATACCTCCCGTTCCTTTCCACCACGCGAGCTTCTAAACTAAGCCCTCACACATGCATTTTCAAGTCCTCCCTGCATATCCAGCGTCTCTTGATTCCGCCTGAACTCTTGTCTCTCAAAGAATCAGTATGTCAAAGCCATCACGCACATCTCACGGGGCATGTCCAGTACAAATCCATCTCTCCTTCCAGAGAGATCGGTTGATGATTGATCTGCTCAAAGAGGCTCTGGTTTCTACTTGCCTGACTCGAGACTCCTACCGAGGTAAGTTTTTTCACTCCCCAGGATGAAAACTTTTGCCTGTTTCGCTTGTGTACAAATAGCTCTGGTCCACATGAATGCTCGTGAGATGTGCCTTTTTGGCTGCACTTGGTTCTGCCTGCGGGCCCGATTTCCCCTCTAATCTACTCTCTACTCTGGGGCCGCAGTTTTAGTGGTCGAGATCGAAGGCAGCTTCGTCTATTGCTCTACTTGCTATATGATTTGGCGCCTCCTCCACTTGGGGCACTCCTATGGCTCCTTTTTGCGATTCCGGGACATGTACGAACTGGTAGATTCGAGATATCTTGTCCGACTCCTGTGTGTAGATTCCTTGCTTATTCACTCCTGTGATGTACACTTCGTTGCATATTATTCACCTCTTCCATATGTTTAATTTAATACCTAACCCTTCCGTCAGGAAGGTTTAGGTATTAAATTAACCTCAGTGTATCTTGATGCATTAATGAATATAGAAACCCAGACTTGTAACTTCTGAAGCGATATTCAGGTCAAGACTTATGGGTTATTTCTTATTCTCCCTGTGTTTCTCAGTATTTTTATAAATAGTAATTAAACTAAATAAATAAAAATAAAAATTTTATATATAATTTTATACTTCATAAAATTATTCAAATACCAAGCACCTGCGCTGATATGTCTACTCCTATGACTTTAATTTCCTGTTTGTCATGCCAGTTCTCAGACGTGTTGAGAAAAAAGTATTTTTACACGTTTGTCTTTTTTCTCCACTTCTTCATATGTACACTTTGGACGCTTATTCACCGACCCTAGCTGGGAATTTCAGCCGGCGATTATTATTTTCTGACCTCCGATTATTATTTGCCATCTGCTATGAGCCGGGTTCCTTTCGCTTATTATTTGCTGACTATAACACGCTTCTAGATCAAAGATGTACGATGGCCTCGGGGCTTTATTGATGTGCAAAACATATTTACATTCTTGCGATAGTACGTCTGGTACTAGCTGTGCTATCATTCATAGCTTTCTGCTATACTATTTTTTTCACGGAGGTTCCTTCTCAGCTACTCCAAACATAATTACAGCTTTCTGCTGTTCTACTTCTGTCACATAGGTCTCTTCTCAGGTACCTGCTACACTACTTGTCTCACACAGGTCCCTTCTCATGTTCCGATAGTGCGTGTGCAAGATGGAAGATCCCTCTCGTGTCCGGTGTCCCTCGTCATGACGTCCGTCAGTGGAATGAACTGTGGGAATGCCTCCACAGTAAAGAAAGCGTCTCTGCTGCAAGTTGGACTCTCGTCCTCCGTTCTTTCTTCTTCGTTCAGCAGAATCGGTATCTCCTTAGGCAGTAGATTGATCTCCTCAAGACTGACCGGTTCCGCGAGATAGTATCTATGGGAGCAGTGAGAACAGCAACTGCTTTCTCTGTAAAAAAATATATAATTTATGTCCTCTGGACTCACATCCTCATGCCTTATGAAAGAATTCCATAAGGCATCGAAGCGCTCTTTGTGGATCCTTGGTTGTGTCAACCAGCGAGGAGATGCACTGTACTTCTCAGAGGCTAGCATCGAACGTAAACAGCGTGCAAAAGTGTTTGATAGTGGATATGGACTCTTATACATGTTGTACTGAAGAGCTCGAGATAGAATATTGAGATATGTCAACTCAACTCAGTTTTTCGTGTCGGCAGCTCCCATCAACATGAATAGTTACTTCTCATCATCGATCGTGCTTTTTGTCACGTTTTTTGTAACAGCATGGTGGTGTTGCTGGTTCTCATTCTTAGGCAGTACCCAAGCATGCCCACAAAGATGTGGATACCTTTGTTTGTCAGTTGTTTGATGTAGACTTCTACACCAACTGGCCTCTTTTTATCCATCCCAGCATATGAGAAATTCGCTTCTTGACTTCCACGAATGATTTGCCATGTATGGATATCACTACTTGGAAGTGGAGATGGAGAAGGGACCCCTTTCTCTCGATCGAAAAGATTTCAGACAAGCATTGATTCTTCAGGAACTCAGCAACCAGAGGAAAGTAACTCATGTCAAGGTCTGCTCTAGTTGTACAAATCGTCACCGACAGCTCTAGGCTGGGACGTCTAGCCCTCACTTGACGTCTGAGCGACATGAGTCGTACAGGTGGAAGAGAAGTGAAGACAGACAACTATGCTTTCTAAAAGATCGACCTGAGTGCAGATGCAATGATGACAACGGCAGCGGTAAAGACCCTGCACAGTTGACCTTAGAGAATCGTCAGCGCGCGTAAAATGTGCAGGATAAGAGAACATGCGGTATCGTTTGTCTTGTAGATACAAGTAAAAGTTATCGACAAAATATGAGAAGAAACATATGGACCAGCCAACGTTTGTGGTGGGATACTGTGGAATCTACATGGATAACAAGTTATGTCTATTTTCATATAATCAAATTTTATCAAGAACTCAGGTGGATGTTGAGAAAACTTTATCTGTAAGTATACGTAATCTCGTGTTAGTTCCAAGAAACGATCATCGAATGAAATCATAGATCTGTCATTCGACAGAGGGGAAAGGAGAAACGAGATGTAGCACCAGTCACATCCAAGAATTCGAAGTATGAAGTACAGTGGATAGGCAAACTACATGAGATAGTACTTATCGCGTCGGTTGCATCGTCTATTTCATCAACCGTCTCGGAGCTATGCTCCGACTGGCTCGTTTCTGACATAGAAAAAGCTCAAAACATAAAGGAGAGTGTACTTGCGATGGCGATGCCTTCTTGAGATCACTGAACCACTGCACCTGCCACCGCCCCAGAGAGCAACATGCAGCGATACATGCTCTAACCACTACGTGAACGGCAGCAGACGGAACCTCGACGACAGCAACACTATACCGGAGCAAGACGACATCATTTCCGACTTCTCCTATCATCGCACCTTGTCCACGACACACACAACATCAGTGCGAAGATGAAATCAAATGTAAGTACGAAAAAGAAATCAAATGTAACTAAGAAATCAGACCTCCCTGCTGCACGACGACATCCTCGCAAATGACGTTTGAACTTGTGAATGGCCGCCCATGAATAATGAGCAACACAACAATTTCGATGGAAGAGCATGGGCGGGATCGGCAACAAGACCGCGCGCAGCAAGCAGGCCGAGAAAGAAACAATGAGTCCCGAGGACAGCTCATGGAAGGGCGAGCAACTACGCGACCGGCGAGAAAATCGACGAGAGCACCCGCTGTTTGGAAAATCATCGAGACCATGCCGCAGCAAACGACGCCCAAACAACATTCGTTCAAATAAACAGCGAAAGTATGACGTGGTCCAACCAACTGGACGGCCGAGGAGAACGAGGTAAAATCGTCGAGGACACCTTGCTGTTTGGAAAATCGTCGAGGTCACGCTGCAAAAAACACCGCCCAAATAACATTCGTCCAAACAACAATCCTCGTCAATGAACGGCAGCGACCAGAGTAAACAATGAAATTACTACGCGACGACAACGCAAGCAAAGCAAACTGAGGAGCGGCAGGGCGAATGGCAACGCACCCAAACAACTACGCAGCGGACGAGAACGAGACAACATCGTTGATGACATCCTGCACCAGACAGCGCCGAAACAACAATCCTTGCAAAAAAAGGGCAATGACTAAAGAGACAAGCGACAGCATGGCCTCCCGCGCGATGACTAACTCTCTTTGCCAGCTTGCCCTATCGCAAAATTCAAAAACCCCGCCTTCCCCGCTCGTCCGTTTCCCTTCCCCTGCTAGATGTACGATTTCGATGCTTATTGTCCAAAAATTCCTTGTCAATTAGGTGAATAATAGGGGTGTCAAAGTTGGGAGCAAAATATTCTTCAACGACGAAGAGGAAAAGAGCCGTAATATCATAGTATTAATTTCGTATGGAAATGTACTTCAGCTTGAATCTCATTTGCGACTCGACATCATAACTTTTTAACTAATTTATTTCAGTTATGAGACTCGGGATAATTACTCAGCGTAATAAATATTCCACTACAGAAAACATTGAGCAAAATGAATGAATAGTCATTAAGAAAATGTTCATTTTTTCTGAGAATACCTCCGGAAGTGCCTGCAAGAAACATCGGCTAAGGTTTGGCCGAAGTCGTAACTCTCTCCCGCGGGTGTAAAATCTTTCCGAAATGTTTCTAACTTTAACACACCTATTATGAATAATAGAGGTGTCAAACTTTAGCGCTCGTGTTGATTTTTTCTTTATTCGTGGATGACAGTTCCGGGCACGGACCATATGAGCTATTGGTACCTTCGGAGATACCCGCAGATAGTCCGTGGATATTTTTGTGATATTCATGAAAAAATCAGTCATAAGATACATTCAACTGGCAACGTCACATCGATCATGATGTTTATGATAATGATAATAATGGTGTTGATAGTGACATGTATTTTTACGTATATGGGCTTTGTACATAAGTCTTTTTGTTTTTACAGGTCTAACCAACTCGTTTTGACTTAATTTACAAATGAAATGTACGTGTAATTTTCTCCTTTTACAAGTTGAAACAACTCGTTTCGACCTAGGAGTTGGATGTTGTTCCCATTTGGCGTGAAAAATAGTTTTAAGAGTACTTTGACTCTGTGTAACTTCTTGCAGATAGCTCTGTTTGTGACATTTTTGGTCTTGTTGGAAACATCACGAGAAGTACTTTCCAAGAGAACTTAAATCATAGGATTTGGAACTATACCCACGATGTTGCAGGCATTCAAAATCTACTAGTTTTCTAGATTTTAAAAATAAATTTTTATTTTGACCTTGATTTAAGTCGAAACCTAAATGTGTCGACTTGGAAATCCTACACGAGTAAATTTCAAGAAATGTACTCTCGTACATTTCTTGAACTCTCCTACGTACACAAACAAGAGAAATAAGAAGATGCATGGACTGTTCACATCTTTCTCAAGTTTGAATTCATACGGGTAACTTAAAACCCCTTTCTTTATTTCACAGACATGAGTTTTGGACTGTGAACAAAGTTATCTTTCTATTCGCATTATAGATTGGAGTCAAAGAGTTATAGATATTATTCCTTCATTAATAAAGAATCTTTTTTCTTAACTTTGACACCTCATATTATCTTTTCTCACGGCCTTGTACACCAAACTACATCTTTTGTTATTGAAAACACGTAACGTTATTCCAAGTTCTATAAAAGTTCAAATTTTTCTATAAATATAAATAGTTCAAGAATTGCTTTCAGATCTGGAAATAAACCTTAAGTCAATTAAGATCTAGTCGCACCAAGCCTTTTGGCTTAAAAGCTCATCAAAAACATGTTAGCCCGAAGCTAGAGGGCCCATCTTGAAGAAGCTCAACTTCTCGGTTGTGGTGCCTACCATTTACAGGATGTAATAATTTTTGAAATTTTTGAAGATAATAACATGTCTATGTAATTGAGATAACCTTGTTGCTTAATATTAGATCTTGCTTAGAAGAAAGATGGTCTTAAGAACTTTTTGTAAGAGAAATCGACTTCTTCCGAATACGGAAGAATGGCATCTTCCGAGAAGACGTCTTTCCGACCAGGTCTTTGGAAGACGAAAGACGGAAGACGGAAGACAGACATCTTTCGGAAGATGGTGACTGGACCTTTGAGACACCAACCACGTGTCACATCATCGCGGGAGAGTAGGTACTACCTAGTAGTGGGTGAATCGGGGTTACCAAGACATTACTCTAAAACACGAGGAAGAAACGGACGAGGCACATTAGCGTAATCTATCGCATGCTTCTCACAGTGAAGGACGTCTGCGTTTTGAGAAGCCGGTTGTCATCGAGGTGTCGAATTGGATCTGGAAGCAAGGAGATTGTAATTGAGAACTTAGAGAACCGAATTGAGGCTAGAGAGAGAGAGAGAACGATTTTGTGAGAGCTGGAAGCAACTACTACTAGGTGGTCTCTTACTCCCATTCTTCCGCTTGCTCCTTTTGAAAAGTGAGGAAGCGACTTTGTTGGACCAATCGCTCCGGTAGCTAGAAGAACACGAGCACGGTACATCTTAATAGCTACAGATTACACCACGAAGATGGTAGAAGGCGAAGCCACAAGGAAGAACGACGATGCAGTGGTGGTCAAGTTTCTCTGGCACAACATCATCACTCGCTACGGATGCCCGCTGGAACTAGTATCAGATAGAGGTACTCATTTTCTAAATGAGACTATTTCTTTCATGACCCAGTACTTCAGGATAAAGCATCGGAAGACGACACCGTACAACCCGAAAGTTAACGGACTGACAGAGAAGTCGAATGGTCTTCTTTGTAATATTCTGAATAAGGTAACCGTTAATCATGCGTATGGCTGGGACACGAAGCTACCATTTGTGTTATGAGCTTTTAGGATTTCTCCTAAGGTCACCATCCAAAAGACACCCTTCTACCTAATTTATGAGATGACACATGTTGTTCCCATCGAGTTAGAGGTCTCTACTTACATGTTAACCGTTATCGAACGCATGGAAGAAGAGGAAAGCCAAGAACATCGTCTTATGAACTTTGTGGAGTTTGAAGAAGACAGGAATGCAGCTTTGGAGAAGACTTACGAGGTACAAGCACAACGCAATGTTAACTATGATGGCAAGCTGAAAAAGGTGATTGTCGCAGATGGAGACTTGGTTCTTCTGTATGACAACATGCATCTCAAATTCCCTAGATGGATCCTTACCGAGTCTTGGAGGTCTTCAACAATGGCTCTTTACAGCTGGAAGAGTTAGATGGTACGTTGATGACCACCCGCGTTAATGGATGGCGTGTCAAGAAATATTGGGCGTAAGAAAAAGTGCTGATGTTTGCGGGGACGTAAATATGTGAGGGTGGACGTATGTGGGGTCCATAATTTACAGGATGTACAAATTTTTGAAATTTTTGAAGATAATAACATGTCTGTGTAATTAAAATAACCTTGTTGCTTAAGATTACATCTTGCTTAGAAGAAAGATGGTCTTAAGAACTTTTTGTAAGAGAAGTAGACTTCTTCCGAAGGCGGAAGGAAGGCATCTTCCGAGAAGACGTCTTTCCGACCAGGTCTTCGAAAGACGAAAGACGAAAAAAAAGACGAAAGACAGATGCAGAAGATGGTGACTGGACCTTGGGGACACCAACCACGTGTCACATCACCGCGGGAGAGTGGGTACTACCTAGTAGTGGGTGAATCGGAATTACCAAGACATTATCCTAAAACACGTGGAAGAAACGGACGAGGCGCATTAGCGTAATCAATCGCTTGCTTCTCACAGTGAAGGACGTCTGTGTTTTGAGAAGCCGGTTGTCATCGAGGTGTCGAATTGGACTTGGAAACAAGGAGAGTGTAATTGAGAACTCAAAGAACCGAATTGAGGTTAGAGAGAGAGAGGACGATTTTGTGAGAGCTGGAAGCACAGTCGAGCTGAAGGAATCATTTTGGATTCTAGGAAGCAGACATTGAGGGTAGATTAGAGAAGTCTCCAAAGAAGAGAAGGATCGATTGCAGCAACAGAGGAGTGCAGCTCAAGATTGACGACAAGAGCAGGTTTGTGAGATCGCATTGGAGCTGAGATTGAGTCCGGAAGCGCGCAGAAGACTGAAGACGCACTAGAAGTAGCCAGAAGCTGTACTGAGGTTCTTCTCGTGTTCTTTCTCCTTCCCACCGCTTCCACCTCTGATTTGATGTTCCCCGTGCTTCTCCGCTCATTTGCAGGAAGCCCATCGATCGATTCTCCTACCTTGAAATTTCCTCTGTGAGAATTGGGCGCGGAAGCGCTGTCCAATTTCCGACAGCCGTCTTCTCACTTCTTCCTAAGTTGCAATCGAGCTTCCTCATCTCTCATTCTTAAATTCGATCATCTGATTGTCAATTTCTTTATTCTACCACACCTTTGTTCTCGAACCCATGGACAAAAGACGCTTCCGAAGATCTGAACATCTTTGGAAGACGCTTCTGAATGTCTAAACGTCTTCGGAAGACGACTGTGTTCAATTCGTATCGAGATTGGATTGGATTGGTTTTGTGTTGAGAGAGACTTGGTACGAATCTTGAGTGACTTGGTGAGTTGATTGTTGTTTCGAATAGCTGGAAGTTGGGAATCAAGTATGCGCCTCCCGATCTTCCGAGCTTCTCAAATCCACATCTTCCTAGAGAGACTAGAAGGTTGGAAAGGCTGGCAGAATGCACGAGAAGACGTGAGGGTCCTTTATGGGTCTCTTCTGTCTGACCCATAGCAGCCTATTCCTTCTTCTTCCCGAACTTAGAAGAGAGTTGTGAGAAGTCTTGCTGACATAATTTGGAGAGAATGGTCGAGGGTCATATCTTCTTGTCATGCAGTAAGCTTTTTTGTGAGAGATAAGGAGTCAGAAAAACAGAGTATGGATGTTTCGTGTCTGTTGTGAGGTTAGATTGCATGTCGGAAGACGAGGACAGGTGAGACCAGTGATGGGAAGCCTGGCTGCGAAAAGTCTTCTGAGTACGTCAGTTAATCAGAAGCTGTCCCTTCCTGTTCCTGGAGGTCACTGTCATAGCAGGAGCTCGCGGTCATCTTTTGAACTTTTCGTACATTCTTCTTCTCACATGTCTTGTATCTTTTGTTAAGAAGTAGGATGAAATGCAAGATGATCTTCTTGGTAATCCATGTGATGCCTTGCTTAGTTAGGATTGTTTAGATATAGCTCGAAAGACGAGAGGTACTTAAGAAGCACTGGTAGAATCTCGGAAGACGGAATAGTTGTCTTTTGGAAGACTAGATTCGTCTTCTGAGAGTGGACGCTAGACTGTGAGGACTTGGGAAGGACTGAGCCTTCGACTCACAACAAGTACGTGTGGCTTAGTGTAACAGAGGCTCGAAGCATGTCGATGCATCCTCGAGGGTTGGTGTTGTCGACAGCAGAGTTGGTAGAGATCAAACCCTTCATCAAGGAGTTGGATCTCGACTTTTTCTTGTGGGACTGGAATCTCGCGGACCAGGGTCTTCTAGAGGAAGTTTGGACAGCAATGCCTCCTCGCAACCTTGTACCTGCGAAGGCAGGAGTAGCTCGTGGAAGACCATCTTCTTAGACGACGGAGTGGTGGCACATGACCTTTCACAGCTCAGAATCAGAGAACCGAGGGTACGAGCTCGAGAAAAAGATCTTACCCATGATCTCGGAGAAGTGGCATGTGCCTAGAAGCACGACTTGCCTCTTCCTAGAAGATAGACAGGGAAGGAATGGGTGGAAGGTAGAAGCATACCGGGAGCCGCGGAAGCGTCTTCTGGCGAAGCTATTTCTTCACCTCTTTCCCAAGGGTAAAGCACAGAAGACGAGATACCTTGGAGATCAGGACGTGGAGTTCTTGGAAGCCATCTAGGAGGGGCTGTCTATCAATTGGGGTGCCTTTTTCCACGCTTACGTTCAAGCAGAGTTGGTGTACTTGGGCACCCCAGCAGGAGGACACCTCACTCTGTTCTTCTATTATCTGTACGTGTCTAAAGGGGACTTGACAGAAGATCAATTGACGAGGTATGAGCCAAAAGGACAGTGCGAGGTGAAGGAAGCGACCTCGGGAGAAGACGACCGAGCAACAGCCGCAACTCCCCCTCCCACTTTAGTACTTCAGACGAGACCGGGCACTCATCAGAAGACGCTTCTGGTGTGAGAAGACGACTCCAGCGGTACGGAAGACGCGTCATCGTCGAGGAAGATGGGGCCTAGGAGTGTGTCTAGGGAGAGCACATCTTTCTTCATCATTCATTCTAAGTCGGAGTCGGACACATAGGAGGAGACGCTGAGCACCAGAACTGCATAGAAGACAGCTTTTGCAACTATAAGGAGTCTTTCGAAGACTCCAGAAGCCGACGTATGCGTCAACATCCCAGCTGCGACTCGGGGAAGCGCAACGAAAAGAACCGCTCCTGCAGTGAAAAGAGATCTTCCACCTCCTGGAAGATAAAGAAGACACCTCCGATCGGATTGTGGAGATGAATTTGTCTTCCGCGAGAAGAAGGTTGGAGGAATTCAGTGCCTTCTTCCACTCTGAGATCCAGCCAGCCATGGAGTTTGTGGAGAAGCGCGTGATGGCTCAGGAGAAGCCACTGCAACCTGGATTCGGTCTGTGCACCTTGATGCAGCAAGAAGATGTCCAGAAGAAGGTGGACGCATTGGAAGCCAACCTCCGCACCACGGAGAAGCTTGCGGCAAAGTATAAGGTAGAAGCAGCCGCTTCTGCCAAGGAGTCAGCACAGTTGAGGAAGAGCAACCAAGAGTTGCAGGCACGTCTACAGCAGCGTGACCAGGAGGTTCTGCGGATCAGAGGTAAGATCACCTCTCTCGTAGAAGAGAAGACGACATGGAGGGCACCGCGGGAAGCCATAGAAGCACAGGTTGCAGCAGAGAAGACGCAGCGGGAAGAAGTAGAAGCCCGAACAAATGGACTCATGACGTAGTCGGTGGAAGCACTTCGCAAGAAGTTCAACTTCATCGCAGGTATGAAGCTTCTCACCCTAGCTAGAGAGTGGGATGACGATTCCAGAGTAATGTTAGTGGAGTGCAAGAACATCATGTTTCGCTACCTGGATCGGTAGATTGAGGGCATGAAGACACTTTACGATCTTCCTCGTCACGACCAGCAGCTACATCTTCTCATGCTCCAAGACCAGCGATTGGGACAGATTTGGAGAAGGAGGAGTTCAACCTCGCTATCCACTTGGTAGTGACAGCGCTGGAAGCCGAGAAGACCGTGAAAGACGCCTCGGAAGACAAGGTATATTTTGGAAGACAAGAAGTAGAGTTGTCTTCCCAAGTGTTTCGAGTGGAGGAGGTGACTTCCTCGGACCACTGCGAAGTCACCCCAGCTCGCAATGTCGAACCAGTGCTACAGAAGAGCGAGGAAGCGCAGGTGGACTCAGCTTCTCAGAGGACGCTTGCGTCTTCCGAAGCCGTCTCAGAAGAGTAAGCCACGAACAGAGAAGAGGAAGCCACCTCAATCACACTCGAGGTACTCGCAGGACTTCCCACCTTATCAGAAGCCGAATTAGGAGTTCATGTATGAGTAGATCAGGAGGGGATCACACCCAGCGAATTAGAGTAGGCAGCAAGTTAAGAAGACAGTTGACTTGTCTAATTTTGGTAAGAGTCGAAATTTGCTATCTTAAGAAGTGACAGTTTTTCTGATAAAATTAGCTAACTGTCCATGTGGGAGAGTAGGCATCACTCTTCGAAACATATCCACGTTGCCAAGTGCTGGTGTTTCCAAAGTCCTTTCGTCGAAGATGGCAGCACTTTTCATCTTCGCCTCCGAACTACTAAGCTCAACGGTCTCCTTCTTAGTACCTTAACATTCTTTCTCGTCTTCGGCTTCTCTTGAGACGTAGTAGGAAGGCTCCTCTTCCTCTTGCTCCTACACTTCTCCTGATCTTCACCCAAAACTGGTACGTCATCCGCTGGTTGCGCACCCTCATTTGTAACTTCTTCTGCTGCTAGGACCTTCGGCAAAAACTCCACTTGATGTGCATCTTCGGTTGGTGCCTTCTCTTCGTCTAGTCGAACGGACGAACGGTCTTCGTCTTTATATTCTTCGTCTTCGTCTAGACCAAACTCCAGCTGCTTCGCCTCATTCTCATTCAGCCAACCCATTTCGAAGTGGAAGACAGAGACAAAACCACCCAAGTAAACATAATCCGGTTTGGTCCACAATCGCTGCACTTCGTCGTGGAAGATCTTCATCTAGTGAGCTCTCTTCTCCACGAATATGTTTTCAAAGAAACAAACCTCCACATTGACAAGTATGCCACTCTCTTCAGACTAAAGATCAGCATCACAGCTTCGGCGATCTCCTTCTGCACTGTGTCCTTGTAATCCGTCAACTTGTATCCATTCGTTGAATGAATTGAGGTGGCGAAGAGCTCTCTGTAGTCCTTCTCTTCGATTGCGTGCATCTTCAACGACACATGGTCAAAGAGCATATCTCTCTTTTCACCAGCTTCGTCCAACAAGACCTTCGTCTAATTCTCCACTGTCTAGTTTCTTTGCTTTGCATATCCGTCTTCAACCGCATGGTCTTCACACTTTCGGATCTGGCTGATGAACTTGTCAAAAACTCAGGTCCAACCTCTCCACGTCAAGAAGCTTAAACCTAACTCCTTCAACTTCGGCCGAAGGTGCCGAAGTTCATCTTGGTTCAACTCAAAGACTATGATCCTCGGTAACTTTAACGTTACCGACATCGTACTCTACGAAGATAGCCGAATTTGCTCTAACGGGATAGACATCGTCTGAATGTACTAAACTTCGCCTGGGGTAGACTTTGCTTGAATGTGATAGACTTCACTTGAACTATCTGTCCGAGAACAGAAAATCACGGTGCTCTAAAAATGAATTTGAATAATGAACCGATTTTTTGAGTATATACTTGGTTCAAACGTCTCACATGTGTCGACGTCGCTTCTCATTCATCGCTATAGGCCTGACAAGGGAGTGTGCATACTCTCTTCGTCTTCGTCCCTAGTGGTTCTTGTCGCTCTTTGGTAAGGTAGTCTACCCTAACCTACTATACTTTGTAGTGCTCCTCTACGAATTCTACTAACTGCTCTTGAAGAGACTTGAAGTCTTCCTTCAAGTCATCTTCTATCTATAGAGATCTTCCTGTGAAGGTCTTATTCTGAAGAGTTCCTCTTCTCTAGAATTCTCTTCTCTCGAAGACTCTTCTTAAGAAGACTGTTCTCTTCACAAATGATCTTCTTCACTAAAATTGAACTATTCTTCTTCTAACTTCATTGAAACTTCTACATTTCAAACATATTCTATCAAAAATTGGAAAAGTGAGCTCTACATTGAGTTTGACAAACCATTCGAGGTGCACACGAACGTGAGCGACTATGCGATTTATGGAGTGTGGTGCAAGATGAAAAACTTGTAGCGTATGAAAGCAAGAAGTTATATGAGACGGAGAGTTGATGACCGACACATGAGAAGGAACTGTTTGTGGTGGTTTATTGCTTGAGGAAATGGCAGCATTACTTAGGACTTCATAAAATCCAAGTGTATACTGATAATATTTCGCTCAAGTACTATAGGACACAAGATCGAGGTGACGCCAAAGCAATTAGTGGCATGATACCTTGGCGCTCATGAATGTGAAATTGATCCACAAAGCGAGAAAGGACATGTGGTTCTGGACGCTTTGAGTCGCAAGAAGGAATAATCTTTCATCATCGATACACACATCTTGTTAAGAGACACATCTGCGAGCTATGTCTCCTAACAAGCGAGGAGTGAAGTTGCAAAACATGCAGTTGAGATCTAGATTACTCATGTTCAAACAAACTCGGATTTATGTGAGACAAGAAAAACTTATGACTAAGTTGCTTAAAGAGTCTAATGATGCGTCATTATCAGTCATAAAGGAGACAAGTTCACTTTAGCAATAATCGCTAAAAAGTTTTATTGGCCTAGTACATGAAAGACTGCGTTGCACACTTTGAGAAAACATGCGTTACATGTCAAACAAACTGGATTTCTTATGAGAAGAAACAAGGGTCACGTCATCTTTTGTCGATTCCAGCCAGACCTTGGGAAAGCATCAGCATCGACCTCATTACGTCTCTATCTGACTCAAACAGATACAATGCAACCTTTGTGATAGTTGACCGGTTTAGCGAACTAGAAAGTAATGCCGTTCCTTTGTGGTTGAACCTCGGGAGGATGTTGTCGACTGAGTGTTTTACTTTACATGTATACATGGTGTGAAGTTGTCGTGCCGTGGACCAGCTCCTGTTTGAAAATCAAATTTCCACCATTCTCACTCCAAAGACGCTTCTAGGATTAAAAATGAGCTTTTTACACAACTTCAGATCTTCATTTTATTACATCAACTAGTAGAACTTGTTGTGAGCTTTCCATGGACATTTCCTCTACTTCATTTGGACGCATAGTGGTAAAGTTACAAGACTCGGAAGATGAGAAAATCAAGTTACACGTTAGCTTACTATTGCACGTGTGATCTATCGACAGACGATTCGGAAGATTGAGAGGTCCAATGCAAATGCGCAAGACATTATTGGGTTCAGATCTATGCAGGCTATGCAATGATTAAGACGGTTAGTGAAGAGATGGATCGAGGAATCTATTCTTGGAGAAATTGACACGTAAGGAGAGGATTTGGAGTGATTAAGTGACATGTGAAGGAGAGTTGGTCCGTTCGGACCATTTCAGAGTCCAAACTTGCTTTCCTTGGAACCATCAGGATCAGAACTTCGAGTTCTTCAAGAAATTGAAGACGATACAAAATTCATCAAGTGATTTGGGAGTTCTGAGTGAAATTGGCTCGCAAGGAAGCACTACGTCAGTTTTTCATCGTCTATGATATGAGGTTGAGTTGTTCTTCGCGATCAATGAGTCAAGCTCTTCGTTCTTGGTGCGTATGCGATAAAGGAGTCTTTACTTACACATAGGAGAAGATCGTATGTGGATTGGATTGTTGGTTTGGGTGTGGTGAGCGAGTTTGAGCCATAGGGAGTCGATTTATGTCAGATTTTTGCTTCTTGCGACCAAATTTCTTGTGTGGTTTCGTGAGAGAAACTCCAGACAACTTGTTTGGAGTCTTGTTGGGTTCAAGATAGCTAGATCTACCTACAAGAAAAGATGGATCTTAGATCACGCGATTCGTTTGGACGGTGTGCGTGATTCTAAGCCGCAAGAATGAGTTTTTGGAGGTTCGATATCTCAGCTGACGGGAGTCGGATTTGGGAGTTCTTGAGGTCAACAGAGTCAAGAAAGAAGGCCTTACCGACATCTGAATATCATTTGGTGAAAGAAGGAAGTTCGCATATAAGTCTTTTTTGGTTCTTTCGCTACGATTTTCATCCTTTTGAGTTCGAGAAATCTAGTTGGTTATGTACAACTTGTGGTAGCTAGCTTTAGCTAAGGGCTTGTACATGGACGTGGTTTTGACTTGGGTTTGAATCGTGTGACATTGGTGCAGCTCTTTTTGTTAACAAATGGATGTTTCTCTTGCTTTGAGCTACACTTCGATAGTTTGGATCCGGGTTGAGATTCACGGGTTCATTTTAGAGAAGTTGGTGTAAATTACAGACCGCTCAGGTTTGTTTCTCTGTTTTGCATTCTTAGAGAAGAAGAATCAAGAGTGTATATAAAGTAGGAGTTCGTATATCTTGTGACGCTTGTTCTCGTGGTTGTTTCTCTTTGTCTTCTCTCCGTTCGAACATCTCCACAGTCAAGAACTTCACTTTTTCATGGACAACTTTCACGCAAAATCCGACATGAAATGGTGGTGAACTCGACATGAAGGTCCGACGTAGAGATTTTTGTGTGTTGGAACTTGGAAGAAGAGATCAACAATCATGAACGAGGATGAAGATGGATATGGTTGTTTGGGAGGATGTTGTGGACTTGGGATGATATATATGTAGAAGGTTTGGGATCATGAGAGGATGGGAGGAAGGGATGAGCTATGACTATGGACGAGATGAACGGATCAGAAGGGATACCTGGGTGCAGTTGGATGTCGCAACTGCACGATTGTTTCAAGCCTTCACGCTGTTTTGCGACAAGAGCAAAGTAATCAACAAAAAGAGACTATGAGGACGAAATCACTTTGAAGGGTGATCGACAAGCTCGATCTATTTGATGAGAGAGACATCTCAAAGTACTTGAGATGTTATAAGACGACGATGGATTTGGATCAAGTATCGAAGCAAGAGATGATCAAGATATTCAAACTCGCTGCGGTGCTTGAGATAAAGGAGCATGTGAAGAGTCAAACAAAGCGTTTTGAGAAGAATTAAATATTTCTTGGGAAATTCAGATCGAGTAACCAAGAAATCATTTTTGGAATGGGTTAACCGATCCAGCAAAAGTTTACAGCCTATAGAGTTGTTAGAGGAGTTTGAGAGACAATTCTCTCAACTATCTCGAGTGGATAAGTTAAACTTGGAGATCTACAAGATGGAGCTGTTTCTTCAAGCTACGGATGAACCATGGCAAGAACAGTTGGAATTACTTCTGGAGGATGGAGAGGAAGAAGAAGGGTTGACAAGGAATTGAGAGGTTGTGCATGAAGGGGTTTAACTTCTTGTCAAACAAAGATATACAAGGGAAAGAGTTACAAGGATTTCATCTGTATCGCTGACTATCACACCATTTCGGATAATATTTGAGGTTCAACCTCTAGTTGTGATTGTAGGGGAGAAAGATCGAACCATCAAAGACCTACGACAAAGGATGCAAGATCTACAAGCTAAGGTTACCAGGTTGGAGGATAAGAGAGTTGACCAAGACAGAACTTGTATCCGAACCAGCTTGGATACATCAGTGTATGTGGTGTGATGGTACTGACCATCAACGGAACAATTGCATCGACTTTACAGAGTCCTTGCAACAAGAGGTTTTTTCTTGAGAGGATGGAAATGTTGAGTTCAGAAGTACAAGTACTATCCTTCAAGCCAACGTTAATAAAGGAGGGATGAAGAAGTTGGTGGATGATTACTTTGCAGCTTCGATAGCTACAAGCTATGGTGCTAGGATGGAAGAGATTAAACATGATCTCCATAAGAATGATTTGGATGACCACGTGGATCCAAGCGAGCTCAAGTTGGATACTGCATCACAATGTAGAGCGAGAAAAAGAGACAAGAAGAGACTTCTTCAGAGAAGCAAGCTAAGGAGGATAAAGTTCAACAAGAAACGATTATTTCTGAATTGGCAATGGAGGATGATCCTTCACAATCGGAGGAAATCGTTGGGGTATAGACAATGGACATGGGTGATCTGGTTGCATGCAAACAACAACCAGATATTGGGATGATGATGGAGGATGTGAAGAGAGATTGGGAGGAGCGCATTCGAGATGTCAAGATTGGGTTCATATCACATGAGATCTTGGGTGTGATTACAAGAGAAGTCTATGATGTCAACATTGACATCATCAAGGACGAACGATATACTGAGAGTAAAGAAGAGTGGACAAATGCTCTCAATGCTACAGATATAAGATGATGGGTAAGGATGGCTTACATGAGAAAAACCATTGCTGAACGTGATTAGGTTGAGAGAATGATGCTTGGGAGATTGTAAAGATTTACAAAAGAGAAGAGATCAAGGAGGATGATGGTTGAGGAGGATATCATTGTACAATGAGACAATGATGGTTGCGATTGAGGATTTTTGCAGCAGTGTGGTTCTTCTTCTTCAGAAAATAAAAAAGAGGAGATGGATACGAAAGATGACATGTACAGGTTTGAGGTTGAGGGTTACAATCTGGATACATGGTGATAATTGGAATGACTGATGATGTCTATTACGACACTAGGTCACAAACTCGACGGTGGAGTTCTACTGGAGTAGATGGAAGATATTTCTATGGTATGATGATTTACTCCTTCTATGTCTTCGAATGCATATTGAAAGATGTGTAGATTTAGAGATGGTGGATGTCGTGTCGTGGACAAGCTCCTACATGAAAATCAAATTTTGGCCGTTGTCACACCAAAGACGTTCATAGGACTAAAAACGGACTTTTTACACAACTTTGGATCTTCATTTTCACTACATCAACTGGTGGAATTTGTTGTCAGCTTTTCATAGACACTTCGTCTACTTCATTTGGACGCTTAGTGGTAAAGTTACAAGACTCGAAAGATGGGAAAATCAAACTACACCCTAGTTTACTATTGTTGACTGGGTATTTACGGTTCCTGACGCTATACTAAAGACGCATCTGCTTGTTCATTATCTGGAAAATCTTCACGTACAGCAACTGATGTAAGGGAGCAGCTTAAAGGGTTAGCTTGCACTTGCGACCTATCGGCGGACAGTTCGAGAGATTAGGAGGTCTAATGCAAACGCGCAAGACGTCATTGGGTTCATATCTATGTAGGCTATGCACTGGTTACGACGAGTTCGTGAAGAGACAGATTGAGGAATCTGTTCTAGGAGAAATTGAGACACAAGGAGAGGATTTGGAGTGCTTCAGTGACATGTGAAGGAGAGTTGGACCTTTCAAGCCATTCCGAAGTCCAAACTTGCTGTCCTTGGATCCATCAGGATCATAACGCCAAGTTGTTCAAGAAATTGAAGAGGATACAAAATTTCATCAAACGATTTGGGAGTTCTTGATGAAATTGGCTCGCAAGGAAGCGCTTACGTCAGTTTTTTATTGCCTGCGACTTGAGGTTGGGTTGTTCTTCGCGATCAGTGAGCTAAGCTCTTCGTTCTTGGAGCGTATACGATCAAGGAGTCTTTACTTACGCATAGGAGAAGATCGTATGTGGATTATATTGTTGGGTTGAGTGTGGTGAGCAAGTTTGCGTCGTAAGGAGTCAATTATAGTCAGTTTTTTTGCTTCATGCGATCAAATTTCTTGTGTGGTTTCGTGAGGGGAACTCCAAACAACTTGTTTGGAGTCTCGTTGGGTTCAGGATAGCTAGATCTACCTACCAGAGAAGACGGATCTCAGATCATATGATTCGTTTGGACGGTGCGCGTGATTCTAAACCACATGAAGAAGTTTTTGAAGGTTCAATCACCTGCGACCAAAAATTGACGGTATCTCGGCTGTCGAGAGTCGGATTTGGGAGTTCTTGAGACCGCTTAGGTTTGTTTCTCTGTTTTGCATTCTTAGAGAAGAAGAATCCGGAGTGTATGTAAAGTAGGAGTTGATATATCTTGTGATGCTTGTTCTCGTGATTGTTTCTTTCTGTCTTGTCGCCGTTCGATACACTACATCTCCACAGTAGGAACTTCATATTTTCTTGGGCAACCTCGTAAAATCTGACACGATAACGTCCATTGAGTGATTTACTCAGCACAGATTCTATAGTGACATCATCCACTGAGTGATGCATTTAGTAACGACCTCCGATATGACATCATTTTTCGAGTGGTTTACTCATTAATGATCTCGGTATGACATCCTCCCTTGAGTGGTCTACTTAGCAGGGATTCCCGAAGTGATGTCATCCCTCGGGTGATTTACTCAGTAATGACTCCTGATATTATGTCATCCAATGAGTGGTCTACTCAATAATGACATCGGTATGACATCTTCTTCTTATTTACTCAATAATGACCTCGGTATGATGTAATCCCTTGAGTGGTCTACTCAGCAAGGATTCTCATAGTGACGTCGTCCCTTGAGTGATTTAACTTTGTAATAAGTCTTGGTGAGGGATCATTCAAATCTTGTTTATTCTCTGAAGGAATAATAGTGTTCAAGTAAATCGTTACATAACTGAGTGTTGTAATTCAAATGCTTTTACTCCTTGTAGTTACAGTTGTAAAAAACATATATAAAATCAACTAAATTTATCAGCTAGATAGACTATATGATTTACATCGTGAGAATAGACCAGCAAAACTAACACCACCACGAGAAATCAACAAAATACATCATGCAAAATAAGAATAAGAAGCACGAAACTTCTATCATCTTTGAGCAAGAACCACACACCATCATAACCTCCATAGTCACATGAATGTGTCAAATACACGTTACATCAAAAAAATTGAGCAAGAGGTAAACCCCTACGCATAACAGATACTAGGAGAACCACCACCACGAGAAATCTTCAAGCAATAACCACACACCAATGAACCACGAAAAACTTACAAAAAATATAGTACAATAGCACCTCAATCACACGCTAGAACCTTGATCAAGTTTGAATTTTAAATTTTTACTTGCGTAAAAAGATTAAGTCTTTCTTGACAGTCCATGTCTCTAGTGATAATATAACTTCTAGAGATGATATGACTCGCGAAATAGTGCTTCATTATAATTAGAATCCTTAATTATATATATTACATCACCAAAGATTAAAAAATGCACCACAAGTACAAGACGTTGGACAAAACAAACAGATCAGAAAACCGTGCATACTCACACATTCATTATGTTGTCTATCCATCCTTCTAATGGATCAGTAATCACACCTCTACACATCTATTTCAGATTTTTTCTTTAATTTTTATAATTTTTCACTTAAAGTTTTAATTTGAATAAAAGACATATTATTTTATTAGGGTCACTTGTTCATCATTCTTGGTGTCTTGTTCGCTGTATTCTAAATTCAACCGTCCATAAATTTAAGTTATACCTATTGGTCTAACACTGTATAACTACGCATACCACAAAGTAATCCCCCGTGTATAATAATCGTGTACTACTATACTTATTGCTCTGACATTGCTTAGCTGCACGAAAGCACAACATATCACATGCATTTTACACAATTGAAATAACACATAACATTGATGATATCCATGATTCGAACTATTATATGCAATATGGCAGAACGACAAAAAGTTGTATAAAAATTGTTTGACCATCTCTACATCAATGTCTTTGGCACCAGTAAGCAACATGTATGCAAGAGGATCTTGTGTAACTTCATCTGTTGTGAAATAGATCAAAATGTTGACATAAATAAGTGCTCTCTTGTACTTCTTCATCTCTAGATCTATCCATACTTTATGATAATCATGTTCAAACTCCTTCTTAGTGGAATTCGGAACATAACTCCACATGAGATACTTGTTTCAAGAATCGTAAAGTTTCCAAATATTCTACCAAAGCTTGTATCGACTCTTTATCAAGATTGAGGATTTAAGGTCTTAGGGTTTAAGGTCAATAGGTTTAGGATTTAGGTTTAGGGTAATCGTTCAGGTTTAGATCTTCGAGATCTGGTTTAGGGATCCTATTGAGGATCCTAAACCCTAAAGCCTTCCCTATCAAGAATTCCATGGATATCGTCACATCATTTTCTTGACTCAATGATAAAGGTTTGAAAGCACGTAAATGGTGACACAATAGATTTGAAACATTGGATATCGTCACATCTTTTTCTTGGCTCGATGATAGAAAGACGACTCATATCGCACAAGTCTTGTCCGGCAACACACTAAACGACAAACTCCGTCAAGAGCATACAAACTGCTAGTCAGACCCTGTACGTCTAGCAGAATAGCATACGACTGGAAATTTCTCTCTTCCGTCTCATCATTCTCTCTGAAATAACTGTCACGTCAGTTTGGGCACCTCGGCTAGGTTGACCGAGTGCGAAGTGGCGCATCCCGGTAAGGCCGTTAGTGCCGTTAGGACGAGTTGGGAGGAGAGTCCACTAGGGGTAAACTTCGCAGGTAGGGCTTGGAGGCCTTAGTTCTTTGAGTTGAGCCTTCAAGCTCCAGGCTATGGTGGATAGTCTAGTTGAGTGTAACCTGGATTCTCTTCGCGTTTAGAGTGGGTTTGGCTTGACCGTTTGTGAGTAATCCTTGTTGTGGTGTTGGAGATGGTAATCTCTGTATTCAGATTACTCAAAGAACTGAGTGCAGGTCGAGGCGGAGTTCAGTAAGAGCTCGCAGATCTGAAATCGGAAATCATCCGCTGGTATCTTCGGGCGTTGCCGTTCGTGGTTGATTGTTTGGAGCTGTGATCGAGGTGTGTGGACGTCGTGCTACATTGGTGGTCGCAGATCGATTTGCTGTTGTTGGGGTCGAGTGGAGATTTCTGTCATGCGGAAGCGCTGCAGAAATTTTGCGGAATGTTCTTGAAGTGTGTTGTTGGAGCCGGATTGCGCGTTTGGGCGTAGCAGCTGAAATACTTGTCAATGTCGGGCCGGAGTGGACTCTTTGGAAGCGCATTGGAGAGACGATTCTAGCGCACTAAGTTTCGTGGAGTTTGGCCAAGGACTGAAGAAGTTATGGCATGTCGAAGTTCGCTGCCGTGAAACCCGCAAGCACTAAAAGGCTAGTTACGTCAGATTTTGGCTCAATTTCGTGGGGAAACTCGAGTTTAGTAGTTGTTGTGTGTGTGTGTGCATCCGCGAAGTGTGTGTGGTGCATTTGCGAATCTGTTTTGGTGATGTTCGGGTTGGATTTGGAGTTTCTTGCTGTTTTACGGCTTCGAGGAGCAGAGGTGCGTGAGTGCGGAGGCGTGAGAGCGGAGTGCGAGAGTGTGGAGGCGGAGCGGAGCTGAGCCCGCGCCCGCCGCAAGCCAGCTTGCTGGCGTGCGTGAGAGAAGTATCCAAGTTCTAGTGTGTGGGAAGGGTAAAACCAGCTGGTCACCCATCCCAACACTATTTCTGGACCTGGACTCCTGACTTTTTAGTCTTAGCTTTGGCTTTACCACTAGACCAATAGCTCTTGGTGTCCTACAGGGATGCGTGCAAGTACTTATGGACTTGTTTAAGGTAGTAGGAGACCTTCTCGCACGTTCCTAGAGGAGTGGTAGGGCGATCCCATAGTATTAGGGGCAAGCTATAGTTGTGGTAGTGTTTGTCTATACCGTAGAGACGCGTATGTAGGCAGTTGGTGGCAGTTGTCTTGGGTGAGCTAGTAGAGCCACCACGTGGATGTTTTTGGGGCTACTAGAGGTGTGGACATCTAGTTAGTGACCTCCAGTGTCAGTTACGACAGTTGGTGACCATATATTGTGCATGTGGTCACCGACGAGGAGACGTCAGTCCGGGTGGGGCTGGATTTCTCTTTATGTGAATGTTTGAGTGTGGAGGGTTATCGTTTGGACTTCTTGTGGTTGGAACCCCTCCATATTCTGCTTCCTGTTTGTGCGCCGCGTTTGCGTGTGTTGGCGCTGGATTTCCGGAGTGAGTTCACTCCAGTGTGCTGTCGGTAGTGAGGCTGGAGTTGCGGACCAGTCAGACTACCTTTGTCTCTCTCACGGTGCGGTTGGAGTGATGACCAATAGACCGTGAGAGGCTGCCTGTGGTGATGGCAGGTACAGGTTGCCCTTACCTTGACCGTCCTAGTAGGGGATAGGTGAGCTCAGTAGGAGCGGGGTTAGGCAAGTGGTGGTTACGGTGGTGACGGAGATTACGACTTCCGGTTGGGGAGTGTGCTAGCGGGATTCTCTCATCACGGAGTTCTCGGGAGGTTCTGGTGGGGACTTCTCCGACAGTGGGTATACACGGAGTGGGGTGAGGTACCGACTACCTACACCATTGCCGTCGGTTGTTCCAGAAGACGAGTCAGACGCAGACAGCGCGTTTTCTGGTGGTGAGTCTAGTGTCACCACACCGTTGTTGTGGGACATGGACGAGATCTAGGGGTCACGAAGGGGCCTCGACGTTACTCGGGTACAGTTGGTACCATTGAGCTGGATGACTTCATCCAGGAGTTTGACAGTTGGTGCGATCTGCAGCAGATGCGGAACCCACAGCTATTTACACCCTTCATGGCGTGGAAGGGTTTGTTCCAGCACTTGGAGGGACCGCCGATGGACGATTATCATGAGTTCAGGCGAGATTACAGTGTTGAGATCGAGTTGTGGAGACAACATTGGTCTCCCAACTACGTTTCTACCACTACTGGCGCAGTTTCGGGAGGCGTAGCACCTGCGAGTTTGGGTGCCAGTAGCAGTGGTACAGCCGCAGGTGGCGGAGTACCTACTACCAGCGGTGCGTCCACAGGTAGTGGAGCGGGTGGTAGTGTGAGCGGGATACCACCAGGGTTTAACCCTGTGGTTCAGTTCTTCCAATGTTTGAGGAAGAACTATCAGGGTGTGCGGACCGACAAGTTGAGGAGTCTGCAGGAGTTCCAGCGGAAGACTGGAGAGAGCCTACGCGAGGCGTTTACTCGCATGAGGCGGTTGATCAGCGTTACCCAAGGGGTGACCGAAGCACAGGCAGTCCAGTTCTGGTATGGGATACTAGACCGGGAGCTGCGTAGGAGAGTTAGAGATGCTACTCTTCTTAGAGATACCGCTCCGACGTTGGCGGTTGTCTTTAGTCTGGCTGAGCGGATTGAGCTCAACATGGTGGAGGAGAGGGTGGTGGTTGCTGGGTTCAGCAAGGAGACACCACATGGAGCGACCACCTCTTCTCGAGGATCACAGGCTACGCAACAGCGTGGTAGTGGTGGTGGTAAGGATCGTGCAGAGCAGTCACGATCGCAGGGAGGTGTAGGAGGATCTGGTGGGCAGAAGCCCATGCCGTCCTTCTCTAGTCAGCAGCAAACGGGTCCTTGCTGGACGTGTGATGGTCCTCATCAACAGAGGGACTGTCCACAGAGGAGAGGTTATGAGACGTCAGGGACATCAGGGACGTCTCCAGCAGTACCTAAGCAATGTGAGCATTGCGGACGACCTGGTCACAGTAGTGACCGTTGTTTTGGTCTCCATCCCGAGTTGCGGCAAGGGAAGGCTGATCGTGGACGAGGCGGAGGAGCTCAGGGAGGCCGTGGTGGTCGAGCTGGAGGTAGAGGTCCAGCACCTGGGAGAGGACCGGTCGGTCCACCGCCTGCTACGACGTCAGAAGCAGGTATGGCTGCTCGGATTGAGCAGTTGGAGCAGAGGATAGCTAGTATGGCCATGGCTCAGCGGAGGTCAGGTGGAACAGAGGCTTCCACGTCTTATGGAGGAGAAGGAGGTGACTTCGACTTCATGGCTGGTGTGGCGCAGATTGAGGCATCTGCGGCAGTGACTAGAGGTGCAGTACGTGCCTCTGAGCCACGAGGTGCGTCAGTGGAGTTGGATCCACAACGCGGGGAGGCTGGTAGACAAGCCAGGCTTCCCCAGTCGTTCACGTTATCGGAGACGTTGAGGACCACATCTATGGTTCCTAAACGAAAACTACCGATGGTGCAGTAGAGTTGGAGGCATCGACATCCAGGAATGGGTGTGATGTGAGTCCACCTTCGACGTCTGTGGATGCGACGTCGAACCCGATGTTGGGGGCGGCTACAGCAGTTTTGCGAGCCCCACTATTCTCAGCCACGGATATGAGGGCATTGGGAGTCAACTTGGCTCCAGTGTTCCAGTTGGCGGCCACGCTCAGTGAGAGCGAGGATGTAGTTACCTCTAGTGCTGAGGTAGTTCAGCGAGAGGCGGTAGACGTGTCCATGGAGTCGAGGATCAGGACAGCTACCAGTGGTACTTGGCAAGCGGCGGCTGCTAGGTTAGATGAGTTACCAGCTAGGCCGGCGATTGACCGTGCTAGTTTGGCACCAGGTGTGGTGTTGTTGGACAACAGAAGTGGTATCTTCTGTTTGGTGGCACCTTCAGGGAAAGTGTATCGACCTCAGAAGGTCTTGTTAGACTCTGGAGCCCAACCGTTGATGTTGGGAAAGGCGGCGTGTATTGGTTTGGGTCTGAAGAAGTCCGAGATAGAGAGATGTCCATTCCAGTTGCAGACATCTCTAGGGGGATCAGGAGGTACGGCTCTACACATGACACGTGAGATGTTGACGGTGAGAGTTTGGCCAGATCATCCCACGGATGGCTCTATGGTGAAGGCCAAGGCCATCGTTACAGCCGCAGAGTCTTATGATGTATTGGTGGGAGGTGCTGTGTTGTACCCTATGGGGTTCGTGATTGACTATTGGGCAGAGACAGCATCTTACAGACCAGGTTGGCAGTCCGGTGAGGGACGAGTGAACCGCTTACCAGTGCGGTTCAGTGCTAGAGTTGGGACGACGGAGCCTACACCAGGAACGATGGCATCCGTTGCAGGGTTCAGTTCGATCATGACTTGGCCGGACGAGTTGTTGGAGGGTAATGCCCATGCGGAGGATACTCCGATCTATGAGGAGGTGGAGGACATGCCTAGCATGTCTACGTTAGTACCATCTGCCTTGGATGTTCCACTCTGGAGTTCGAGTGGAGGGTTGCAGCAGTATGCTGATCAGTTGGTGCAGCAGGCTTGGAGTGAAGCTTTTGTACCACCAGTAGAGGAACAAAGGGTTGTTCTTGCTACTGGCCCTGTGACCTTATCCCCGTTGGATACGACTTCCATTGTGTGGCAGTATCCAGAGGAAGGTGTATGTGTGCTGGAGCTGTTTGGAGGGATCAGCACAGGTTTGGCTGCGGTATTGCAGGCAGGTATACAAGTACAGCGATACTTGTATGTGGAGAGAGATGAGATTGCGAGACGCATCTCATTGCGACATGTGACACGTTTGGTGCAGAGATATCCTGAGTTGTTGCCCATATCAGCTGTTAGAGGATACCAGCAAGCATTACCGTCGGATATTTCACTGCTGGGGGCGCAGGATCTCACGTTTGTGGGCACCATCCACTTGGTGATAGCCGGATGGCCATGTCAAGATCACACGCGTGCAGGGAGAGGTCAGGGTTTACATGACCCGCGATCTAGGATGTTCTGGGAGATGTTACGGATCCTACGACATCTCCAGATGCATCAAGTGGATTCTCCAGCGTACATTTTGGAGAACGTTCCTTTGTTGGGTGATGCTCGTACACAGATGATGGCGAGTGTGCACCAAGTGCGGTCTTGGGTTGGACCAGCAGTGTTGTTGGATGCAGCGAGAGTGGGATCTCGTGCACATCGTCCACGGTTGTGGTGGACGAACTTGTTACCGAGAGAGGTGCTTAAGCGCGCACACGATGGAGTGAGACGACCAGCGCACCTCACGGTTGATAGCATCTTGGATGCAGGACGACAATCTCAAGCAGTAAGAGTCGTCGATAGGTCACCCATGGCAGTGGTGAACCTAGTGGGACGGCCTATGGTAGCATTACCCACTTTGGTAAGCTGTCCAGCGTCACATGCTTACAGAGATGGAGGACCTGGGCTTGTGTGGGATGCTCAATTACGGCAGTTGGTGGAGCCCAATGCCGATGAGAGAGAGCGAGCAATGGGTTTCACTACGGGCACGACGGCAGTAGCTTCGGTGTCGGAGGCTTCACGTCGTCAAGTATTGGGTCAAGCAATGGACTTGAATTGCTTGACATGGATTGTTAGCCTTGGATTGGCTGAGCAGCGTCGGATGCGATCGACGGGTGTTACTGCTCGAGCACTCTTGAGCTCTTTGCCTACCGGGTCGGTGGAGGCAAAGGCTGGGGGCGAGGCACGTGGAGTTCGTCATCCTTGGACATCATGGGATGTCATAGAAGAGAGTGTGGAGTTTGCAGCTAGAACTGCAGAAGTTTTACACACAGTAGCGGTGGAGGTTGTTGGTGGTGAGCAGAAGGAAACTGCTCTAGAGGCTGCAAGATAGCAGTCAACGACTTCGTCTTCTATCTCTAGCATGGTGACAGAGGATACTTGGGAGCCGGAGATCGGACCCAAGCTTATAGGAGAGGAGAGACGAAGAGTCCAAAGATTCCTGAGTCGGACTCAAGACTTGTTGGAGGCTGGGTTGGTAGAGATGTCGCATGGAGAGTATGCATCTGCCACAGTTATGCCAGCCAAGAAGGATATGTATGGCAACTACACAGAGAGACGGATGTGTGGGGACTATCGTCCTATCAATCGGCAGACGAAGTCCGATAAGTATGCCATGCCGACACCTGAGGAGATCTTTGATGCAGTGGGGCATGTGAAGGTCTTCAGTACTTTGGATCTTCGAGCAGGGTATCATCAGTTGTCAGTGAGAGAAGAAGATAAGTCCAAGACAGCATTCTGGGGAATTGACTCTCACGGCAAGGATTGTTTGTATCAGTGGCGGTTCTTACCATTTGGGTTGAAGAACGCCCCTGCTGAGTTCCAAAGGGTGATGGACAGAATCCTAGCAGGATTGGATTTTGTCAGATGTTATATTGACGACATCTTAGTCTATAGTGCTACAGTGGAGGAGCACGAGAGACACTTACGGGATGTGTTTGAGCGGGTGAGAGCTCATGGGTTGAAGTTACACCCTGGGAAGTGTAAGTTCTTCCAGGAGTTGGTAGAGTATCTGGGCCACACCATCTATCCAGGTGGGTTGGGTGTTCAACAGACGAAGGTTGAGGCTATTGCACGTATCCCACGTCCCACAGATGTGAGTCGAGTTCGAGCATTTGTTGGTTTGGCGAACTTCTATCGTCGATACGTGAAAGGGTTTAGTGCAATTGCGAAGCCGTTGACCAAGCTGATGAAGGTGGACCAGGAGTGGCAGTGGGGAGATGAGCAGGAGCGAGCTTTCATAGAGCTCAAGGATAGGTTGACATCTGCTCCCATCTTGAGGAGACCCGTTAGGGGGCGTCCTTTCCAACTGCACACCGATTGGAGTATGTTAGGACTTGGAGCAGTGCTGACTCAGCATGATGATGAGAAAAAGGAGTTCGTGGTGGCGTATGCCAGTCGCTCCAACAATTCAGCGGAGGCGAGGTATAGTTCGTATGAGGGAGAGTGTTTGGCGGTAGTGTGGGCTGTTGCACACTTTCGATGTTATCTGTTTGGGAACCCCTTTACTCTCATCACTGATCACCAGCCGCTCAAGTGGTTGATGGAGTCCGACAAGCTTACAGGGAAGCTTGCACGATGGGCTCTGATCTTACAGGAGTATGACTTCCGAGTAGTACATAGACCTGGAGTTGCAAACCTAGATGCCGACGGGTTGAGTCGCAACCCGTGCACGAGTCAGCAGGATCAGACTGGGGCTCGCTGGCATGACGAGGTTGATGAGGAGATAGTGCCAGGGTGGCATGCATCTGCCTTTCTTTGTGTGTTGGCCATGAACTCTAGTATGGAGGGCCAAGTCGTATCTTTCTCTGGTCAGAGAGTAAATGATGAGTCTCCAGATCCTGAGGGTGGAGATGGTGTTTCAGACCAGCGAGATATCCATGATGATGTGACCGTGATGGAGTATCTACGTACTGGTGTGGTAGTAGGCACAGTAAGTGCCAAGGAGCGAGATCGTGTCCTTCAACGAGCAAAGAGATTTTGACGAGAAGGACGACATGTACTTCGAGTGTGGGGTGATGGGAGAGTACGGATAGTGCCACATCCATCCCAGAGGGCACAGTTAGTACGACATGCCCATGAGGAGTTGGGACATTTTGGAGTGAAGCGTACGCATAGCTTACTCCAAGGACAATATTGGTGGCGTGGTATGCACATCGATGTGCAACGGTTTGTCGCACGATGTGTGGTTTGTGATCGAGTACGAGCATCGTTTAATGCTCCTACTCCACAGTTACACCCCTTACCGATTATGGGGTTGGATTACCGTTGGAGTTTGGATTTTGCGGGACCCTTACCGTTGACCGTACGTCACCACCGGTATGTGTTGGTGATGGTGGAGCACTTCTCCAAGTGGATTGAGTTGGTGGCATTACCAGACAAGGCGAGTGAAGGGACGGCGTACGCGTTCTTAGATCGAGTGCTGAGTCGTTTCGGAGCACCAGCTGAAGTGCTGACAGACCAAGGTACAGAGTTCCTTGGTGAGTTTCAGGCCTTGTGTGATCAGGCGCTGATTGATCATCGAACTACATCTCGAGATCATCCTGAGGCGGATGGTTTGGCGGAGAGGATAGTTCAGACGGTGAAGAGAGGATTGCGCAAGTATGGCTTGCAGAAGGGCCACTTGGGAGACTGGGATGTGCAGTTATCATGGTTGGCTATGAGCTACCGTTTTAGCCGACAAGCATCTTTGGCTTCCTTCTCACCGTATTTCTTATTGTATGGCCGAGATCCAGATCTACCTTCGGCCATTCGTCGTGATTCTGCTGAGGTGCTGGACCTTGATGACCCGGATATGTGGGTGAGAGCATGTTCTCAACGAGCAGAGACATTTCGGAGAGTTATGCCTATGGCTTTTGAGAACCTAGCGATTGCCCAACATAGAGACACGTTGCGGTATGCGACTATCCGAGGAGGAGGTTATCGGCCGTCGATTCGCAGGTTTCATCCTGGCGATTATATCTATCTACAGCAGACTGCACCGACGACGTTGGACGTGACCGCAGGGCGCACTATTTTACGAGTGCGTGAGGTGTTACCTTCTGGAGTACTCATGTTAGAGGGCCGTGATGGTGTTGTGTGGAAGGACCATGTGCGTAATTGCGCGCCATGTCATCTTCCCAACATTGATGGTACCGTCGACCCAAGCTTAGCAGTTGTACGCGCGGGCTTGAGGTGTATGTTGTGTGGGTCTGCTAGCGGAGCAGCCCGTATGTTGGTGTGTGATGGTTGTTCGAGAGGTTGGCACATGTCATGTTTGACTCCACCTCTCAGTGTAGTTCCTACTGGACGGTGGGTTTGTCCTCGATGTATATAGCGAAGATAGTCAATTAGATCTTTGCGTGGTATGGATTGCAGACAGGCGACTAACGATGGGGCGATGTAGCAACCGGCCTCCTGATCCTTGCACCCATGAAGGTGTGTATCACGTAGTTGGGATATGGAGCTATCTGGAGTTAGAGGGACCTAACCGCCAGTTAGGGGGGCGATTGTGGTACACTTGTGTATGTGTATGACATCGTCCATGTGTTATGTGTATGTGTGGTGTTTCTCTGACAGCGATGTATGTTGTGTAGCGATGTGTATGCGCACGACAGCTGTCACGTCAGTTTGGGCACCTCGGCTAGGTTGACCGAGTGCGAAGTGGCGCATCCCGGTAAGGCCGTTAGTGCCGTTAGGGCGAGTTGGGAGGAGAGTCCACTAGGGGTAAACTTCGCAGGTAGGGCTTGGAGGCCTTAGTTCTTTGAGTTGAGCCTTCAAGCTCCAGGCTATGGTGGATAGTCTAGTTGAGTGTAACCTGGATTCTCTTCGCGTTTAGAGTGGGTTTGGCTTGACCGTTTGTGAGTAATCCTTGTTGTGGTGTTGGAGATGGTAATCTCTGTATTCAGATTATTGTGGTACACTTGTGTATGTGTATGACATCGTCCATATGTTATGTGTATGTGTGGTGTTTCTCTGACAGCGATGTATGTTGTGTAGCGATGTGTATGCGCACGACATAACCGACATTTGAAGAAGACTTGACGTACGTAAGGAGAAAAGTCTCAAATTGCACTCGCTCACTTCTCTTCAGAAAATTTCTTCCTCAGTCCCCCGTAGCAACTGTCGATCTTCGCAAGTCCCTCGAAGTTGAAAATGTATTCCTCTGTCCCCTACCAGCTGGGAGCAGATAATGACTGTGGTTAATCAGTAACTATGTCTCAGGTGGTCGAAATGACAATATGTAATAGTTTCCATAGTGGGTCACCAGAAACAAGTTGACGGGTGCAGTCTTCGAGCGAGACCGTGTCATACGCGAGCGAAGAGAAATTGAGGAAGAGAGGACCGGAACGTCAGTCAGTGCATTGAACTGCGCGGAACAAGAGCAGAGATAAAGGCTGCTGCGTGCTATTATGCTTGTTATTATTGTTTCTGTGCCATGTTAGTCAGAAGACTACTTCTAGGCAGCGAGCGATGAGAAAAGAATCTGAGAACCACCTGGGAGTTTAGTTGATTGTGAACATCCCTGACGTGCGGCTAGTTTCTCGGTGCGGAAAGTTTGAAGAGCCTCCAAGTAAGGCGTTTCCTGTGCATGACCCGTGGAATCGAATTTGAGCTGCCTAAATTATGTATGTTTATGTTGCCACACTCATTCTCACTCCTTCGATGAGCTTGTATGTGCTATCCGTGTCACATTAGTTTCAGTCAACGATTCTGCAGTCAATGTCGAGCTTTCTCTGCCTCGAGTAATGCTAAGGACGCATAATCTTAACGGATTCGGACGAGAAATGGACGTTTCAAAGAGACTCAGAGTTTGATGGCTTGGAAGGCTGAGTACTTTCGATAAGTAGCCTTTGGACTCGTTAACATGATTCTCAGGATAACTTATCTGCAATTGCAAAAGCAGGGAACCACGGTCAACATTCTGGTAACAAGATTATGGATAGACTCGAATCGAACTAGTTAGTGAGGGTCGAGCTCGGAATGCAAGGTACCAGTAATGGCGTGGAGGATACTGGTGGTGCAGGGAAAGTTCCAAGAGGTGCTGAAAAAGAGTTGAAAACACGCAAAAAAGAAACGAAGGAAACAATATGGGGGACCTTGAGCAGAGCACGGCGGAGCATGATATGCTTGCCGCATCCAACTGCCGTGTGCTCGAATGTTTGCACGCGAATCGCCAGGCCAGGTGGTGTGGTGCAGGTGTGTGCATGAAATCCTTGTTGCTTCTCATTACAGTGCCCGTGCAGTCGCTCTCCAACTGCGATTCAGCCTAAACCGTAACAGCCGGAACCGAAACCGTTGCATCCGGTTCGAGGATTGAGGAAGACATTTTCAACTTCGGGGGACTTGCGAAAATCGACAGTTGCTACAGGGAACTGAGGAAGAAGTCTTCTGCACTTCTCTTAGATACCAATTCCGGCTGTAAATTAGTTTATCTTGTTGTGAAAATCGTACGTCTATCAAACGTATCCGCGAACATCTGAGTCGGGGAAGAGGTTTAGAAGCACCTAAACGGTTGCCTTTGCATGCTTACATGGCATGGTAACCGGCTGGACTGACTACGCCAGGTCGAGGGTGTGATCAAGCAAGTGATAGAATACAGGGATGTGATCAAGCACAAAAATCGTATTAGGGGGTGTGATCAAGCAAATTTCATCCTAGAAGACGAAGAAACTTCCATGCGATCGCACATATACTCGCGCTTGCACAAATTTAACGGAGAAGAACGAATTCAAACGCTTCATAGCTCCACAGTGAATTGAATTGACCGAATGACTGTTGGGGGAGAGAGGATGGAAGATGGAGGTCGAGATAAAACAAGCTGAGCTTGTTGAGCAGTTTGTGGTTCTGGCAAGCAGTGCCCGAGGAAGGGCTGCCGCGGAGCTTATTATCCAAGCTACTTCGCATCCGTCCCTGTTTGCATTCTCCGAGCTTCTCTCACTGCCCCATATTCTTGAGGTGAGCTTCCTGCAATTAATCTTGGCGTATATCGGTCAATCGCTTCAATGTAGGGAATCCGCAGACGGTGAGTATTTCTTAACGCGTAATACTGGATGCAGCTTCAAGGCACAGACCATGCCGGCTCTTTGGAACTTCTTCGCCTCTTCGCTCACGGCACATGGACAGAGTACAAACGTAAGGTTTCTCTTTACTAAATTCTCCTTTTTGTGCTTGGATTATTTGGTTTTAGAAATACGCTTGTGGGCATAATTACGTGTTCAACTCCGTAGCGATTGATGTGTGCGCACTAGAATTGGATGATTACTTCTTTCAGTTGCAAACATAAGCTTCCGGAAAGTTGGAACAGCAGTTTTAGTTCATGAAAACTGAGTCTTTCGCACTTCGCCATTGTACGAAAGGATGTTTAGTTAAAGAGTGTGACACGGTCTTCTCAATAGGGTACCCAGAAGTGGGTGTTTCACGAGGGGGCCGGTTTTGGGATCGAGAATTTCCTCCTTTTCTTATGAGATGCGTTAACATGGTATGTCACTTTCCGCAGATCACATCGACGAACTTCCACCGCTTCAACCCCAACAGGAGCTGAAGCTCAAGCAACTAACAGTGATGACCCTAGCCGAAACAGCGAAGGTATTCCTTTGGTGTTTTTGTCCTCATGGAAGCAAAGGAGACATTTGGTTGTAGACCTTGCCATTTATTTGACTGCTTCTATTAAGCCTTAGTCTGTAAAGTACCCGAGTAGGATATGTGAATACCTAGCTATACAGGCTTAGCCTGACCAAATGAGAAAGAGGAGGCACCGCGGACGAAGTGATTTGTGCGGGACATTTGTCTGTCCTTTGCGTCGAATTGTCTGTCAGGGAATATGTTAAGTGTCTTGATGACGTTTATTTTTCAATAGGTATTGCAGTATGACCTATTAATGCAGCAGCTGGATGTTTCTAATGTTCGAGAGTTGGAAGATCTTCTGATCAATGACTGCATGTATGCGGTAAGAAAATACACCAGAAGTAACTCGGTGTTGACCTTTTGTTGTAGTTCACCACACTGGACTTTGGTTAAAAGATTTGGTTTGGGTTTATGAGATTAAGTCGTTAGCAAATGCTGCAGGGGTGTGTGATTGATGTTGTTCTCGGCGACAAACGTTCAAAGGTAGATAGGGACGTTCCGGAACATGACCCGACTTGGTCCAGTTGAATATTTCCTTTTGACTAGCTACAGTTTATGGTTCTTACACTTTTTGTAGCTTCATGCCGGTGTTTCTTTTTGTCAACTCTGTACAATGTTCTTGTCACGTCTTTACAGGGAATCGTAAGAGGTAAACTGGATCAGCGTCGACGATGCTTTGAGGCAAGTCCTAACTATAGAACAGCTTTTACAATGTCATTAGGTCTGCAAATCCTGTGTAAATTTTACTGTTCTCCTTGTACACTCTCATCATGGAAGCTCATGACGGTGATGGTATTATTCCTATTCCTACATGGTGGGGAGTCGTAGTGGGAAGTTATGTTTTGGGATCTGTCGCCAGTGTTACCTGTGAGATTCATGAATATTCAGTATCCTTCTGATACATGTCATATTATCCTTCCAGGTGCAATTTGCTGCAGGAAGAGATCTGAGACCAGGCCAGCTAGAGAACATGATATCGACACTTGCAACTTGGTAAGAATGCGGACGTTATCTGGCTGCTTACAAGTGTGATCGCTGAATTGATTCCTACTTCTGGAATTTGGAACTGTCACTTTGCATGGCAGCTGTACACAGAGATATTGTTGGCCCGTAGTCTTTGGTCTCGTAACAGAGTTTGCTTCATGTCTTCGATGCTTGTAGCTTGCCCTCTAAATTCTGAAGTGCATTTCTTTCAGTCTCAACCTGTATGGATGTGTTTAATACCTCTGTGCAGGTTGGGTAACACTGAGAATTTGTTGATGACCATTCAAGAGAAAATCAAGTGGGCAGACAGCATGAGTGACTTAGACCGAAAACACAAGAAGGAAGTAGAAGACAAAGCTGAGGAGTTACGAAAGTCCATTAAGGTGAGAGGATGTCTGATGCTATTGTTGTGAGAGATCAAGTGTACGTCGGCGTCGGTTTTGTGTGTGTGTGTGTCCATGTGTTGTGTCGAATTGTAGAGAAAGCCACATGCTTGGAATCTGACAGAATTTGAATTTTATCTAGCAGCTGCCTTAAACGTCTTGACCTCAAGTTGTAAATCATTTGGATATCTTAGGTGTAAAGTCTGTTGACTGCTCGTTCGTCCCAGTGAGTGACGTTCTAGGGATATCAGTTTCGGAAGCAAAAGTCAGTGTTTTATGTATCTCATCATGAGTTGTATAGCAAGTTGTGAGCATGTAGGCAGGTCTATGTCTTGTTAGCCTTGTGTTGAGCTTTTGGCATGAAAGTGCTGGAGATCAAAGTTGTTCGATATATGTTTCTCACTTGGTGGCAGAAGCCTTTGTACACCAACCTGTAAGCAGGCCGGGATAGAATTGCGGGGACAGCAAGATGTGGGTTATACGGAAAGTGGGGCTTTGGTCATGGATTATGTTGAAGAAGACCGCAGTCGACCCAAGAGGTGTGTAAACATGGTCCGTAAGCAGTTAACGTTGAACGTTAGTAATTGCGGAGGTATCTCCGATGCCCTTGGAAACATTCATTCAGTCACCTAAAGGAACACCCGTATGCAGGAATCATGGCTTTCCATTCGTATAAGCTTAAGAACTCAAGCAGAGTCAGTTCTGTACGGCCATAGTCCTCTCGATGAGCCACTGTGGTCTTTCAGCTGAAGTGTTCAAGTCCCACTTGTTCCAAGTTTTTGAGAAGCACGATTGAGATTGACCCTATTGTAGAATGGAGAAGACCCGTCCCTGTCTCTTGAAGTTAGTCCCCGGCCCCAACCAAGAGCCCTAATTTTTAAAGCCGCCGTGTCTACTGGCTGCGCCGTTGAACGAACCTTCTTTTGCAGTGGAGAAGGTATGTGCGTGCGTTTGCGAATCATTCACCCAAATAACTGTCTCGATTGATTCTATAAAGCGGAAAGA
Source organism: Asterella californica (assembly GCA_036924285.1). Taxonomy (NCBI): domain Eukaryota; kingdom Viridiplantae; phylum Streptophyta; class Marchantiopsida; order Marchantiales; family Aytoniaceae; genus Asterella; species Asterella californica. The sequence goes on from JAYKYS010000014.1 coordinate 11,326,129, forward strand.
CTTTCAATCCCGGATCTCTACATCAAGAATGCGAAAAATCCCTATGCTGCAGTCTTTGACTAGAGGAACTTGTGTGTATGGGCAGAAGAGAGTCTGCTGAACTGTGAACGCGTGTGTCTGTTGATGTGTATATGCAGAAGGCGGTAACGAACAGCACCGGTTAGTCTTTTGGTAGATCAAACATCACTCCATTTTTTGTGGGCGCCTAGACGGGATATCTCTCTTTTCATTTTTCCAATTTCTCTTTTTCCCATATGCGGCAAACAAATCTTTGCTGATTGGATTGACCCCCAATGCCTTGTGCGGCGTGATTTATTAGGACTGTAGAGACAGTCGGCCAGACTGATGGACCGACAGACGGATAGACACACACAGATTAGACAATAAGTGGTAGAAATAAGCATATATTATCCAGGTTGGGTAACTTAGACGATGAAGAAGAAGGAGAAGAAGAAGATCATTGGTGGAGGAGTCGGTGGTTTTGACCTTGCGTGGTGGATGGATCGATGGATGGATGCACTGATGGAACCTGCCTACCTTCAGTGTTAGTGAGATTTCGAGGGCTACTGGTATCGCCTGGTGGCGCTAGCCGTCTGTATGTTCGAACGGTATGTTGGCATGAGTTGTGATCAAGCTAGCACCAGCTGTAAATGCAGCATTGGATAACGTCAAAACTCACCGTAGTTGAGTTGTACACTGAAATTTTGACACCCTTCACATATGTGCGTGATTGGAAGGCAGTTGTCGATATAGGGTGGTTGCTGTGGGCCCGGTGGAAGGTTTCCTATGTTCGTGGGGAAGATGAGGATTCCCCCATTATTTATTTATTTGCTGCTTGAATTGAGATGGCTGCATGATCAAAGGTATTGTCAGGGTTTTTTGTGTTCGTCAGGTTCGCATCCGGATAACCTACTACTTGTGCAACTCTGGCTAACCACTTAAGTAAGAAGCAGATCAGTCTCGCAAACTTATGTCTTCACCTTGACCTCACTGTCCTTCAATAAACTACCTGTGAGTACAGTCGGCATGTGAATTATTTGCAGTCTGAGTTACAGTTGGGGAGATAATGTGAAGCGTAGGAGCCTAGGAGGTATAGCAGCCAAGGGTCGGCCGGGTTGTTTAACGTACTCAGACTGGTGGAATGAACCCTGGTTCTCTGAAAAGCCTGCTGTTCTGAGGGTGTGAACGGTGTCAGGGCGCCCAGGATCTCCGGAGCAGTATATACAGTACAGTAACTTGGCCTGCAAGTCACACCGACATTATAGGTACCCATCGTCACCCTTACATGTGTGCATTGAGATGGTGATTATGCCTACCAAAGTTTTCAATCTTGAAGTGAGTTGTAAACATTTTCAAATTTACAGTTCACTAACTGAAATATTGGACGATTAGGGCCTCTTCCCACTTTTCACCTTATTTCACCAATGTGGCTTGTCCAGACCTAGAGTTGCCACACGATTTGTCAAATTTTTTGTAAAACTTACGACATAGTAGACAGTGTCTTCCAAACTTTTTGCATTACTTACGATATATTAGACAGAGACTTTCGACTGGTTAAGTTTTTCAATACTGAGAAGAGGCCTTTAGACTTCCTGTTCATTAGGATTCCTCTTCACCCAAGGCTTGAGTTTAGGCACCTCCGGGTTTTGAGTGTAAGCTAGGTTGGAGGTGCACGGACGTTGGAAAGGAATCTCTCTATTGCAAGGACTCCTATCATTATGGGGTGTCAAAGTTAGGAGGAAAGACTTTCTAAAGCTGGAATGGGAATCAGTCGTGAGGAAACTAAGATCCGTCCTGGTTTCGGCTTGATGGGGTCTTTCTATCCGTTGGCTATTCATTGCGTGTTTCGGTGAACTTTGTTCTTCACAACTTTTCGAAGTCGTGCTTCTTTTCAAGAGAAAAGGTGCAAAGAAACATTGAAAGGAAGAAGTGTTGTGGTTTCACCTCGTGGCTGTCCAAGCCTTCCGGTTTAGCATCGTCGTTGTGCAATCTGGCACGGTTTCCGAGAATTTTCGTTATATTTTAACATTGACACTTCTTATTTAGGGGTGTCAAAATCTGAGAAGAAAATGTACCGTGGCCTATGTAAGATTTCTCGTGAGATGGGTTTGGTTGAAACTTCGGCGATCGGAAGGGAAAAGTTTAAACTACCGTGAGTCACAACACGGCATTCAATTTTGATCGTAAATTACACTACATGTATTGAGCAATCTAAAATACACGGCGGCAGCGTGATGACTCCTTCCATCACCGTCCGAACCTACGCGGGCAAGAAAACACGCGCCTTCCATCATATTTTGACACCCTCTATTAGCTGTATCGGGTTGGTCTCTTTCTCGTCTTTTGTCCTGCCGTATGTAACATAAGCACAACTCGAAGTTAAATAAACGAAACAGCGTCACAACATAAAACAACAGTAAGGGGTGTCAAACCAGAGAGATTTGCTGAAAAGCGACTCAGTCACATAGCCTCATCTGATATAGTCCGTTTTGCAAAGCGGGGTCTAGTTTTTATCTTTAACGCAAACGGATTAACGCTCCTTGATTGGTTAAACTCTAGACTTCTTATTAAATAATATACTCAAGACATTATTATCTAGGTGATGTGTCATTTTGAAGAAAAACTGCGGAACGAATAATAGTTAAATGGTCAAAATTGACCGAAGAACTATCTTAAAACTGACCGAACGTCCATCTTGTTGGTTAAGATTACCGCTTCCTTAGTTTCACACCTCGTAATGTATCCGGATACCGGAAGAAGATATGTATTTCCCTTCATCCGCAGAACTAGAATAGCGTATATTATTCATGAATTAAAGGACTGTACTGAACTAGCAAAAACTGGAGTTCTACACTGTAGTCATTGTAGAACACTGCAGTACTGTACTTTATAACAAATCGTAGCCTCTGAGTTGTCCGATCTCAAAAGATACTGGAAATGCGACTTACGGTCTGGTCAGAAATGAAAGAATTTTAGGGTTTCTGCTCACTGCGTGCCGGCTTGAAAACTCGTCTTACTGCTAATCCACGTGCAGAGACCGTAGGACGTTGCGGAGGAAACGGAGGGTTCGAACGCTAGTGTTCACACCAGCGTGACGTATTAACGAGGAGAAGAAGGAGGATATTCACCTCATGTACACTGAAGTGTACATGAGGTACGTTAATTAATATTCTGACCGTTCCGATGGGAAGGGTTAGAATATTAAATAACGTCCTCGGCAAACGACGCGATATAACAATTAGGGCTTCGAATTATATCCCAGAGAGCGTAGCTGGCCGCCCTTCACTTATGGGTTCTCTCCAGACGAGTTCGCTACTCTGGGGTTGAGTAATATATAATATTTAAGAATTAATTTATTTTTTATAATAATTTAGTAAAATAACTTTTTTGTAACATTTACAAATATTCTGATAAGAGAAAACGAAACTCACTGTACAAGGCCATGGGGAAGGATATTTAACGATTGCGCTATCTGAGGAGGTTTTTACTAGGATGGTTCATTCTACGACGGTTCCTTCCTTCTAGACCTGTGGCACATATGGCAACAAAAGTTACGTGGTACAATGATTCTGTCATTTGTTCAACACGTTTCTCGCTCGTACACATGGTCTGTCACTGTATCACCACATCACATCGAAAATGTGTACTTTGGCGCCACATTTCTGACATGGCACGGTAACGGTAGAAACTGGTTGTCTCGGATGGGTGGGATCAAGTAACGAAACGTTAATTCAGGTGGGTCAATTCCATCAAACGTAGTTGGGGTGGGTTCAAGTAAGTTTCTGAAAAATTTTGTGCTTGTATTGATAGTCTCTATGATATATTTCAAACTTTACTCAGTGTTAACTCTATTCATATTAGTTGATTGATGTTTTGCGAGTCTGATGAAATATAAAATAATAGTATGTTATTATTTCTATGCACGACACGGCGATTAAAATGAGTAGCATTAACATCTTGCCAAACTGTTGTCATCCATTCAGTTCATTATTATTATTGGTTCAGTCAGCGAACATAATTTTGCACTTCAACTTTTATTATCTTTAATCGATACGTATCTCCTCACTTGAATCCTCAAGGCATAAAGAGTTCACCTCACTGAAATCAATAATGTCATTGACCATCGATCTTCATGAGAGTAATCTTGTTGCTGAGCGTAGAATAAAATCTCAATTGTCCCTAAACTTATTCAAGTCACGCATACTATTCTTCTCATCCATCTGAAATTGGATTTTTTTCCATTTAGCTTCAGTCAGAATTATGTAATCTTGATCATAAAGATTCATATCTCAACTTTATCTTCTTGCATTCCAAGAGAACGAGGACTTCCAAGTCTTTCCAAGATTTTGGAGGGATTGATCAAGCAGTACGTTACGTTTTCTGAGTTGATGGTTTGTTCGCAATGTTGATAAGAACGTGAGAACTCTGTGAATGATCTATCGGGATGACTCGCACTACCGGATACAAATAGCGTGTATTCAACAGTGTGATTCACGATATTTGTATCAAAACTGTTAGTACTAGTAAAAAACTAGAAGCAAAAGTAGGTTGGTCGATGGATGCATCTGTTGACTCGACGGAGCAATCATCAAATTCAAATCCAAATTTTCATTGTTAAACAAGCAATCTTGCGAGAACTGGTGATCCGAATCTCTCTTCAAAGAGATGACCATGAGCATGTCATCCTCCTCCGCATTTTGCACTTGCCCTCAAGAAATTAGTATGCACTCGGTTGAACATCTATCCTCACGTCTCGATGCAAATTTCACCACTCGATAATGCAATCGATCAACACTTAAAACAACATCGAAATGAAAATGAATAATATCAAATGCATCGACGTTGCATGCAACATGTGATTTAAGAAGCAAGCGAGGGAGTCATCCTTGGTATAAAACTTCACAGGACTCAGAGCTTGCACTTGCACGTTCACGTCATTGTCAAAATGCTTGTCGTTCATCTCTCCACAAACTACAACCATCACGATGAGAACAACAACAAGCTATACTTCAAAGAATACATCATTGATCATGCTTCAAGAGAGCTGCTTGTCCATGTTCTATGACTCGAATGACAAAGCACTTCGAAACACTAGCAAATAAAACTTGTTTTGTAAAATGGTGTTAAAGCCAGAAGATAGACAATAACATGAAAATCCAAACAAGAACATTAATGTGCAGTCTCGTATGTTATGTCAATCACTTGTCGATCTTACAAGGTGTATGTAGTGACACACACTAACAATACAAATGCTAATCATTGTACATTACATAGTAATGTGATCCATGCGTAAGATATGTTATTGCAAATAAGATATAGAACAAGAATTGACGTCAAAATCGAATGATAGATAATGTTGATGTGAGATAATGTTCTGAGATCACATAAAACTCTCAAGACATTGACAAGCTTAGGAATTCAACCATTTTTACTAGATATCAAAGATTCCACTACTTGAAACTAAAGAGGACGATATCACCCAGTCAAGATTGTCCATCATTTACTTAACAACATAGTTATAAGACTAGTCAAGTGTTCATAATTAATATGTTTTTAATCTTGTATCACACACATATCCTTATACTAGTTTATACTTTATAGCAAAATAATCAACAAGCAATATAAACATGATGTCATGTACAGGAATGATCAAACTTCTGCACTGAACGATATGGACTACAATAAAAAGTTATTGTTACTATGCCTCACTATAAAGTTATTATATTATTTTAACTACAATAAAAAGTTACCGTAGATATGCCTCACTGGTTAGAGACGTTTGAGTATACTTTCATATATGGAAATATATATGTCAGGTCTGATTACAGTGAATACTAAAATGATCCTCTATAACATAAAGTGTCTAAATGCATTAGGAAGAGTTTCATGAAAGATACATTTTCATGGTACCAAAAGGCGCACTCTTTTAAGTACAGCAGTGATAGCTGCTGTAATTAAAAGCGGTATTAAATAAATTAGGAACAACTCTACAAGCTGAATATCGTATTTACCATAGTTTAAATAATTGTTGGATATGGTTAGACTATACTAGGTTGAAGCTTAACATAGTTGAGGTATAACTTGATAAGACCACGCGCATAGTTCAAAGAGCATGGAAGAAGGAGTTGATGGTGATATATGAGGATTTCAGGTTGACTTGGAGCTAATGTGGTTTATACTAAGTTTGATATATGGAATTAAAGGTGACTGAAAGTACAATAAGCGTACAAAAAATCAGTTTAGAACTCTTGATTATGATACCACCAACAAATGAGGTCTGAGCATTATTATTTTGCCAGGTGTAGATTCAATTTGTGACATGTTGAAACTGAAAGTGAAACCTGAAAATTGTTGTTGCAGAAAGTGTTCATACACATTGTAGGTTTAGTTACGTCATACTTTAATAGTGGAAGTAATTTTCCATGTGATGGTTATGATATATGATACATTATACACACGCATCAGTCACATCAGACATATTGACAATATGTCTGATAATGTGCACATTAACATCAATGGTGAAAATATTAAATTCTTCTTTCAAGTCCAAACTCAATTACATTAACATTAACAGAATATGTTTTAGGATGGTATAGATTTAATTCTTTCATCATACTTGATAACACATTAGAGAATAAGTTGTTACTTTTTGGGTAAATTGTGAAGACCTAGATTTATTTGTATGTTGAAAGAGTTAATATGGTTATTACTTTAATTTAATTAAAAATTAATTAACCAAAAATATCGAATAAGTGTGATGGATGGAGTTATTTCTGTACGAAGTAGAGATGACACTTGATTGCTATATATTTCCAAGAGCACATTTGTCAAGCCACTTGATGAAGTAATTGCTTTCATCATTATAGTAAGCTTTGCTTTTTGTTCTCTATACGAGTAGATTAACCATGCAGCTTATTTTTGTACTGGTAAAATAACTATTTCGGTTGGTAGAGGTGGAGCTTAACTGTTTTTTGCTAGCAACAACACATTAGAGAGACAATCTCTATGTACCTTGGATGGATAAAGCAATTATATAACACTTACCTTTTCGTGGGAGCGAGACATATTGCAAAAGAAGCTTTTGGTTTTTTGTGGAAGAGATGTTTTATTTTTCTTGAACTTGATCGAAATTATTTTTATTTTGTGATTGCCGTAATATGTTGTGTGGTTATTCCAATTCCATGTCGTGGTGCATTTATTTCATACTTCGGCTTTAAATATTGCTTATACGATGATTGTTGTTTGGCATTCTTTGAAAATGATTTTAAATAACTAGATAGAAACTTTCATAGTAGAAGTTAATATTTTTTCAACCAATTTTTGTGCTCTAGTTTAATGGAGTTTGGGATCGAAAATGATCAAGTGTTAATGAGCACAATTTTAGAATCAGTTTATACTGTTACCTCACAACAAGGTCTCACTTCGGAATCTACTCTGACAACTTTATGATATCCAAATGATAACACACTTTCATCGCTGATATCGCCTTAAGACTAACACGTTCATATTAACTTAATAAAAGTAGAGCAAACACAGTCGACTCTCCATGGAAAGATGGAGAGGTCAGTATGAACCAGTTAATTATCACCAAATCTTTTCACGAGATAGATTTGATCATAAATTAAAAGGTCAATAAATAATTTCAATTCGTTGATGCCACCATATCTATATATGTTCCCGCCGACGCGCTTGCGTGTACTCCACTTAACTTATGGTTCTATTCCAACTTCTCGATCTAGCTATTTCATATTTAAAGTGGTCGTCTTGTAGAGATAAAGACTTGTATAATAATTCCGCTTCAATAAAAGCGAGTTTATAATCTTGCTGTGGATTGCCCTTTTTCTATTCTTTCTCCGTGGAAGTGCATATTGCTTTATCAAGATTACTTTTTCCGGCAGCTATTTGGCATTGGGTATATCGGGTTTAGGTTGAAAAGTATTTTATCTAAAAATGAAGGAGTTTCTAATGAATCAAATTTTTTGTTTTGTACAATTCTTGTTTTATTCTTTTTTGGTCTTTTTCCCTCTTCTTTTAGTTTTTTCTATTCCAAAAACAACCAAGCAAGAAGATTCAATTTCTAGCCCACATTTTAGATGTTTCTCTGTTGATTTGGTGAAACCGTGCCACAGACAACATCCAAACATTACATTATTTCTAAACCATTAGTTTAAAAACATTAAAGAATCAAGTCGGCGTGGTTAAAATTAGAAATGACAAATAAAAAAGTGAGTTTATTCGCTACGATTGTAACAATCGTACGAACGAACGGTTGGCTAGCCGTGGCTATTCGCGTAGAGGGTGAGTTGGGATGCATATGATGCTTTCTTCGAATGTATGGAGAAACATTACGAATAACGGAGGAAGGTTTTGGACTCTTATATATATTCAGAAGGCAACACAGTAACTTCTGTATAAAAGATATACCCAGAAGGCAACACAGTAACTTCTGTATAAAAGATATACCCAGAGGGCAACACAGAAACTTCCGTGTAAAAGGTAACGCACTTGGTGGAGCCTGGAGTCCGTCGTCATCTACGTGAGCGCAAGGCTCGGTTATCCGTCCGTCCGTACGTGCAGTTTGCGAGGGCAGATATAAGAGAGTTCGAGAAAGCAAGATCCACTTTCCTTTCTCGACTCGCAAAGCGCGCTCTCCTCGTTTCTCCGCTCCTATTCCCCCTGCTCTTCTGCGTTCATCTCTGTACCTCCTTTCGTGTCCCCCGTACAGTATCATCGTTTCATTCTCTCGCGATTCGTTCAACCTTTGCGGTACTCCTGGTTTTAGCTTCGGCACCGAGGGAACATCAGTTGGCAAAATGTACCAGAGACAGAGCATAGTCAATCGAAGGAAGATTCCTCCGTCCAAAAAGAATGACGAAGTAAGTGCTCACCCTATCGCAGACGGAAGGAACGAATTTCATCCTTGCGTGTATTGGAAATTCATCTTCTGTTAGAATTCGAGGAGAATTCAGAGAGGCTGATGAACGAACAGCGATCTGCTCACACCTGAAGAAAGCAATCAACGATGAGAGTTGTGCTGAAGGATTGTAATATACTGAGCAGAGATGCTCAAGCACCAAGAGCTTTGATATGTTGGAAACGTAGCTGTGATGTGGTTTCTTCCTTGCTAATGTATATGAATGATCTTCTCACGGTTGAAACTCTTATGTCACTCCCTCCAGTAATTTGTGCGCCGTGTTTCATATCGTGATTCTTCGACTTTGTAGGGGGTTGCAATTTTTAAAGAAAAACTGTCTTCATAGCACACATCCCAGATTCTATCCTAAGTACCTAATCTTTGAAACGGGCTGAAGTTGAAAACTCACCGTACACTTTGTTACTTTGTCGCGTCCAGTTTTTGTTGGCAGAGAATATGGAGAGTTGTTTTTTCCTCACAGAAGAGGCTGCTTGTAAAGGTTTTGGACCGGTTGGTATATTTTCTCAGTACAGCACCTGAGTAGGGCTCGTTGCACTCTTGTTTCAAGTTGCTTGAAGTAGCTCTGTTCAGCTCGTCCCTTAAAATCGGTATCTCAGAACAAAACTTTAAGAGTTGTCATTCGATATTTTTCAGCTATTCAGATCTGGACAGAAAACATAAACATTGCATGCTTTCCGTGGCATCCTCCATATACTCCAATAAACTCTGAAAATTCATATAGAGCGGGCTCGGAGATATACCCAGTGTGCCCGTTTGAACGTTCCAGTTCACCAAAAAGCTTTAGAAAAGCTTGGATATGAGTTATGAGTTTTCCATATACCTGGGGTCCAGTTCCCAAAACATCTAAAATGGCTCTCGGATGTTTTCAAACTGAGTTTTCTCATCTGATTGTAAGAAGACGTAGGACTCAGAGATTTAACAACCTTCCTAGGGATCTTCTGACAGGTATAGTGTGAAACATTTTACAGAATATCGACAGAGAGTATGACGTGCAAATGTGTTACCTGAGGAAGAGGCAGGAAAATTTCAAGGATATAGAGCAGCTAGTTCGAACGACCGTATCCCCCACGAGAGACGAAGTTCTGGACTCGCAGTGGGTGCTCAAATCATTTCTTTCGTCTAGGAGTCCTTTTGAGGTTTAACTCTCAGCTTGCAAATCCTGCTTCGCAGTAGCAAGCGAAGTTTTAGATTGTTGCGTCCTTTACCTCTTGGATAATCGGGAATGTTTGTGGTCACATCTACATCGATCTCTGTAACCGGGGTTCATATGAAGCGACTGGTTTGGCAGGACAAACAATCAAGGACCCATGAACCTGATCATATTAAACAGCATCTGAAATATAGGAATCGGTGAGGTTAACTAATTCCCATTTGCTGATTGCAACTTGTGAAACGGGTCTCTTCATATAAGGACTACGGTGGGAAGAGAGTGTTAGTGCATAACACGTTGCACTCACTGTCTAACATCGCTGTAGCAGGCCTCCAAATCCTAATATACACTCGAGTGAGGACTGTAGTTAGCAAGGATTTTCACCGAATAGTGTCGCGGATAATTGAGATCTGATTCACATGTGAGGTTATGACTCCTGGGATGGATACCTGGCATATCTAGCGATGCTCGAACATTGAGTTAGGTAGGCCTGCTCAATAATTGCCGGCAAGACGGACAGTCTCTTTTCCACTTTAGTGCGATCAAACTTGGTGCAGACCGGTCGTTGTTTTGAGCTTTGAGACTTAATTCTCAAGACCTAAGATTTCTCTTGCTGTTTAATCTGCCTTTGATAACTTAAGTAGATCTGACTGCTCTAGGAAACATGTGCATATGTTCTCCTCTGTAAAAAGCGCGAGATCCTGTGTTATACTTGAGCATACCGGTTCTCGTCGACGTAGGGACTTGAGACGACAGAGTAAATCAGGCTAGTCTGAGACTTATTCGTTTAGCCCCTCAAAAGCTTGTACGTCAAATCTTTGTCTTTCTGGTTGTTGACAGACACAAGTGGAAAGGAATTATGGATTTGCAGCTCGAGCAAAAGGAGGAGCAGCATGAGATACAGAGTGAAACGGACTACAAATTGCATTGCTTCAACGACTACGTTCAGAGGTTAAACCCACTCTGTAACTTAATGTAGGCCGATTATGCAAGTTCTTGCTCTGCATTCCCGAACGGGCAGTAATAAGCCAAGCAGTCATGAAGATAAAAATTATCTCCGATAGCTTCGAGTGAATCTAGGAACCAATTATTAGGATGAAATGTCCTATATAACTGTGGACATACACTAGCATCCCAAGTACCATTTTGTACTTGTTTAGGTGCATGGGCCCTCACTCCAAGGAAGAGGAAGAATCGCGCGAACAGGCTAGGAGAGATTATCTGAGAGAGCTCATGGAAGAAAACATGAAGGTATGTTCTTTCTACGAGATTAGACGTAAAGCCATGTAGCTGCTGTGGTCACGACTGGAGTCCTCACTAGTTTCTTATCGTACTCCTCTTACATGAGTCCCTCGCAAACATTATGTGCATCCACCTGTGCCTAAATCACTGAGACGTTTCCAACGATGTTAGGTAAAATTTTGACCACAGTGGAAATACCTAAGATCAGGTGTCGAAAGTATGAAAGGTTGAAAGTTTGATTTGGTGTTCCTTCTGTTGATATTTGTTTTTTTGGAGGTTAGCTTTTGAGCTGTTTGTTCCTCTGCCGATAATGTGCCTGACGCTGTGACTGCTGAGCGTACGTGCTATATAGAAATGGAGTATAAGACTGCGTAGCTTAAGAGTTGTTGAACCCATTACAGATTGCAGCTGAAAAGGTAGAATGGAAGAAGTTACAGAAACAGAAGGACATTGCGTTGGACAACTACAGGCTTTCGACCCCCTCCACATGGAACCGCCGACATTATGTGTAGACCTCAGGAAAGCATTGAATACAATAGGGTTAGCGAATACTGCAATCTTTTACTAGGTTCGTGACAGAGACCTCCGAGTCTTGAAAACCTATATTTGCAGAGTCAACAGGCAAGGGCTGTCGCAAGACGCGGAGAAACCAGGATCCGGACTTCACATTGAAGCGTTTTCTGCTTTGCTGGAGGAAGATGATAGTGAATGTTGGGCTCGCTATACTCGGTGAAGCCTATCATGGTGGTACATTATTAGTGTCCCAGGTGTCCAATTGGGGGTTGTTATCGGAGGACAAGTTGACCGTAGCGTCAGCAGCTGAATTAGCAGCCTTGAAACTGATTGATGATTATTTATTATGCTTGGCATCCTCGAAAGTGCTAACGAGTATGATAAGAACTGTGTGTTTCAAACGCGTAAGGCTGAATTAGAAAATGCCCCAGCTGTATCTCGCTTAGCCAGTCCAGTACACCTGCTGTGGTACAGGTATTCTTTGTCCCAAAATTCAGTACTCACAAATTCATATAGAACAGTTCCGTTGTAAAGGTCATCCAGTCGTCGCTCCTTATGGTTGCGAACTTCGCCTGCGCTTTGTACGAAGCTAAACATAAGATGATCCGTTAGGAGTGGCATCTGAACAGTCGGTCTTGTTGTACCATCGGAGCAAGACCGCTTTTAACGAAGAAGTGGACGCCTTTTGTTACGTCAGAGATACTCCTGGGCTATGTGGTGTTTCTTTGCGCGGCCGAAGATGCAGAATCTATTCACCTCTCCGCATTCTCATCACTTGTTATACAAGCCGTAGAGCATCTGCAGTTTGTATCTTAGAGCATCCGCAGTTCGATACAAACTGCGGATGCTCTACGGCTTCACGTGCCATATGATTCGACATGAGGTTTAACCATGACCATGCTTTGAACCTTTCACAGAAATCGGCTGACATGTTTAACCGAAACCAGTAGTCTTCTCATGGCGCATGGTTCTGCGTGATTGGGTGGGGCTGCCAGATTCCTCGGCTTTGTTATCACCGGTTTTGTTGATCTCCATAGCAATGGAGCAAGTATTTCACGACGCTAGCGGAATCGATATGATGTAATCTCTCGTAAGTTCTAACATAATCGAAAGCCAGCCGTATCAGGTGGTTTCGGTACCGTAGCATGCCTCGCGCTGTACACGCTCCTTGACAAATCGGTGAACTTCAGTGTGGAGCAGATCTGTTCCCATCGTCGGAACGTGCACGGTACTCATTTTCAAAACGAAGAAATTGTTGTCATCTATTCGATAACAGCTGCACTCTCGGGATATAAGTTCACAGTTTCTACTCATCCTGAAGAAAGAGGCTTGCAGACAAGTTAAGAATTGACGAGAGCCTCGTGAAAAAGAAATGCGGACCGAAGAACGATTCCCACTTGCCTTGCCCAGTCCGCTTCTCTACGCTCTCGATGAGAAGAGCGTAGAGAAGCGGACTGGGCATCGATGCTCGATGAGAAGTCAAAGTAAAACTAAACTGCAGCTTCTTGCTGTCAATCAGTTCCTCACCTACTTCCGCAGATCCCTTGACGCTGAATGGATCAACGTCCTCCAGTCAAGCAAGCCTTCAGATTACCTAGAATTGCCATCGAGCATACGCGGATGCACAGAGGCCCCTCGAGCTGGAGCCAGGCAGTAATCTCGGTGAAACTTGACAGACGGAAAGGTTCCTGGAAGTTGGAACTCCATTTCCCTGCAAATATGACTCTTGGATGGATATGAACTCCGCATGGACAACAAACGGAACAACCGCAACGCCGAGAAGTCGCCAGTTCTCTCTCGCTCTCTCTACCACAGACTTCCTGTAGCGCCCTGTTTGCCATAGAGACTTTCACTTCGCTGGGATAAATTTGACCCGTCCGGTCCAGGCGATCAACGTGTTCTGTCATTTTGTCTAAATGCGAACGCACGTACACGAGAAGCCTGACTCTTTCATCCAGAGGAGAGTACAGTAGCACGTTTGATGGCATGCAAACCCCGCTCTTGATACTCAGGGAGAGAGGATGTGCGGGGGAGGAGAGGAGAAGGGAAGGAAGCGTAGTTTGAGAGGGTGGAGTGTGTTGGGGTGGGTTAGTGAATATTCGTTTAGATATTATTTTTTGTTTCAGCTTTTTTTGATTTTAGAACTGTTACATTATTTGAAAATATGAGTGAGTATTAAATATTTTTGAAATTTTTAAAGATTATAGAGTTTTTTATTTAGAGTTTTTGGGAGCTTTTTGAGAGCTTTTTGGTTATATATAGTGTGTCTTTTATCTTTAGAGATCATGGTTTTTTATTTAAAAGTTTATTTTTTAGATTTTTTTATTATGAGCATCGTTTGGTTGGATACCGTTTATTTTTTAACTATGGGTATTCTCTCTCTCATGAGATTGATCGAGACACACCATGTTTTGAGTGCGATCAGTTATTTATCTTACAAGGGGTAAAGTCTCATGTGAAAAAGATGCACAAGAGCTATGATTGGATCACATGGAATGCCCAAGTTAGCCGAGAACGGAGGTCTACACGTTCTCATTATGACATCGTTAGCTCTTCTTCCTGGAGTTCCTCCCAAGTTGTAGGAGTGGTTGAGAGTCTACACTAACACTATTCTGGATTTTTCGAGACTATTTTTCCTTGTCTGCGTTTGTTTCATCGACTATCTAGTGCTCTTCATGACGAGATGAGGTATGCATTCTCTCTATCTCTCGACATGTTGACATGGAACACCAAGGACGAGGAGGTGTGATTATTGTTCCTCTTACTATCTCGTTGGTGTCTCGTTATACTCGAGGTGACAGAGTGAAACATCGGGAGGTGACGTTCCGTCTTCGAAGATTTCGTGTTGGTGATTGAGCGGTCTTATAAGAAGAATCAATACGTGTTGTACGAGATAGAAATGAGTATGCCTCTACACATGATGTCTCATCTTTCGTTGCATACAACGTTGTAGCGTCTTTTAGCTCTTCATTTATTCGGATGAAGTCGGAAGGTCAGGTCGCTCGACGATGTTACGTCAGGTTGGAGAGTATAGTAGAGCTACTAGATCATTACATCGTTTGTCAGTGGCATGTCCTACTGAAGAGACGATCACTTCGTTGCATTTTTTTCACCCCCACCATGTGATCGCTCACCACTTGAGGTTCAAGACTATTGGCCTGAGGAGCTATTATGTCTCGATATATCTTGGTTTGTCTAGGTCTTGTATATAGCTCCACGTCTATCGTCTAGAGGTCTGTCTGAGATGATCTACGAGCACCTACGAGATTATTTTCAGACAGACGACCCCTCTAGTGGTTTCACAGAGCTTTTTCAAGTATCGGTAGTAGTAGCTCAGGGACATATTGTACATTCTATTGCTCAGGTATTAAGGGACAGCTAGACTTTTGGTCATGATGAAAGATCGTGGAGAGATTCAGAAGATAGTCATCAGTGAGATTCTCTTACGACTTATTAGTCGTACTATTGTTCTTCAGCTTCGAGATACTTTTCAGGATCATCTTTGTCCACATCAGTTTGGAGTTGCGGCTCCTGGAGGTTGTGAGTTTGTGTCTTTCGGCATTAGAGTTCTCTTGGACATCCACCCCGATTGGGTTGTCTTATAAGTGCACATAAAAATACTTTTAATCATGTTTCTCGTGCTTTCATTTTTAGGGAGCTCATGGATGACGGTGGATCTCTGACAAGTCTTTTCTCTTCGTGCGATCGTTCTCTGGTTCTTAGTCCCCTCTTTATTATCAACACGGTCTTTCGATAGAGAGAGATTACAGTCATCAGCTTCGCTGCAAGTACTTGTCAAAGACACTTTTTGAGTGGACCTCTCTTTGTCTTAGCTCACTATAGAGCTCTCTTGGCCACCGCCTTGGTTGCTCTTGGTTGTGTCTTTTCATCTCTAGCTGATGATACACATATCGTAGGTTTGGTGGATCAAGTATGTGATGTCTTTGATCATCTCATCTCTCAATTGACCTTGGTAGGACTGAGAGTGAAGATATCAAAGTGCAATGCTTGGTCTCTCATAGATATATCGTCGCACCTCTAGCTCCCAGAGGGATTTGCTACACCTAGAGATGGTTTATGTATCCTCGGAGTAGCGGTGGGTATAGAGGACTTCGTCTCTCGATGTTGCTCTGACGGAGGACGTTCTACATATTGAGGATCTCCTTAGGACTTTCGCACGTAGATAGACATCATTGTCGATATCGTGTGACAGGGTGGATTTATTATTCATGAAGGAGACTACTCCATAGCTTTTTTGGATAGTTGTTCTCTCAGCACCTTGGCTCTATTGTCGTTTCTTCGTGCGAGATAGACCTACCCTAGAGAACTATGTGACAGAGGTGGAGGATGGTTCTTGTTCATTACGGATGTGTCTCCTTGAGACAAGAGACAGTTTGACTCTTGAGGCACATGAGGGACATCATTTCCAATAGGTTCTTCATGTGCTCTTAGTTGATCCTTCCATCTCATGGGATACTAGAGCTCGACTCCGCTCTTGTTCGCAATGGAGTATGCTCTTGGCTCATAGCTCGATCTTGCATTAGAGCGTTCCGACTCACGTCAACTATCTTTTCTATAATGATGAGGTTCCGTCTAGACTTGGTCCAACCTGTTACTTCGGTACTGCCCTATGAGTGCGATGTCTCGCTCAACACATCAGATCGACACCTTGCTCGTTCTGAATCGCTTCTTCTATAGTAGAAGGGGTTCATTTTCAACTCTCAACGCTTATGTCTTTTAGTTTTTCCACAGTCCATGCGTTACGATCTGGTGAGAAGGGTTTAAATTTAGTATTTTATATTTAAATATTTACATTTAATCATTCCAACTTAGATCTGGATTTGGATTTTGTGCAATGGCATCAAAAACACTGCAGACAACTCTTTTTTTTTTTTGGGCTTACTGCAGAAAGAACTATTCTTTTTGCATGAATATTCATCTTCTTAGATATTATAAGAAGATGTCTAAACTGTGTCGGACCCAACCGAAAGGCAAGAGAATGCTCTGGATCTCAAACTCTTAGTACTTCTGGCAGTGCGAATGCAATCCCAGGAACCCAAAACTCACCATGGTACGAACAAGCGTTAACACAGGATGACAAAACTGGATGGAACAACATGCAAAGTCCAAAGGGAGCAAAGAAAGAGGAGGGAGAGAGTTGTCACGTCTTCCACGCTTCAAAAAGTAACAAGAAACGGTAAACGAGAAAGAGTATGGAAAGAGAAAGGAGAAAGTCTCAAGTATATGTGAAAAAACCTACCGTTAGATATAAAGTGAAGGAACACGGAACTATTGAAGTAATAAAAACATGACAATACAATGCATCATGATTACTATGAACTTGCATCGAGGAACGGTCTGCGTTTAGTTCATTATCAGCAGATAAGAGAATATGAGCAAGGTTTCTGCACGAATTGTTGCAATTAGATCACTGAAGGCGATAAGCAAGCTGTACAGTTACTTGTCACCAAATTGTGACAAGTAAGTGTTCTACATGTAAGAAGCAGTAACTAAAGATTCTGCTTGGGACTACGAGTAGTCGTGCTCCCATACTCTTACTTTTCAGTTCTATTTTGCTTCGTGCTTCGAGTGAGAGTTGAGATGATCACCTTGCATCTCTGTGAAGACCATATGCTGCAAGAGTTAATGCACTCTATGTTCTCTGTAACATGAACACAATAACGTGTAGCTGGAAGCGTTATGTCCATCAGTTTCTGTAGATGTTTTACTTCATCATTCCACATGTTCTACGGGTTAGACAATAATGAAAGGAGTCACTAACATCAGAGAATTATTGTATTCTATTATTTTGGAACATCAGAGCCATGATCCAAAATAGCATGAAACTGATGATTTCCTTGGTTCTAAGTCTCTCAGAGGAGCGTCCAGATGGCTTTGTCAGCATGGCCAAGAGGAGTACTGACAGCAGGGTTTCTGTCAAGGAACAATATAAACGAACACCTTTTTCTACAAAATGGTGATGACGACACCTGACAGTGAGGAATGTTGCTCGTGGTTCGCTTGTCATGCTCGTTCTTATGCTCTTTGCAGAAATATGGAGCATCAAAGTTCAGGAGAATAGGATAGGAGTCTCTCGGTGCATGGCTAGCGACTTTGTAGTACAATAGATCCACCATATCACATAGTGGCTAAGAAGAAGAATGAGTACTTGGAAGGTATGTACCTCCAACGACGAACCGGATCAATTCATGATCTGTTCCGGTATGTTTTACGAAGGAACCGGACTGTAGTGGCACGTCTCCTAGCCGCAAAATACACATGTAGTCTTCCTTTTGCCAAAGTGGTATCTTTACGGGGTGTCCAAGCTAGTAACCTTTCTGAAAGATTATCAGACCTTGGCCGAAGTTTCCCACGAGCGTTTCTTTAACGGCTATATTGTGTATGTATATTAAGCTTAATTAATTAATTTTGTTAGGTTTGAACCTTAACTCTTCTTCCGGGAAGGCTAGGTATTAAATCAAACGGAATTAATAAAATATTATGATTCGTTACTGGAAACTGGTTTTATATATGTGACGAGACAAACTTCATGGGTTTATGACTTTTTTTCAAAGTGTCAGTCTTGGAGAAGAATCCCGAAATAACTCTGATAAAGTCATTCGAGCAAACAAAACTTTTTTTTTTAGCACTCTGCTAAGTTTTGTTGATCTCGTGTTCTTGTGTGGCCCATTGCCCGCCAACTGCTTTCTAAGTAAGAACTCTTCTAACTGACGTGAGCGGCGCTTCAAGAACAAGTCAGAATTTAAATTTAGAAATTTGAATTTATTTGTCAATGCTTAAATTAATCTATAAAAGAGCATTTTTAACTAGTGCTTTTATTTTTCCCTGACATCAATATTTTCTGCTTGGTTTAATCTAACGACCGCAGGTCCAATTTCTTCTCTCCAGAGGTGAGTTGAGATGTATATTCACTAGTTTTGTCCGTTCTTGTTTGCCGTGGAGTATTTATTTTCTGAGTAATTATCTTGGGTATAAAAATTGAAAAAAATGATTGTAAAAATCACAAGCGCGATCTAGAATGAAGTGCGCTTCGATACAAGTTACGAAGTAAATATTCCTTAACGGTGGAGAGAGAAAGAACTGTAAAATCGCAGCACGTAACTTTGTATAGAAACAAGATTGAATCTGGGTCGTGCTTGTAACTCGACATCATAATTTTTTCAATGAATTTTTTCAGTTTTTACATTCAAGATAATTACTCCGCGCACTAGATATTTCACTATGAAAAAAAATAGATAAAACAAATTAATAACTGTTAAGAAAACACCCGCGGGTATCTCCAGAGGTGTCCGCATAAAACACCTGCCAAAGTCTGGCTGAAGTCGTAACTCTTTCATTCATGTGAGTATAGAATCTTTCAGAAAAGTTCTTAACTTTGACACCCCTTGTTGCACTCGTAACTTTGACACCCCCTATTCTACCTATTCTATTATGAATGAGCACGCGCACTTTCTCCTTTAGAGTCAAAACCTCGAGGTTCCCTTCTTCTCGCCTCGTATCACTCGGGCGAAGGCATTCCCACATTTCTGTTTTATGAATTTCTGTGTGTGTAGATAGTTCACAATGAATCTTGAAAACTGCGGACGCTTGCTTGGTCGGACGAGTCGTGCTTCACAAACTACTGCTTACATGCATAACTACGTGAACACATATGTGTCTTGGTTGATACCTTTGGCTCGTGCGGATGAGTATGATATGAGCAGTAATCATGGTAGCCACTGTCGTTCGCTTTATAGTACAAAGATTCACCTCTGAAGGTAGGGAGATTAGGAAAGCTCCCACCGTGCCGTGAAGAATCCACTGCAAACGGGTAGTTGCCGCAATGCCGCTACTGCCTGGGCTCACTGAGGCAACAGTTCCATGGCGAAACATGCTCCTCCGAACAGAGCTTCTCCAGATATTCATCCTGATTGTGAACAGCCGGTCCCTAAACGCCGTATCGAACGAGCATGTGTTTCATTTTTAGGGTATGCGCTTTGGCGGAGCTGTAGCAAGCATGGCACCCCAACTTGCGAGATTTACAAAATATTCGATTTCATGCCAACGAGACAAACAGGGGATCATCTAAAAAGGCCCGGAAAAAAAGACCCGTCATTCTCCTAAAGTAAACCCATCATGTCCTGAAATAGGAGAAAACCTTCCCCTCCTCCCGCACGATGAGCTACCGTTGTGCTCGTTCGAAGGTAAGAGAAGAGGGCCATGGCTCAGCGAAAGTGACTTGCAGCTAAACACGATTGGGCCCACTGACATAATAAATGGATGAGTGGAGATACTGGAGGATTACCCATTAGAGAGGTTCCCACACGGTTGAGCACAGGAAAGAAAACCGTCGAAGATCTCGTAGCTGGAAGTAGAAGTTGCAGTGGGACCTGCGTGCCATTCCCATCAGGCGAGGTTCTCGCTGCATACATGTTTTCTATGTTTACTTCTTGTGTGACATTAATCTACTGCACAAATGGTCAGTAGAGTAAATGCATGGCTTTCATATTCTAGAATGTGTTTCGTTGAGGACGGAACAAAGAATACACGTCAAGGAAAGGACTCCAAGGTGCAGAAAACAGGATCTCCTCGAGCGAGGAGCAATTTTACCTCAGAAGGCAGATGCGGCATGTGCTCCAGAAAAAAGGAAAAGACAGGCCTGGAAAACGTAAAGGTCCAAAATCTCAAGCAGCCTTTGGAGCGAGGGTACGGTATTTTTAATGATTTTTCACTGTGACGATCTTTTCGCCATGCTGTACATGAGACACGATGCCACCTCTGCGTAGCAAACGCAAGAACTGCTTTATGACAATCAAGAGATTGACAGGTTTGAGCGCTGTTTAGACTGTTCAACAATTGCCGCTAAAAGTGATACACAATCACGTAAGCGACATTGCCCTTCAAAAGTTGAGCATTCATCACCTCCATCCGTTGAAGCTTCCGACATCCACAACGCACTTGTCTCGACTGGCGGCTTTTAACTGTTTCAAATGATACGGAGATTGCGGCATAGATTTCCATCTTCCCAAGTTGCTGCTCCGGATTTCCAACGTTTCAACTGCAACACGTCATTAATTTCACTTATTCATCATCTTGCAACTAAACTGATTTTCAGAAAAGGCGATATTCGTCACTGAAACTCCTATGCGACTGTAAAAGCAAGAAAATGAATATTCCCTTTTTCCTTTCACGGTGTACTTTAGAACCAAAGAGCCCCTAAAACTTCATGTGTACGTTTCTCAATCGGTACAAACTTTGCTTTCAAGTGAATTATAAAGTGTAAAGCTCGTACATATCATTCTCGCATGAAAAGTTTATCATGAAAAAGATTCTATATCTAAAGATTAATGTTTTCTTCTCTACCCGAAAAAGGGTACTTTTATTACCAAGACTACTTATAGGACACTGGGGGTTCAAATTCTAAATTCCTTACGTCTAAAGCAAAACTAGCAAAGTGTCCTCCTCTCAGCCCGAACCCATATTACCGGCAAGTGTCATTTTATGGTTACACTATCTGCTGCATCTGCTGTATTCTCTGTATCACCGGTGCTGGTGCTCTATAAGCATACATCATTAGTTGAAGCTAGTGTGCCATACTTCCAACTATATTATATCAATCATTAATATGCTATAGGATTTTCCACGGCATCACGAGAATATTTCCTGCTAATGCTGATAAGCGTTGTTGTAGCATCCTAATTTGAAGCTGAAATTTAAAACCTGAGGAGGAAATGTACATCTTTAAAACGCATTACATGGGAAGGATAGGGAAATGAGTGTGAAGTATATTTAAGATTCTTGTTGAAGAACCACGCTGAACTTGTGTAGTGAGTTACTTGGTGTTACAAACATGTGAACTCTTTGGCGCATGGATCAACGCGGCATGGTCCCCATACTTAGGCCTCGGCCCCAGTTCGGTTCGATTCAAACCGGTTTGAAAGTCTGAATTGAATCGTTATAGACCCAACTGGTTAAAGGAAATCTCAACTTGAACCAAAAGTGAACCGAAACATTTAAACCAAAAACCTTGTAAACTGAACCGTTTAAAACCCGAACCGTTTAAACCATATCACGAAATCAATAAGCAAAACCATTTAAAGAAATATGAACCTGAACCACTTTGAACTAAACCGTTTTAAACCAAACTGTATAAACCATGGTCTGAACATTTTAATTAAATATTTAGTTGATAAAGATCAAAGATGATATAAAAGATTTAGTTCATAATCCGTAATACAAGAGTTCTCGAGTTAAAAATTACACATAATATTCTAAAAATATATATTATTTGAACCGTGGTTTGAGTTGTTTAAGCCACAATTCAAACCATCTGAATCTGAATTGAACCTTCTTTATGAAATACTGAACCGAAAAGATTTTAAACCTGAACTGTTATAAACTAAACCATATAAATGATGTTCAACTTGAACCAAACCATGATTGATTAAACCTAAATCGTTTTAAACCACGGTTTCGTGGTTCGGTTAGGCTCGAACCGAACTGGGGCCGAGGACTATCCACACTTAGGTATTAAGCATGTTAAGTAATTAACATCTTAGTCATCCCCAGAAATCTTTTTCCTCAGTCACCCAAACCAACTGTCGATCTTCCTAAGTCCCCCGAAGTTGAAAATGTCTTCCTCGGTCCTTTACCGGCTGGGGGGCAGATAACGACTGTGATAAGTCAGTAACTACGTCTCAGGTGGTCGAAATGACAATACACAGTATAGTTGAAAGTGCTTGTAATTGTGGGTTACGAGGAACAAGTTGATGGATGCAGTCTTCACGCGAGACCGTGTAGAAATAATTTTGAAAGAAGATCAGTGAATCTATCTTACGCAGGCGCAGGTGCTTCGGCAAGACGTGGTGCATCATCTGATGTAGCCATGGGTTTTAAGAAATTTATCCTCTCAGCAACCTCAATAGAGACCCCGATGTGCGAGCCCGCAAAGACAATGAGAACGTCCGAAAAGCTTCATCTTCTCTATCATTGTGGTGAGCAGCAGCTCCTGAACTTCAGCTGGGATATTCGAAAGCAGTGCTCCCTGTAGTGAGAATAGCGGGTTGAAGCTATGAAGCAGCAATGACAGACGATGCTCAAGAATGATTCGATAATAACGAATAGGATTTCTATCAGATTTCTTTATGGAGAAGATGATAATCTCAACGTTCCAGCTGACATGCGAGATCAAGAAAGTGTCATGGAGCCTAGTCCGTGACAGAGATGACGACAGACGATGCTTTCTGTTGAGAAGAAGGATGTATCTCTGGTGGAAAGACCTTCGCTGAGTTGCAATTGCAAGCGATTCGAATCAAGCTGGGTGTTTGAATCGATGGAAGACTTCCAATTTGCCCTTGATTGTTGATCGGTGTTCAACTCATGCATTAACAAGCACTGAAAAACCTGAGAATTTTATTGAGTTCGAACGTGTATATATGATTTTCTTCTCAGGAAAGATCCTCCAGACAGGAAGCGATGCGGTAAAATTGTGGATCATGCATCAGATAAGGAGAATCTAACGCCTTACCTAGAACTTAGAACATTTTCCCAGTTTATCCAACGTCAAGCATCTCAAAGTTGTATAGTTGGAGGTTCAGATTTGAACCTGACGCTCGGAAGAGTGGAGGAAGAGCAAGGGTTCAACCTGGGAATAAGACTGAAGAAGGCACGGAAAGTTTCTCAATCAGGTGCATGCGGTCAAAGTATGTGTTATTTATCAGCAGGACCATTTCAGAGATCATTTTCAGAGTCATGCATCGAGGTGGTTGGATCTGGAGATGGGAGTTTGAAAGAAAAAGCAACCGAGTCTGGCGCAGAGTGTGTACAGAGATGCAAGTGGAGAGTTCGATGCCAATGCCATTTTAAGTCTAGAGAGTTTCAGATTACTATATGTAACTTGCATCACAGTTGTCCTAGTCATTTGCATAGTTGGCGGGGTCCTTGTCAAAATTCTCAACATCTCGCAGTTCTGATGTGTAACCGAGTTGTCATTGATCCAAATGTTCAATGTGGAAAGCTGGTGAATGATATTCGTCAGACGTTCGAGAAGCGCACTATGTATCAAGCTGCATTCAGAATGAGAGAAAGAGTCTGACGAATATCATTCAAGGCTGTCATACGAGATCATTTCATGCCATTCCTTTTCTATGCCGTCACATGAAGGAAATAGACTCAGAATGTGTTGTGGAATATTGTACGTGGTCTGGTTCTGGAATTTTCCAACGTATTTTTGTATGTCCGTCTGCATGTCGAAATGCATTCCAGTTCTCTCAGAAGATTATCACTCTGGATGCATGCCACACAAAGAACAAGAAATTTCTTGCTCAAATTTTTACAGCTAGTTGCTCTGATGGG
The DNA here is from genome assembly GCA_036924285.1 of Asterella californica. Taxonomy (NCBI): domain Eukaryota; kingdom Viridiplantae; phylum Streptophyta; class Marchantiopsida; order Marchantiales; family Aytoniaceae; genus Asterella; species Asterella californica. The sequence goes on from JAYKYS010000014.1 coordinate 11,350,323, forward strand.
AACAACCAGTCGATTATTCTATGCTTCGTGGTGGCGGCTAGTGAAGACGAGGAGACTTGGTTTTGGTTCTGTTCTCTACTTAGACAAAGTATTACAAGAATAGACTAGAAGAATATCGTCATACTCTCAGATCGCTATAAGGGGCTGCTCAATGCTATGAAATGCATATTTTCGGAGTGTCTTCACGGACATTACGCCCAGCATCTCCAGATGAATGTGAAGGCGCATTACGGCAAAGAAGCCGAGATTGTATTTATGAGTTGCGTGTATGCTCGAAAAAAAGTAAGTTTCACATCCATTTGTTTGCTTGTTGATGCATTTTCTACTACTTCATTTATTCACTAATGTGGATTGTATTCCGAAGCTAAGGTTATCTCACCTCCTACATGTTCAATCTGTTATTAGATAACTTGGCCAGCAGTGGACGTAATGGATTCCTAGCAGCAGAGTACATCCGGAAGATACCTCCACACCTCTGGGCTCGGTGTATGTTTCCTCTTCCTCCGTATGGGAAGGTGACGTCAAATGTTGCAGAGTCAGTCAATGCTGCTCTGAAGACGATTAGAGAGTTTGCTCTCTTTTGGATAGTATGTGATTTGTGGACTTACATTATGGGTACATTTTTGAAGCGATACATGACTGCTCGAATGTATGGAGCACTCACTCCGTTTGCACATATCCATTTCGACGAGAATGAAAAGATGTGTGGTCATTTCTTTTGTCACGTGTCGGATGACAACATAGCTTGGGTGCACAAGACGGATGGGAGGGAGCAGTATGTGGTACGTCATGGCAATATACCCAAGTGTGAATTTTTAGAACTTCAAGAAATGTGTTGACCTTGTGCGCATTCTATGGTGTGGGATGCTGAGGTCACTAGAGGTCATATGCGCCATGGATTCTGTATGGTTCTCAAAGACGATACAACGATTCTGTCTCTCGTGATAACTGACCTTATGCTATGTTTCGAGTGTGCTGCTCCTCCAGTTGCAAGAAGAAAGGGTAGACATCGGGTTGTTCGAATTCCTACATGAGGTACGCAAGTAAGGACAGGTGATAGAACTTCATCTATGATTGAGTTGGAATATCAAGTCGACGAGAACTCGGTGCACTTGAGTCATGTCATCTACTATGTCAACTCAGACAGATATTAAAGCAAACATACACACCAGCATATCTATCAGACTCGGTGAGACCTCCGCGTGCGAAGCCTGTTCCGAGTTCTCGACAACAGCAAAGGTGTGGAGTATGTCATACACTTGGACACAACAAGCGAACTTGTCCACAAAGTCAACATTTGAGAGCTACAATTGTGGGCGACCAGCATGATCCAATGGTGGACAATTTGCAACACACGGATATGTTGCAAGAGCCTGAAGACAATTTGCAACACGCGGATCAGTTGCAAGAGCCTGAAGTTGTTGATCGCTCTGAAATATCTAATGACCCAGTGGTAGACAATATAGAATCTACCGATCATGGAGAATCATCGATTTGTCATCACTTCGAGGTGTCTACTGATGAAGAACTAGATCAAGTACTTGCATCTGAGTATGAAGAAGGCTCAAAACGCGATTCTGAGTCTATAGCGAAATATGACATTGGTTACGAGCCAGATGACTTCTTTCCGTTCTAAACGGTCATGGTGATCACACCATCCTGTATCTTTTGTACTAGCTTTAGTTAACTTGACTTCTTAAGTTGAACATTACAGTAGCAGACTATCTCATTGTGTGCAGCTTTAGTACTTCTATATTGTTTGGTCGAATTAGACTAAGGGGAAGTTCTATAAAGGAGTCTGCGTCTCTTGGTGTGTCCAGTTCACTCTATACAAAGATTTCTTATCAAAGAATAGCAACGTCATGCAAGACCAAGAGCACACTGGAGCTCCATCGGACATGCATAAAATGTTGTAAAACCATGCTTCAGAGTTCAATTTCTACCTTCGTTCTATACAAGAAATATAATAGCTCAACGGGAATCGAGAAGCAAATGAAAACATCGACTGAGAGTTGCTTCTTCACCTTTTGAACATAGCTTCCCCGTTGATGAATGACTAAAGAGGAGAGGGAGACAAGAGGGAGAGGAGAGAGCGAGAGGAGAGGAGAGGAGAGGAGAGAGCGAGAGGAGAAGGAGAGAGGAGATAGCGAGAGGAGAGCAGAGGGAAAAACGAGAGGAGAAGGAGAGGAGAGAGGGAGAGAAGAGAGTTCAGCGAGAGGGAGAGGAGATACTACAGCGAGAGGGAGAGGAGAAGGAGAGCACATATTCGTCTAGAAGAGTGGGTGAGAGAATAGAAGAGTGAGGGAGGAGGAGTTTGATTCTGGGTGAGTTTTCTTGATTGTTGAGTTGTTTTAAAATCGAGCTATCTACTCTGAGCGATTTAAACTCCAAATCGCTGTGATGAAAACGAGAGAGTTGGTGGAGGTAGTGGAGTCCTCATTGGAGATCGAGGCGATGAGAGAGGACGAGGTCAAGGCCGGGACGGAGTCCCAGGAGAGAGGAGAGTAAGAAGAGGAGAGTCATGTAAGTTAATAACCATGTCTGAATGAAATGTTGTTAAATTTGAATGAGTTGATAAGTTAGAATTTGTTAGGGTTAGTGAAACAGACTGTTTTAATGTGTTATGTTTGTTAAGGTTAGCGGAACAGAATATTTCGAGAGTTTGATGCTCGTTAGGATTAGCGATATACGCCGTTTCGTCGTGTGAGTGATTCGGGTTTCGTGAAGATACCTTCGGTACAAGGTTCCCAGTGGACAAAACAAGTATATTTCACCTCTCGTGAAGGGATACCCCTCCAAAAATTCTCTCAGTGGACGAAATATATCTGTTTCGTCACTCGTGAAGGCGGTACCTCTTCAGAAATTTTCTCAGTGGGCGAAACAATTATGTTTCACCCACTCGAGAGACGAAACGTACATATTTCGTCTCTCGTGAAGGGATACCCCTTCGGAAATTTTCTCAGTGGAGAAAACAATTATGTTTCGTCCACTCGAGAGACGAAACATATCTGTTTTGCCACTCGTGAAGGAGGTACCCCTTCCAAAATTTTCTCAGTGGGCAAAACAGGTATGTTTCGTCTCTCGTGAAGGGGTACTCCTTTGGAAATTAGCCAAGTGGACGAAACAATTATGTTTCGCCCACTCGTGAAGGGGTACCCCTTCAAAAAATTTCTCAGTGGGCGAAACAGTTATGTTTCGCTCTCGTGAAGAGGTACTTCTTCGGAAATTTTCTCAATGGGCGAAATATGTATGTTTCGTCTACTCGAGAGACGAAACATACCTGCTTCGTGAAGAGGTATCCCTTAGGATAATAATCCCCGAGGGCGAAACAAGTATGTTTCGTCTTCACATGATCATAAAATATGATTGTTTCCTTAAATAAACAGCTTGTTTCGCCCCCCTTGTTTAACTACTTTCTATAATATTTCTTTTCTAGCGGGTGCGACATTGAAGAGTATGAAGGAGGGACCTTCTATGTTCAAGTATACTCATGAAGAGGACGAGAGATATCATTTGAAGTGGTGTTGGGTGCAAAAAGAAGAAGTGGAGAATTCTTTGTATGGAGTAGAAGAAGAAGCTCTCGACCGACTAGGATTACTCGTTGTTTTATCTTTCGACTTTCCTCCTCCGGATGTATGTAGTCTTCAATTACTCCCTTTCTGGATTCATTTGAAGTATATGTGAATTATATTTTCTTTGGATGCATGTCCTCTATCTCATTTATGTTTTCTCATTACTTGTATTCATTTGAATGCTCTATATCATTTATGTTGTTTCCTTACTTGTATTCATTTGTAGTTCTATATATGTGATTAGATTGTTTATTTTGCAGATATCATGTGAATAGAGTTCATCCAATCATATGATGAGGAAACTCATCATGCTACTGTTCAAAGACATGAGATAGTGTTGGATGAGTCTGTTATACGTGAGTCACTTGTTTTACTTATGAGAACAACTGTCTCTCGTCCTCATAATGTCAAGAGAAGCATGATAGATGATTGATTTTCTCAGAAAGACGAGAAGAGAAAAAGATATTTATTGTGAATGTGTGAGTATCCGGAGTGGAGACCGTATTCTAACTTATTAATTGTATTTTTCTGGCTCGTCGACGATCAAGAGAAGTACATGACCAGTTAGCTCTATATGTGAAGACTAAAGTAGATGAGAGTGGAGAAGATTACGATTGGACCGAGTTCATTTTAGATTCTTTGGATACAGAGATCTCTTCTATGGAAAAACATATGAGTAATGAGAGATTAGTGAGACATCTAGAGACTTGGGTGGGTATCATCTTGACTAATGATACATATCGGTATACTTCCGGAGGGTTGGCGTGTGGATTCTCATCAGCGACTTCAGTCATCATCGAGTAAGATGTCAATTTCTTGTCGTATTATTTTTCGGTTTTTACTTCTTTATGGTTATGGGGTTATGCTTGAGTACTTATTGATTAAACTCAGGCTTCAAATGGTGCTTTCAGATCTCATAGTGATCAAGACCTTCAGTCTTCACAACATGTTCATGTTCCTCGGTCCTCAAGTAAGAAGTTTACAGTTTTCTGTTTATAATTTTGTTTTGGTTTTCTTCTTTACTGTTTTCTGTTTAGATTTTTGTTCTGGTTTACTTCTACTTTGTTCTACATAGTTCTGGTTTACTTCTACTTGTTTTGGTTTAGTTGAACTTTGTTTCTTTTCTTGAGTTATACTTGAGTTATACTTCAACTTGTGCAGATGAAAAGGCTATTCTCGTGGAGAGAATGAATCAACTGCATAATGCCATCAAAAAGAAGGAGGAAGAGCTGAATTCCAGAAGTCTACAACTCGAGCAAATGGAGTATGAGGTGATGGTTGTGAAAGAGGAATTGAGCACGATACGTGAGGCAGAAGAGTTCTACCCTCATCTAGTTCACCCTACTACAAATCGACGTAAGACTCTTATTCTTGATTTGAATGATCTTTTGGTCCAAGTGAGAATGAACGAGTATAAGTTGATGCCAGCGCGTGAAAGAGGATATATAGTAGAAACTACATCGAAGTAGTCTATATGGTACGTGGCGAAACGTGGAGTAAAAGCTTTTCTCGAGATATGTCTAAATAAGTTTCATGTCATCATATGGACATCTCGAACTTTGTTAAACACTGCAACGCTACTCAAAGCTATGGAAGGGGCGAATTATTTACCTCTTGGAGTTGCAGCAGGGAAGATATGAAACTTCTTCTATACTTATTTTTAATTCTGATTTTCATGTTCTATATGTATTATATGTTATGTTTTTGATCAAGACATGTGTTTTAATAACAACTTTTTACTTTTGTAGGTATGTCATGTTTTTGCTCAAGATATGTGTTTCGAATATAAGACGGTTCGAGAAGCTGCATTCGATAATCACTTGTACTTGAAAGATTTTGCTGTTCTTCATCATCATAACTTGAGCACGAGGGACGTTTTGTTGGTGGATGATAGTCCAATGAAAAACAACACCAATCATCTTCTTAATGCAATCATCATTTTAATGCTATCCATCCTTTTTATACAACTCTTTTCACTATGGATAGTGATATAGAGTTGTATTTAGAAGCTACTTTGTTGCCTTGACTTCTTTGTTGGGGATGTAGTCCGGAGGAGACACCAACTTATATGGAGAGTAGATATTCACAAGTTTTTGCTCAGGATCCATTTATAGCCCTTAAAAGCTATTGGACAAATATTACCAAGGAGGAAGTCAATATCGTATGGAGATCCGTTCCTCATGGAGTTTGTATGCATCTCTACCATAAACTCCAGTGAGACAGACTTCTCTTTTTTGTTCATCCATTATATGATACTTATCATATAATGAGACACTAACTCTGCTATAATATAAATATTATATGAGAAACTTCAAGTTTTCACTAGTAAACAGTTATATCTTTCAATGCTCATTTGATTCTCTTGGTGTTATGTGATGCAATTGGTTGAAAATTCTCGAAGGTATCTTTCACCACTCAGCGAAACATACTAGTTTACTACTTTATCCCATGCTCAAGCAACACTAGTTTACTAGTTTATCCCATGCAGGGTTGCCTGAGCGAAAGCAAAATGAAACAAAGGAGAAACGTGCACTATAAATCGTAGGTGTTTTACTTAGCCTTACCTTGGAATGATTAAAGAGGCGGTTTGTACCCAAAATGGAGGAGTAAGGGTACTCTTATCCTTTTGTAATGTTAAAATGATAAAGCCATATGGAACGAAACATACATTGTTTCGCCCACGCGTGGATGAAAGCAAGTCTCATGTGGACGAAACATATCTGTTTCGTCCACGAGAATTATGACCCTAAGGGTACCTTTTCACAAAACCATCGTGAGAGATGAAACATGCATGTTTTGCCTCTCGAGTGAGCGAAACAATTATGTTTTGCCCACTTGGGTTATTTCCGAAGGGGTACCCCTTCACGAGAGACGAAACAGGTATGTTTCGTCCACTAAGGTTATTTCCGAATGGGTACCTTCACGAGAGACGAAACAAACTTGTATCGTCCATTGAGAAAATTTCCGATGGGGTACCCCTTCACGAGAGACGACATGAACTGAGGGCAAAGACTATTAGTTTGCTCTAAAATCACACGGTATTATGCTCACATCCAATCTGGAAGGAAGAAAGAAGAGAAGAGTGCACTTATAATGGTTCGGGACTTCATTCACTTCAATAGAGAGCAATTCAGTTCAATAGAGGGCAGTGCACGTAGAATGGTTTCAGGACTACATTCTCATTCAATTCAACTTTATTATAAAATTGAAATCATATACAAAGTTTAGGATCTGCAGTTAACGTTGGGTCCGATTTAGAATCATCATACAACTCCTTAAGTTTTCATAATGCCTCTACTAACTCCAACAGCTCTTCTTTCTCTTGTCGTTGGAGCTCAACTACAGCTTGTGAATCCCGAACAATACCTTCCAAGCTCAGTTTAATCTCTTCTGATCTTTCGACCAGTGCCACTATCCGATGATGTAAACGCTCCACCTCAACAAGCTCTGCAGTATTATCCAATGTAGACATTTCACTTTCTACCGAAGGATAGAATGTTACACTATCCATGGCAGTGGCAAGATCTTCTATCGCGTCTTCGAACTCGTCTGGCTCTTGTATCTTATGTTTCACGTCGAACACTGTAAATCGATTCTGCTTCGTGTTCAAGCCTATTTTGAAACGCCATTTCTTCTTGCAAACAGCGTTGAAAAGTCTATCTTGCTCATCCGAGTATAGCTTTTCAAACTCTTCTGCAGTCATCCTTAATAGTTTCTCTCCAATACTACACACAAAATAGCTATTGGTAATGCTGTCTCCGGACGATCACTTACATTATAATCAATCAATCCTAAATGAAATCAATATTGTCTTCTATTTCCTCTCTGACCACAAGCATGCCAAGTCTTCCTACTGTCCGGCTGCGATTGACTGAAATATAGCACCTTCTTAGTCGAGCTTGACGAAGTTTGCGCAGGTTCTACCACTTGCTTGAAACACCTTGGGAAATTACAAGCCACATACGATACAGAACTCCACTTCCGATTTTTTATTATCCGCTGAATAGAAGCAACCACCCACATGCAGGGCATGTTATTGATACACTCTTCAAGTTCTGTCAACGAACACATTGAAGCTATGATGACAGACGCAGCTATTCCAAATGATTCTAGGTGCACCTCTACTCAAACTCTCAAGCTCTCCCGTCTGTGATTCAATGGTTCTAAATGATTCGAGGTGCATCTCTACTCAAGCTCTCAAGCTCTCCCGCCTTCGATTTTGATTCGAGGTGCAACTCTACTCAAGCTCTCAAGCTCTCCCACCTTCGATTCTGATTTGAGGTGCACCTCTACTCAAGCTCTTCCGTCTTCGATCCAGACAAGATTGCTACTCTGGAGCCTCGAATCACTGCCGACTACACTGGCTCACTACACTGTCATAAAAGATTCAAGCACATTTTGATGACACCTCACATCCATGATTTCCACGTGAACACCTGCTTTTTGTCTCTCGCCTTTCCAAAGATTGCACTCCCGTATTCAATCGCTCTTCACTGCACTGTTCTAACATTCACTTCTTATTACAGTTCTCGTGCCCGTGTCCGCGTAGTCGCTCTCCAACTGCAATTCAGCCTAAACCGTAACAGCCTAGAATCGAAACCGTCCACAGCTGGTTCTGGAACTGAGGAAGACATTTTCAACTTTAGGGGACTTAGGAGGATCGACAGTTGGTTTGGGGGACTGAGGAAGAAGAGTTCTGTAGTCATCCCAGTAGACGACATCTTGTGGGCATGCCGCTAGAAGAAACTGAAATGATCCTCTTTTACAACCGACCAGACACAAGAAGAGTAGGAGACTGGTTTCGGGTTCCCTTTCATTCTAGTCTGTCGACAGCCTTAGGAATGGATTCTCTTCCGCACTCCTCACTTTAGGGAAGATGCTAAATTATCTGAATCCATCACATCCAGAAACGTTGAACGGCCGCCCCAAAGAGTGTACAGATTACCATTGCTCGAAAGATGAAACATGTTCTGTCATCAGTTTTGTGAACTGAGGGTTTGTCAACACAAGGTTCAAACTAGAAAGGCGGTTCATAAGAATTAGAACTAACGGAATGTGTTGGGAGGCCAAGGCAGGAGGCACCACGTGTCGTTCTCAGTCCCCGTTGGTGACCTGAGAACAGTTTATCATGGAAAGCTCAGTAGACTGTATCGATCAAAGGTTCGTTCCTTGAGATGTTGAGAGACTGTTTCTCTGGAAACTGGAACCCAACGTCCTTACTGGAAAGTTGAAACTGGCGTAAAGTCAAACACAAAAACAGTGTTAGAAGAAGGGGATCTTTTCAACCGTGTGTGGTGGGCTCGTGTTCACGGACGATCACCGGGCAGATCCGGTTCTAGCCCCGACTGGAGCCCGGCGTTCAATACCGCGTTCTGAGCTTCCACCCCGCTAGGTCTAGATTAATAACGCTCTGACTTTGGGGTTGAAAAGGTCCGTCGGCATCGTGCGCAATCTTCTCATGAGATGTCAGGTCAGAGTGGTCCCGTTGGGCTTCCTCCTGGCACGACTGATTTTCAACTTTTAGTCATTTCCTTGACGAGATTTGCGCGTTAAAAACAATTGTCCTACAGCCGCTGCAGGCGATCGAGGTCTATAATAAGCTGGCTAAAGATTTACGAATGGCTGCTCGAAATTTGAAATTGGGGTTTTATTCCTCTTCTCGTCTGACTGTGAACTGCAACTCCCGTCACAGTACCGAACGTTGCTTTTAGTCCAATGAGAAGGCGGATATGTTCCCCAGTGGTAAGTTTGCCCATTGTGGATCTCCATACGGAAGTTAATCATCTTCATCAATAAGGTGCGTTTGAGCAGAAGCAAAATGAGATCCGTCAGTGTGATTCGTTCATACCTAAATGATTGCTTCTAGTGATGACGGAGACGCTTTGCTTTGGAAAACGTTTGCGTTAAAGGAACGGGAGGCGGTCGGACACCGCTAGGATAGGAAGAGCAAGCGCCACGCCAACTCACGATTGCATTTACAGGCGGGATCGCCGGGCACGAAGACGGCCAGCCTCCGCTGAGGGCGCGGTAAAAATGTAGTGGGATCTTCCACGTCGAGACGCCACGCATCTACGAACTGACTTACTCCAGTAATTCTACTTCTCCTGAGTCCTTACTCAGCGCCACCGACGTCACCGTCGTGGACGGGTGAAACGTAGTAAACGGGAAGGCGAGCGGGCAAACGGGCGGGCAAACGGGCGGGCGGACGGGCAGCAGGGCAGGTACTGCCGGGCCGGAAGGCACCGGAACGGCGACGCAGTTGGCCCTCGTTCGCTAGCAGGTCAGATGTGCAATCGGAGAGTCCATGAGACTCACTTCCAATCGCCCATTTCTTCCATTGCAGCTCGCAGTTCTGCACTGCACTGCATCCTCTGATACACATCAGAGGCCCAAGGCGAAGGAAGGTGAGAAGGGGGAAGGCAGGGCGAACAAGGAAGGCCAGAGAAGGAACCTAGCAAGCTCCCGACATTACTCCACTTTCTCCAAGTACTTGTTCTATCCCACTCCTGCTGCTCTTTCAGAGACCATTGTCTTCGATCTTATGAGTTGTTGCTGTGAACTTGTGAGTTGGCGTGCACGGATCGGGGAATACAGAGAGGTAGACACGGATCGAGGTGAAGGTTTGGTGCATTGACTGTAGAGATTGTGTGTTGCACAGTTGTGGAATGTGATGGTTTGTCGAGACAGGTTTTAGATCTGGCATTGGAAGAGTAAAGTAGGCATTGTGCTTTCGTACTCTGTTTTGATCCAGTTTTGATCTGCTGTCTTGCATCTGATCCCTGCCGTGTCGGCCGCAGATTCCACGCCGTGGAGATTTTGTGCGGCTAAAAGCAGCAGCTGATGAACTAGTCGTCTCCTCGCTCAGTCTGATCCCGTACTTAGGCCTGAAAATTCGAGCAACAGAGTGGACTAAGGTAGCTGGGCTTTGAAGTTCATAGTGTAGGTCGAGACAGAAGCTTACGATGGGGGAAGCAGTTCCAGCAACCTATACTCCCAAGAATATCCTGATTACAGGTGCAGCGGGTTTCATTGCTTCACATGTAGCTAATCGGCTTGTGCGTAACTATCCGCAATACAAAATTGTTGTGCTGGACAAGCTCGATTACTGCTCCAATCTGAGGAATCTGAACCCATCGAGGGCATCGAAGAACTTCAAGTTCGTCAAAGGTGATATTGGCAGTGCCGATCTTGTGAATTACCTGCTGATCACTGAGGGCATTGATACTATCATGCACTTCGCTGCACAGACACATGTCGATAATTCGTTTGGAAACAGTTTTGAGTTCACCAAGAACAACATCTACGGCACGCACGTGCTCCTTGAAGCGTGTAAGGTGACAGGAGTCATCCGTCGTTTCATCCACGTTAGTACTGATGAAGTGTACGGGGAGACGGAGGCAGACGCCATCGTAGGAAACCACGAGGCATCACAGTTATTGCCTACAAATCCCTACTCTGCCACCAAGGCTGGTGCAGAAATGCTCGTCATGGCCTATGGGCGCTCCTACGGCCTTCCATTTATCACCACCCGTGGAAACAATGTCTACGGACCCAATCAATTTCCCGAGAAGCTGATTCCCAAGTTCATGCTTTTGGCTATGCAAGGGAAAGTTCTTCCTATCCATGGTGATGGTAACAATGTGAGGAGTTACTTGTACTGTGAGGATGTGGCTGAAGCCTTTGAGGTCGTACTTCACAAAGGTGAGATTGGTCATGTCTACAACATTGGAACTAAGAAGGAGAGAAGGGTGCTGGATGTAGCTAGAGATGTGTGCAATCTGTTCAACATCAATGCAGATGATGTTATTCAGTTCGTTGAGAACAGACCGTTCAATGATCAGAGATACTTCTTGGACGATGCAAAGCTGAAGGATTTAGGATGGTCCGAGCGAACTCCATGGGTTGAAGGGTTGAAGAAGACTATGCAGTGGTACATCTCCAACCCCGACTGGTGGGGAGATGTCTCTGGTGCCCTTGTGCCCCATCCGAGAATGCTCCACATTGCAGGCGACGTGAAGTTTAACAAGGAAGAAGAAGAGAAAGTTAAGAGCAACGGCAATGAATCTGTCGCTATCAAGTCGACCCCGCCGAGCGGGATGGTTGTTCCCACTCCCAAAGCTGCAGCCCCCCTGAAGCCCGATTACAAGTTCTTGATTTACGGCCGAACTGGATGGATCGGAGGCCTGCTCGGAGAGCTGTGCACCGAGCAGGGCATTGAGTTCGTGTACGGAAGCGGTCGTCTCGAGAACAGAGCCGATTTGGAGGCTGACATCGCCAGTGCCAAGCCTACTCATGTGTTCAACGCAGCAGGTGTCACCGGACGCCCCAATGTTGACTGGTGTGAGAGTCACAAGGCCGAGACTATCCGAGCGAACGTTGTTGGCACCTTGACGCTAGCTGATGTTACCAAGCAGCACGGTCTGTTGCTAATGAACTTTGCTACCGGATGCATTTTTGAGTACGACGAAGCTCATCCAGAGGGAAGCGGGATTGGATTCAAGGAGGAAGATACGCCGAACTTTACTGGGTCTTTCTACTCCAAAACAAAAGCCATGGTACATTCTTTTTCCCATGCTTTGTTACACCTCCGGATGCTGTGGCCATTGTCTGACAATGGAAGTTGTTTTCGTGAGGGAAGCTTCTTATGCAACGCACAGGTGTGCTATTACTCATAACTTTGATCTGTGGTAAACTTTCAGGTCGAAGAGCTTCTGAAGAATTACGAGAATGTGTGCACACTCCGAGTACGGATGCCCATCACCTCCGACTTGAAGACCCCCCGTAACTTTATCACCAAGATCACGCGTTACGAGAAGGTTGTTAACATTCCGAACAGTATGACAGTTCTTGATGAACTTCTTCCCATCTCAATCGAAATGGCAAAGAGGAACTTGAAGGGGATCTGGAACTTTACCAACCCAGGAGTTGTGAGCCACAACGAAATCCTGGAGATGTACAAGGAGTACATCGATCCGTCTTTCAAGTACTCCAACTTTACCCTCGAGGAGCAGGCTAAGGTGATCATTGCTCCCAGGAGTAACAACGAATTGGATGCCTCAAAACTGAAAAAGGAGTTCTCTGATATGCTTTCGATCAAGGAATCCTTGATCAAGTATGTTTTCGAGCCCAATAGGCAGACACCTCTTAGAAATTGAGCCCGGCCCTTGAGAGTTGTTAGACTTCGAGGTTTTGTTTGGATGCCAAGCGTTAGCTAAAGCGCTTGGATCAACAAACAAATAATTTTTTTAACCTTCTGTCGAATACCTTCATACATAAAGTCGTCCACATTCTTTTGCTGGGTAGGTACCCCAGTTAGCATATATTTGTTTGACTCTGACATAGTTCTCGTTCCTATTTCAGTGTCGGTCTTGCCTTCACTATGCCTGTTCGAGGCTGTTCTGACTCTTGTTTGTCTGGAAGAGGGACTCCTCCAACGATATCTTCTCTTTTGCCTAAAACAAATCACGAACACTTATAAAATGCCTAACAGTTACATAGCTCGCAACTGCATCTGCAAAAGGGCTTGCGAATGTTCAGAGTGCACTGCGCGCTCTTTGGTGCACAATTGACAGTGTGGAAACGTGCCCGACCTCGGATCATATTACTTTGTAGACCTTTTCGCTTCGTGATCCTTCGAAACTGAGAAGCTTTACCAGTTAGGAATGTCACTAGTGACGCACGGCGTTTGATCAGTTCATCAACCTCACTGCTTGCCTAAATTGTATTGTTTAGATTTCGCTTGAAATGCGTATAGTATTCACTTACATGGGAGCACGATGTGAATATGTGTGAATCCACTAACATCTAGATAGACATAGGTTGAATAGGGGGTCTCAAACCATAGCCCGTCATGTTGAAAACGGAAATAGCGTTCGTAGATGTAGCTTGCTTATGTTAAGTTGTAAGAGAAAATTACGGCAGTTTTGAATGGAGTCTGTAAACGAGTTTATGTGTGTGAGGGTTTTTATGGCCCTCCTCGGAACTTGAACTGAAATGGTCATAAACTGTTTAGTTAAGAGGTACCCTGTAACGTTTACATCGGCTTGCGAATTACAGAAACTGACGTCCATAGTTACGACTGAAATTTGAGTTACGACTAAACCTTGTGATCGATTACCTGGACGAATATTCTGTGAATCAGGAGAAAGCGCCGTAGAAGTTCGTCAGTTTCAGGACAATCATTCAGGACAATCAATGACAAGCCTGGTCGGCAGACTCACCTAGTCCTAGTCAGATGATCCATACCCTGGAGTATGGCTCATGCTTACAGTAAGGGTCTCTAAATCGTCTCTAAATCAATTACTTATGTTGAACCTTGATAACTAGACGTCAGTACGTCATTAACGACGGACCCAGTTTGACCCCGCGTTATGGGAATGAATTGTATCTACAACGTTCATCTTCTTTCCGGTCAGGTCGTCGGTAACGTGAGGAAAGCATAGGCCGACCTTCGGAGAGGTCTCCAGATAGCATCTGCAATCTAACGAGTTTTGTACAGAGAAAGTTCTATCCAATTAAGAATCGGCTAGGTAGATCAAACGGCACAAGGTATCCACTCGGCCCTTCCCATCTGACTTAAGCACGTGTAGCCCACCAGTTACCAGTTATGGCAGCGTGCTAGCTAGCTCCGGGAACTTGGCTTCAGTTCAAACTGTGGACGAAGAAATTAAACATAATACAAGCAATCTCGCAAAGTCTCTTGAAGACAAGCTAAAGAAAATCATCTCAGCTTGGGACACTGCGAACAAGGTAAGCTCAAATCAGATATCTATTCAAAATCTCCCAGCTAACAACTGCATGTATTCGTGCGGCTGCAAAATTAACGTAAGTTCCATAGTCCCTTGTTTCCATTGCTCTCGAACAACCAAAAACGATTTATCTTGGTGCTACGACATGCGTTACGCAATGCGTGGAACAGTAGAAGAGAAAACAATTTCTCATGTAACACTGAGTGCTAGAACCTAATCGTCGTCTTCTACCTCCTCGTCACCGTCTCCGCCAGCAGCCTTCTTAGATGCTGCCTTCATATTTCTTCTCTTCACACGGCCTGGTCTGCCTCCACCGAGGGGACTAGAGAGAGAGAAGTCGACATGCTTTTGGCTGTCCACCCGGACTAGGAATGAAGGTACGTCTACAATTTGCTTACCAACCCTAAAAGGAGAATGCAATCAAGGTTAGGTAACGTGCGCACGTCGCCAGTTCATAAGAAGTAAAACAAATCTAAAAAGTGAACTGCGTATGAGGCGTTACCTGATGTGGCGTTGCTTGATCAACACTCGTGCGTGATGGATGGACTTCGCCATACCAGACTTGAACACAAGTGTTTGCAATCGCCTCTCCAGAAAATTTTCCACGGTTAGGGCCAACACATAATCAAGCTTGCTCTGACTCTCGTCCAAGAGACCGTATCTGTTCATTCTTCGCAGAAGTGCTTCTCCCTCGAAAATTCGCCGTGTGTTTTTCTCGTCCAAGGTCAGAAGTGTACGAGCATTGTTGCGGATCTTGCTCAACGCGTATTGCACACGCCAAAGCTCACGCTTGTTTCGGAGTCCATACTCCCCGACGAGCTTCAGCTCAGCATCGAGACGTTCCTTCTCGAATGGTCTGCGAGGCTTTTTGAAGGTCTTCCCATCTACAAACACGTAGAAAAACGATTATAATCTATAACTGAAGTACATGGACCTAATGTCGACCCAGCTCGCCCTCGCATAGTGGCTCCTTACCACCATTCCGCCTTGAGAAACAATTCACCCTGAACCTTCTTTTCAATCCTTGTATGGAGGAGATGTACTTCGGAACCAATCTGCTTCACCGTAACGCTCGAAAATTCCATTCGCAGCAACAAGCCCAAAAAAGAACGAATAACGTACGCATACTCACAGTTTCGATAGAACGCAACGTGCACCATCACGCCTCGCCTCGAAATTCACCTTGCGGAATTCAACTTGACTACTCCACGCGCGCTACCGCTCGAAGCTCGAGGTCAGAAAGAAGCAAACCCCCTCCCCTGGGTGGACAAGTCGTTCTTGAAAGTTCGCTACCCGACAACACCCGTCATTGTCGGAAGGTTTTCCTCTTGTCATATATACACGTCATCGTAGAGTCACCGCGTACAAAACCCTTACGAAGGAGAGGGGGAGTTCACATGGTCGACGCGCAGTACAAAACCCTTACGAAGGAGAGAGGGAGTTCACATAGTCGACGTTGGTAGTGAGTGTACTGAGAACGATGTGTCCCTTCAGAGAGATCGCAAGGAGCACGGATAGTGCATGGTTTTTCGGAAATTGATAGGATTTCGGTGTTCGACTTGACATCATTCGGCGGTGAAATGGATTGCTTTGCAGAAGGAATTGGAGGCGGTAAAAGAAGGCCGCCAAGATGGGGCTCGCCTAGCTGAATTTCCCACGCCCTGCACCAGACGAGCAACGCCGCCGGCTGGGAAAAATATCTGAAAATATCTGAATGAGATTTCACGAGCTCACTTCTCGGTCGATGTCCAGAGTGCGTAAGGAGAGAGTAGGGACGATTGCACAACCTGCTGTTTAGAATTTTATCAGCGAAAAGGGATCGACCCGTATCGACCGGCCCGATTGGTATGCACGAGTTTCTCTTCACGTCACTGATCTTTACGTAAGGTTATACATTTCGTTCTATCGACGTCATGCAACTTAACCTCTTGTCGCGCGTCGCCTCGAATTTCACCTTGCGGAATATAACTTGACGACTCCACGCGGGCTCCCTGTCGAAGCTCGAGGTGAGAAAGAAGCACACCCCTGCACTGGGTTACAGGCTTTTTACCTGGATGTTCCCGGTTCCGATCGTTTTACTGGTCAGCGACAATTGGCAGGTTTCTCTTGTCTGCATTCTAGAAAGGTCACGGTACTGGGGTTGTGAACATCTGAAGGAAATTTTCTCATCGGTCCATGTAGAGGACATTTTTGGTTCGAGTTGAATCGTGGGAATGATTACCGTGCGGATGCATAGAAGAGTGGGAGTTACCAAGCGAGGTAGGTGGTCCTCTTGGAGTCGATTGAGCTTTCACTGCACTTAGAACTAACCGTGCACGCACAATGCAGAAAGTTGCATTCTTCCGCATATCCTGAACGCAAGTCTTTGCAGAAGGGGAGACTCTTTCATTTTATTTTCTGAAAGCAAACTTCCAGGTTTAAATTTTGTAATGGAGCCAGCTGCATCACTAGGTGAGCCTGGTAGAGAGATTGTGTTCTTCAGTTACACGTCCAGAGCAGAACTTTCGTTCAAAACAGTATAGTTTTGCTGAGTTGAAGGTACAGGAAGGTACTCTCAGTTTTTCACAGGAGTGTAGCATAAAGCTCCCGGTTATTCAATATCCGCATCTCTAATGTGGTTCATGTTTCACGAATGTAATGATCGGAAGACATACTTGTCCTGGAGTAAGGACCTACACAGATATAACAGATTCGTGGAGTGGGTGAGCTGCCACGATCATTTTCCACACTTATTCTCATCTCTGGTTTGTTGACGGTATTCTGTGAGAAGCTTCTCAAGTTTGACATGAGGTTGTGTATAGACTAGCGCCTGCGTATGTCTGCCCAGAACTTCTACAGTCTTCTGGATAATGAACCAGACGCAGAGGAGTTGTCATATTCTTCAGATGGGGTTCATTTGAGCGGTCGTCTTCTGAGAAAACTGCACCTGCTCCTCTGGAAGTTCTTGTCAATATCGAGAGGAGCTCGATATTTCCTGAATCCGTCATATAGGTTTACGTTCTTCGATCCAGACTTTCCAGGGGCGAAGGCACTTCGGATCAAAGACAATTGAGAGATTGAAGTTGGGACTTACCTTGAGTAGCTGCGTTTAATACGGACACATGCTGATTTTAATCACATGGCGTGCTTTCAGTTGAAGGTCACCGTTTGCACCAATGTTGTCGCAGTTGGGGAATCTTCAAGTGCAGTGTTTGGGGAGATGTTAGGCGACTTGATGTTACCCAGAATTGACCAGGTAATACTGTGGTGGGGGTTACAGAATATCCAAGCTCTTAAACTCCCGGAATATCCTGGCTATTACATCTATTAACTGATAGAGGGGACTTTTAGACTGCCTCCTTCTTTTGGTCTTCACTTCAGGTGTATTTTCATAGTGAGCATGAAGGGTATTGGCCAGAGGGACTTAGTCAAAAGTTGCTTCTGAAGTTCCAGATCAGGATGGGGAGCTAAACTCACTTTATAGCTTCAGTATACACATTCTTAACTAGGCATGTGCACCGAACTCCGGAACATTGTATTGTGTCGGGATCAGGTGGACGAGATGCTCACGTTCGGCGTCAAGGTGGTCCTCTATAGTGGTCAGGTAAGCTTAAAGCTTTTTGTTAACTTGCGGTACACTCTAATTTAGGATCTTAGTCTACTCCCCGAAGAAAATTATGCTTGTTAATTTCTCACAGTATAACGGGTGTTTCTTTCATTCTTGTATCGCTTGTGTTGTGCAACTGGCTTGGGTCCAAAGAAACCAAAAAGATCTGGATTGTTTTGATTACTGTAGATCTTTAATTTCAGAGACGACAACTTTGCAGTAAAATTCCTTGACAAGCGTGAGACTGGACGTCGGGGTGACGACACGTTTCTCTTTTGTGAGAGAATGAACGAAACAGACCTCGATGACCCAATTCTTGTGAAGAATTTAGGATCCAAGCTGGTTCGTGCGTTTGATGTTAAGAGAATCTCTGTATCCTGCTTTATTTTGCTCTTCCATATGCAGCTGTTAATTAAGTAATATTTGCACTAGTTCTCGATGTTCTCACTCTAACCATGTTAGAACTGGTGAGTAGGCGGACTTTGACACTAATCGTTTCAATATGTGGACATCTCTCTGCTTACACTCGTGGGTTTGGAACCGATTCCACGATTAGGTTGGATGGATGAGACTTAGCTGAGTCCGTACGGTATTACATTGAAGCGGTTCTAGTTCTCGGCTGAGTGAGAATTTCTTACGGTTCGATCATTGTTTGGCTGCAGGTAGGAGAGATTGGAGAGATTGGTGCGGCTTTGTTCACAAAATACATGATGAGATTGTTCCCATGACCAGCAGCCAGAATATTTGCAGACGTTAACAGAAGGGAACTTCACTCTTCTTCGTGTTATGTACGAGCAATTCAATGGGACCGTTGAGTGAGGTAACCAAATATACCATTGACGTTTAGGGTTAAACTCACATGAGCTTTCTTTCGCATCAAGGGTGAGAACTGCGTATGGGTATGATGAGTTTTTCTGATTCTTCTTAGACGGTAGTATACCCCAGTTTCACTGACCATTTTGATAGTTTTCAACAGCGTGGCCTCTATCTCCATTTCGCGTCGGTTATTTGCATGATTCCAGGATTTAGCTCGGAACTGATATTTCAAGGTTGGGAGAAAGAAAGTCAAACCAAAATCGATAAATTCAATCTCATGATGGACTCGATGACAGATAAAGGTAGTTGTCACAAAATCATTATGCCAATCACCCGTGTAAGAGTCTTTTTACGTCTGCTGGCTAGGCTTTCTAGCACAAGTTGCCCCGCGGGATCACGGGTAAGTCTTGCCTGGAATAAGTCAGCAGGTCCCAGCCCTGACAATCTCCTCAATTGAAATTTTCATTATGCCAATCACCCGTTTAAGAGGAGAAGTCTGCTGGTTAGGCTTTCTAGCACAGTTTGCCTCGCAGATGATGTGGAAGTCTTGCCTGGGATGAGTAAATAAGTCCCACCCTTCACAATCTCAAATGAAGGTTTCATAGCAATTTTGCGTTTCCACTGTTGAGATTGTTCACCATGAATCGCTTGCTGAAAAGTATTGTGACACTTCTTCGTCGACTGAATTGCAGGATTGAACTGTGGAACGACGGCAGCTAATTTTGTGCAATCGGCAGTCGACCAAGGCAAACTAAAGAAGTGAACAATCGATCGAGACCTACTTCAACTGTCCTCATCCTTGCTGTCACTGGTTCTGCTCAGTATTTGTTACGTGTGGACTTTGTACAAACCTCTGATCTACAAGCTTTTCCAGGGTTACCTGTTGAATTTCCGACTGTAGGGAAAGACGATCTCGGTCGAACTTTACCCGGTCAAACCCATGATTTCTTCATATGTGTAACGAAACTTTACCGGTTATATTTCCGTCCAAATCAATATCATTCTGCAAATTCACAAAATCTCTTGGCAAGGTCTCCAAAGAACCGCGGCACTTCGCCACCAGAGGTACAAACGGACCGAATTTGACCTTTGCACCTCTTCTTTGCACAGGAGTTCCTTGTAAGTCCATCACATCTCTTCAAGGCATGAAGAGGAACGTCACTGGTATATTATACTAGCAAGCAAAGGGAACTTAACTGCATTTACTCGACTAAATATACATCAGGAAGTATCGGAGAGGCTCGCCTTCCATTGCACTCTCTAAGTGGCCTACGCTTCTATCTCTGTCGCTCTCGTCGGCCTTAAGGTCTATGGACCATCAACTATGGCGTGTTTTGTGCCTTGCATTATTCGCCGCGAACGGCCGTTCCCAAGAAATCAACTCCTGGAAAGTTCAAAAGCTGCATTGCATGGCCTATTAAGAGAGAACACTTTTTCTAACTTGTCAAAACAAGTCAATACGGGTAACTAACTGTGTCGGATTTATAATTTTTGTAAATCAGTGCCCGCAATGCCATTGTATGCGCAGTACTGTTTGATATGTTTGGATTCAGTAACTACCGTAGAGACCTCGAAGAGAGGACTTGTTTGTTGCGTCTTCCAGAAGCTAGTCTTTGGTCGAGGGTCGACGGGTGGAGTCGATTAAATCACAGGTTAGTTATGGTGTGTGCTAGTACCGTGCCTGCCTCCTCTCTGGGGGCTTATCGATACAACATTAACCTCCTCCTCAACAATTTCACAGCGTCTTGAATGGGGTGAGAGAAACCGTTAAAAGTACGAGCGCTTTAAGTCCTCATTCTGAGTTACAGTGCTTTGCTCCTGCTGGTGAGTGAAATACTTGTTCACTGCCCCTGTTCTTGTGGTCACGGGGCCGTGGTCCTACCAGAAATTGTGGTCTATCAGCTTTTGTGAGGCAAGCGTTCGGACTTGGAAGGAAGAGCTGCTGGTGTCAATATCTTTCAAACGATGGTGAACAAAGGCTTTGTTACCATGCACAGGAGCCTCGGTGTCAAGGAAAGGATACTAGTAACTGGAGGTTGGAAATGAAGGAAGGAGCACAACGTTACTGCAAGGTTGTATGGAAAGAACTTAGAGACACCACGAGAATCGTTGTGAGCAGCACCACGAATTCATTAGACGCAAGGATCATGTTGACAAGGATGAGACTGTACAACAGTTGCGTCGTCCACGTTCGTCATGAAGATTCTGGCATGCTGATATGTATTCGAGCTCAAGATTTGATTTCCTAGGCAGGGAAACAGGAGGTGGGTGTTTATCAGGGCGTTTAAGAACGGACTTGCCGACATATGCTAGAGTCTTCTTAAGAAGTACTGAAGCTTCATAGTACTAGCGACACATACCAATATAAGTGCAAACCTTCAAGCTCTGTTTCAGCGCTGCCACCAGGTACACCTCTTTCGCCCTGGAGCACTTAGCAGTCTACATATATAGCACTCCGTCCGCACTTTGTTTACGAAGCTCTTAATCAAAAGACTCGTTAAGACCGCGATAGTATGAGGCTTTCGTTCTTCAGGATCATCTTTACATGGAGAATGGATGTTGCGTAGTAATATGGTCCAGACCTTTGACAACTCATCCCTTCATTTAGTACGCAAGTGTCGTCGAAGACATGCGTTCCCAACCCAGCAAACTTGCAGCCTTTAAAGTCTGTAGCGATTCCCGTGTTCAAAGAATTCACCACGAATATACAGGTCAAGCCTCAGAATGTCTTTGGGAGGTGTTCCACACCTTGAACACGGGAATCGCTACAGACTTTATGTATGCTATATGTATGTTTCAGCTCCAAGAGCTATATATGTATACGTTCTTCTGCAGCTGACGCTTCTTATGCAGTTTCAGATCATGGATCCCTACTTCACGGATAAAACACCGGGTCCAGGAACCTACAATGTCGAACCAGCGTCTCGAACCGTCAGCCCCTCTCCACCCGCTTATTCCATCGCTGCTAAGTTCAGATCAAATCTCAACTCCCTCAATCCCGGACCAGGGACTTACACTCCACGGATTGGATCCCGCGGGCCCGCATTCACCATTCCAGGCCGCAATGATGCGTCTAAAGGACCGGAAGGGCCTGGCCCGGGAGCTTACGAAGCTGGTTTGGATGGTAGTTCGCCATCTGCACCTGCTTACAGTATGCCCGGTAAATACAAATCTGGTGAATTGTCGAAGAATCCTGGTCCCGGTGCATACAACGTCAACGTCAAACCTGATGGACCCGCCTATACCTTAGCAGGCAGATTCAAAGGTGCAGTTGGTGACAGGAACCCAGGACCGGGAGCTTATAGTGCTCTATCTCCGTCGGCTGCACCAGCCTACACGATAGCAGGGCGCTTTCAAGCAGGGACGCCGGACGGAGCTCCAGGACCAGGGACCTACAATGTGAACATCAAATCTTCGGCTCCGGCATATACGCTTCCACAAAGATTGGGCAATTTGAGAACGGATGATACTCCCGGGCCTGGAGCTTATCAAGGTAATGAAAGACTCCTCCACACGAGGGAGCCCGCGTATACACTAGCAGCAAGACCAAATCTATACAACGGTCCATCGAGCCCAGGTCCGGGAGAATACAAACTGTTCCCGGGAGATAGAGGTCCAGCTTACTCGATCGCTGGAAGGCAAGATATCAAAATGCCCAATAACAATCCAGGACCGGGAGCTTACAATGCAGACCTTGCGTACCCTACCCCAGCTTATACTATGGCTGGGAGGGGCCATGACGGGCGAGGAAACGAAGTACCTGGACCTGGAGCTTATGACCCTCGAGCGAAATCGGGAGCTCCGGCTTATACCATCGCAGGCAGAAGCAGGCAAGGACTTGGGGACAATGGGCCCGGTCCTGGTACTTACGAGCTCCCAGATGGATCGAGCCCTGCTTTTACAATCGCGGCCCGATTGGGGAAGGAGGATCCATTTCCCAACCCCGGCCCTGGTGCTTACAGTCCAGACATGAGGTCCAGCTCTCCATCGTATACTATCGCTGGTAGACATGCTCTGCAGGTCGATCCAAGAGCACCAGGACCTGGAACTTACAACCCCGATCCTCATCACTATAAGCCGGCGTACTCAATGGGAGCTCGACTATCTACTGAGAACCCCGACCCCGGTCCTGGTCCAGGCACTTACAACCTGGTAGCGAAAGCAGATGGTCCAGCTTATAGCATACCAGGTAGGAACGACAAAAAGGCACCGGATGATCTTCCAGGTCCTGGTACGTACAGTGCAAATCTGCCCGGGGGTACTCCCGCATTTACAATGGCCAGGAGGTATAACGCACACTTGGACCCCAAAACGCCGGGACCAGGAGCTTATAACTCAAACGTGAGATCGGGAGCTCCGGCTTATACCATAGCGGGCAAGATCCGATCCGGTCATGATGAACGTGTACCAGGTCCGGGCACTTACAACCTTCCGGATGGTTCAGCTCCGGCCTTCACTATAGCTGGACGGTTTGTGAACGAAGACGAATTTCCTAGCCCGGGCCCAGGAGCGTACAATCCAGCCGTCAGGTCGGGATCCCCAAGCTACAGCATAGCGATGAGACAAACGCAGCGACATGATCCAAGAGCCCCCGGACCTGGAACATACAATCCCGACCCTCACGACTGTAAACCGGCATTCACAATGGGACAGCGGTATCCTGCTGGACCTCCTGACGAAAATCCAGGTCCGGGCACTTATTCTGCGTACCGTCCAGGAGGAGCCCCTGCGTATTCTATCGCAGGCAGGAACGAAGCGAGAGCTCCGGATGATGGACCTGGTCCGGGTGCTTATTCCGCCGACCTCCTGGGATCCTCCCCTGCCTTCACTATAGCTCGTAGGTATAAACAAGGGCCCGGTCAAAACAACCCGGGTCCCGGCGCGTATTCCGCGGTGGACAAGTCTGGAGCTCCAGCTTATACGATCGCAAGTAGAGTCACGTATAAGGCAGATAATTCGAATCCAGGACCTGGGGCATACGAATCACCACACGGAACGACTCGTGCAGTTACGATTGCCGAGCGCTACAAATCCAAACTCATCGAGAAGACTCCCGGGCCAGGTTCGTACAAGCCGGACGTGAATCCTACCAAGTTTAGATCGCCGGCTTTTTCGATGAGAAAACGGCCTTTCTGGTTTTACTTGAAAGGTCCCAAGGATTGAGAAAGCCTTTTCCGTTTTCCGTTTTCCGTCTGGCCCCAGGCCTTGTACAGATATCCATTACAACTAGAAGAACGATTACAGTGAAGCACATCATATCTTCCGAGGCGAGTAGTAAGACTTATGCTAGTACTTGTTAACTATTATTGATTAGTTACAAGATCAAATTTGTAACGGTTTTTCTATTATCTCCTAGTTTTATCCTGAATTTTGGGGAGTATGAAATATTCTCAGATGAAGTCTCGAGAATATGGAATTTTTCCAGAAGAGTTAAACTTCCAACCCATTGTTAGCGCAAAGAGTCATAATAAGAGTTCATGCTAATATATGAACCCAATATTTAGCAAGCAAATTGTACTTGAAAAATAACATCTAAACCCAAAAACCAAACGATTGGTTATCTCATTCTGGAGATGTTGTTTCCCGTCTTCACATGATCGTTGGGTTAGAATAAAGTCTGACTACATGTAGAGAGATCTAACCTCAGTGGAGTTCGAACCTAATCTTATAAGATTAGCTTAGCGTCACTCGTGAAAGAGTTAGTGCCAAAGAAAACCTATTTAAGGCTCAAGACTAAATTATGCATCCGTGTAAAATATAATAATCATCACCGTCTTATTCAGTTAATTTCTTCTCCTATTTGTCTATTTTCCGCTCACTTTTACGTTGTATATATCCATTTCCATCTCATGTCCCTCTTCTTTTCTATACACCCCTCTCGATTTTAAGTCTATTTTCCAATAGCATTCATATTATTCTGCTTCATAATATCAACAAATTCAGAGGTCCCTTAGCTTGGATTTTATGATCTTTTTTACTCCCTCCTCCCCTCCTCCCCTCCTCCCCTCATCTTTCTTCTCTTTATCTCCTTCCTAGTTTTTCTGGTTTCTTTCCTCTTTCTTTCCCGTTCTACCAAAGGTGTACATCTTCGAGGTACATGAAGAGATAGATGGTATGTTTTAGGTCTGCTCGCTCTCTCCTCTAATATCACAAATTCTATATCGATGTTTCTGCCATTTCTATGAAATGGATCAGATCATAAGTGTGTTAGAATTCAAAATCCTTTTTTACTTAACTAATAATCGAACACGTAAATTGAGAAAACTCAAGTATCCTGTGACGCCAGCAATGCATGCCGGAAACTGAAAACCTAGAAGAAATGCAAAAAGAGTAAGGTTTCAAAGTGTCTTTATCGTCAAAGAAAATGTATTGCAGAAGAAAGACAATAATATGGAATGAATACACTTTATGCGAAGAAAATATATACTAGATGCAAAAGAGTCCAAAATCCCGAGGTTCATTTTTTTTTTTTTGTAAATCACTTAGTACGTGATCTAGAATCAAACAACTATTTTCAAATTTTCCAAAAACTAAAGAATAAACCTTTTAATAAAACACTCGAATATAATAACATGTATTAAAGAAATATTTCTTCACTCAACAATGAATACCTTTGTTAGAAAACACTGTGATCAATTTAGATAGAATAATCTTCTTGTTATAAACTTTTATTCTCTATGCATCAACCGAACTCTTATGATTAGTTTTGATTCTTCTTACATTATCTTTTTATGAGTAGGATCTAGAAAAAAGAAATTTACCTTATAGTTCTTAATGTATGTCAAACATTAAAAACGTTCAAAACTCATAAATAATAAATTCAAAGAACCATACTTCACTTACTCAAGTGAATGGTATTTTGAATTCTTTTTCTTCTTCTAAAATCATGTGGATCTATAAAATTGTCACTGTAACTAAAATAAAAAAAAATTCATTAAATTTGAGAAAAGTAAAATCTTTTATAACTAAACATTCTTAATTATATAATTTTCAGTTCTAGTTTTTTCCAAAAGTAATATTGTCTTTAAGATGAGTTTAAAATACGAATATGTTATTCTGACGTAAGTATAAACAAAACCACTTAGTGAAATCCTCGAGCCAGCAACTCAAAGCGAAGAAAGAGATTTATCAGAAGCAAAAATATTTGGAACAAAACATACTGAAAACGGACAAAACTAGAAACAACGTGAATTTCTCCGATCATGACGGACAAGAAACATGAACTAAATAAATAACCACATTAGTGGAAGAAATAAAGCCCTAAACCACCCTAAACCACATTAGTGAATTACTTGACATTAGTGTCAAGTACAATAGTATACGGTACGACTTTGCTCTCACATTTTTTCCCCTTTTCTTTTTAATCAGAAACGATATTGATGTTTCTCCATTTAACATCAATATCGGGACCTTGTAACATGTCAGTTATCCATAATCTAATTTACTGCTATTTGCGTATAGTTCGACCTTGATAACTTCATTTCTGCATAGTTTTAATCGAGATCGAGTTGTGTACTGGATACTGTAGACTTCCTTGCATATTTCACCTCTTCCAAGTTGAGAAGAGGGGAATATGCAAATAGCTTTATTTTATTTCCTACCTTTTCCAAGGAAGAATTTATGATGATATGAATATCATCATTAAATCATATGTCATTGGCTTTACATGGCTTAACCCTTATTTCGTAAAGACAAAGAATGAAATCTACAAGCCATTTCTAAACTTTGGCCCTCTGGACTCACAAAGTGCGTATCATATCTCCCTATAGTATAGCGCCCTTTGGGCCATAGATTTCGGGCTTTAGCCGATACCAAAGCGCCCTCAGCAGTGCAGGACCGGGAGAAGATCGAAAACAAAACCGTTAAGAGGTTTTGGTTCAATAAATTCTCTTATCATAGAAGAACAGACTCTTTCTTTTCTTTTTGCTTATTGTTCTTATTATTACATTCACCAAATCGACTAATCTTTCTATAGTAAAGAAAAAAATCTTTGTTTTCACGATTGATTATCTATCATATATAGAGAAATCCCCCCCTCAAAGCTTTAGCTCTCTGCAGGCCCGTAGTGCATAAATGCTTTCTGATTTCGTGGCCCTCTGGTTTTACATCCAAATGGCCACTCCATGGGAGAGAGCAAAAGAATAAATAAATATATATATATTCGTGCAGCATCGAAAGGCTGTCGTCGGGCTCTTCACTGCAGGATGATAGTGACACCTTGACTCTGTCGGCTCCTTCGGTCCTTCCTACGCATTTTTTAGCGGCCCTGGGTGAACTCTTTTGACTACCCTGAAAACCTGAGGCGCTAAGCGGGACGGGCACGAAAATATTTAGCAGAAGTGTAATTAACGCAAGAGTAATTACCTAGTAAGTAGGTAGTTGTCCGAGAACAAAATCTGCCCGAGAACGAAATCGTGAATCGTGTGTGTGAAAAGATAACGCATGGACTGTGCGACGAACCCTACAGTGGTGGCACAGAAACGCAAACTAATGCCCGGCTGTTCATGCGAGATTAATACGTTCTTAATTGAAAATTTAGGTGACTGACCACAGTTTCTGTGCCGAGTTCACTGCGATTACAGCCGTTGTAGTCGACTGGAGAGCCGTTGCAGTCAGAATCAACTATAACTGTAACGCTGCTCAGAAAATGGAGACATGGACAGACTAGAGCCGAGCGGAGACAGAATAGAGATTAACCGAACAGATGCGACCTGCGACCTGTGACGGAGAGAGTCGAGCAAAGACGGAGGCGCGGAGAACAAATGCGACTTGTGACCAGCAGGCAGATGTTCCTTCATACACAAGCACGTTCTTGAAGAATATTAGAAGCAAGCACTGTGATCGAACTTAGTTTTATCGACACATAGTGAGTAAATATGGATACCATGTGTTGTGGTCGATGCAATAAGGATTTTCCTGCTGTTCAGTTCATTCGTGCCAGGAAAGGTCACAATCCACATGACATGATCATTTTCAAGACATGTAATCACTGTTATCGCAAAGCGTCAGGCACTGTGGATAACGATCCGGAGATTGACGTGGATGCCGGTAGCAACTATCTACTTACAGTTGAATGTGACGTCTCTGATCTTCTAACAGTGATCCGAGAATGTTTTGCCGAAAGGACCATCAAAGAGAATGTAGTTTTCTTCAGACTGAAAGTTGCAGTGTCCGACAATTCCATGACGACAGAATTTCCATCATGGAATTCTAGCAATGCACAGATTGCTCTTACTTACTGGCTCCGCACTTATGTACTTCCAGACCTAGAGGTAGCTTCTGGATTTTACTGGGATATACGTAATCCGCGTGGCTCCCAGAAGCACAGTTCATTGTTTAGTTCGACGTTATGGTGTGCACAACGTACTGACCGAGTGAAATGGAGAGAAAACTGAGAGTCCACAACTGCCTCTACTTCTCAAAGACAGCAAGAAAAGAAGCGGAACATTGACCGATTTGATTGTAGTGGAACTGTACGTATTACCTTAGACACAGAGAAAAAAGAGATGTGTTTGACTTGCCAACACCTTCTGAACCACGAGAAACCTACGCATAAACTTAAGGTGTTCCCTCCAGAGGCCGTGACGTTCTTAGAGAGTATAGCAAGCTTAAACCTTTGGAAACCTGAGGTTTATAGGATGTTGTGCGACAAAGGTATCATAAACCCACTCTCCATTACTCGTGCTCAAGTCAATTTTTGGATTTCAGAAGTCCAATCATGCACTTATCTTCGAGACGTGGATGATCAGGTTCACAGTGCATCTCTTTTAGTGTCAAGTGCTTCTTTCTTAGCGAAAGGGTTCTAGCAGATTATGTATGAGCAGAATGAGTCGTACATTGGATTCGCGTTCATCACTCCTTTTTGTGAACATGTCAGCTGTGTGCATGAGATCGTCGTGGATTCAACATTTAAAACTAATAGTTTACGATTTGAGCTGTTTGTTGTGGCGGCTAACCTAGGAGGGTTTGGCGTTCCGTTGTCCTATCTTTTTTATCTACGAGTGGGTGATGGGAAAAGCAAAGACAGATCTGATACTGATCAGTAGAATCGAAAAGCGGTGATCACTTCGTGGTTTGATAGATTAAGGAAAAATGGATTACGACCCATCTTTGCCCTCACAGACAAGGACTCAGGACAGGTAAGTGCTCTACGCTCTGCTTTTCCACTGATGTTCATCCAACTATGTCTAAAGCACGCTCAAAGCGCTGTGGAGATAAGGTGTATGTGCATTGGCAGAACTAACAGCAATTATAGTGCAGTTGAAAGTAATCGTTTGTTCCCGTTCATTGACATAGAGTTTAGTCCGTCCACCAATGGACTTGTACAGGTTCCCTCGTCTGCTCAAAGGAGAGAGCTCATCGAGATGTTGACAAGACATTATAATATGCATTCACTAATTCCACTTCCATCAGGTGAATTCAGCTCACCTGAGAGCTTGCATACTACAGCAGTGTATGAAATATATCAATGGTGTAAGACAAGGAATTTCTTCCATCTCTGGGCATATTTATGGAAAGAGTGGTACACACCGGCAAAGTGGGAGTTATACAGTCGTGCATCAAAGCCGTTGTTAAGTTTATCTCGCACGACAAACATCGTCGAGAGCCACTGGCGAAAACTAAAGCATGATTATAAATATGCACTAAACAGACCTCGTTTAGATAGGCTAACCTTGATTATTGCAGACAATTTGGTAAGTGATATGCAGACTACGCTACAGCAAATCCTGAATGGAAGAGTGTATCCCTCTTGGTGGGAACAATTTCGTATGACTTGGCGGCAGCTCGCAACACATAATAACATGGAGAATATTGCTAGTTACTATGTCGATTCTGAGAAGTGGGTATGTTCCTGTCCTAGTTATTTGAAGAACACGTATCTGTTGTGTAAACATTTGATTTTTGTGTACAACCAGAAAACTAGTCGTGTCCCTTTATTTGAGTCAACGTTTAGACGATGCACTTATCCTTTTTACAGGTTTGATAGCGACGAGAAGTTTTTGATAGAGAAGTAGTCCCCGATACTGAGAACCCTTGGGCTCAATATGTGGAGGCTCCAGACTTATTAGAGGTGTTAAGAAACAGAAATACGGATGAGTTTACGAGCGATGAGCCTGTGTTTGCCACTGATGAATCGGAGGAGGCCGAGGCTACACCAGATCATAGAGTTCCAGAAGCTCCTTCCGAAGTCGATATTCTACAACGAGTAGAGGTGACGCTCTCTCACGTGAAAGAGCTTCTGGAAAGAGAAAGAGGTAATGTATTATTTGTGCGTGAAGTCGAGAGAGCTTTTGCTCCATTTGAAAGGAAAGTGAGACAGTGTGTCACTCGACTGAGAGCACGAACACAGCAACATACATGGGATACAAGCGGACCAGCACTGTACTTACGATAAATGATTCACTTTTGTCGTAACAAAATTTGTTTCAATATATATTTCTTTTTTCTGTAATTCTCACAGTTGTACAATGTAGGACAGTCCGGATCCGGATGATCCAGGTCAGAATTGACCTGTTAGAGTTCAACTCTCTTGCGGACGAGGAATTCCATTTTATACTTATCGTGTTTTGAATATTTCTCTCAAGTTCAATATATTTTTTGTAAGAGCACTGAACAAACACTGATAAGCGTCACTACATGTTCACTGACAAGCGAGAACATGTAGAGACTGAGGTTTACGTACGTAGGTAGTTGCTGACACTGAATTAGTGAGCTTAATTTATAGATTCAGGTCGTTAGCTTTTCATTCATAGCTTTTCATACACAGCTTCAAGAAATGCATGTGTACCATAGCATATACACATGATTACAGCTTTCCTTTTTCGTTATATGTTCTCAGTAGGTGCTTCTCCAGTTACTGGCAACTCACTGTAAGTTCGTTAGGTTCAATGCCTGCTGGTAATGAGCCCGGCATCAAGAGGCTGAGCAGTTAAGATCTGATCTGAACAGTTTGTGTCCAACAATTGAATTCAGCGCTATAAATGTGTTCGAGACAGTGTGCACCGGTTTAAGTTTGGAGGCATTGAGGCACCAGATATCCATTGTTAGCACTTTTAACTTCGGAGAAGGAGGATCCTCTTGAACTTTAAAACTATAAAGAACTGTAAACAAAGCTGCCCTTGAAAAGACTACGGTCATTTACTTCTCGACGTTAGAGAATCGGATTACACAATATGTTATCTTATGGGCTATTTTGGGCTATTTTGATACAGATTTAGCTACCAGATGTGTATGATATATTGTACATACATTATTATCTGATTAACTATTGGAGACTCTCTAACATCTCTTTATATCTACTCCTAACTGTCCTTGTACCAATAATGTTCTTGATACATGAATAAGGGTTCCTTAGATGACAAGCCTGATTGATGGGAGAGCTCCAGTACACTAGTACTACAGTAACTGTATCCCTGGAGGAAATGTTTTTCCCGTTTGCTGCATGATAAAGAAGTTCAGCAGAAATCTTGATTGTTTCTTATCACATGACTATGGTTTCTTATCAAATGACTATGGTCCACATAAATGGTCCTTTCTGAATCCCACAGTCTTGTTTGGGTTGAGAAATACCTTACTAGGTGATATCGAGACTGAAGAAGATAGTTCAGTCACTGCTCTCTACCTATAGCTAATTTGCTCCTGACTGGTACGGTACACTACAGCTAATTTGCTCCTTTTAAGTACGGTACACTCATACACAGAGGACCGGACTCTGAGCTCTTATTCATACCTGTAGCAAGGTTGATTGAGCATTGTCCCAGCGGGAGTGCAGGACGAATGCATGGTATACAATTGCTTAAACGAAGGTCATGAATGTGCATTCCACGAGATAATTCTTATAGTACAAGGTTTGAACCATGACCTTACACCAGCGAGATAAGGGCACTGATAACCAGCGTGAATGTGTTTGCATATATACTCCCCAATATATCTCACCATCAATATGTGTAGATAACTATGAAGAGACCTTGATGAGTATTGCACCAGAATCTGCAGAAGTTAAGT
Source organism: Asterella californica (assembly GCA_036924285.1). Taxonomy (NCBI): domain Eukaryota; kingdom Viridiplantae; phylum Streptophyta; class Marchantiopsida; order Marchantiales; family Aytoniaceae; genus Asterella; species Asterella californica. The sequence continues at coordinate 11,382,050 of JAYKYS010000014.1, forward strand.
ACATGTTTAGCAGACGTGATAAGTTACTAAATTCTACGTTGGGTGTCGAACCCATTGAGCCACTTATATTGGCACGTAGAACGTCTCCATCGTCAATGTCGACTTCGTTGACACAGACGATGGAGATAAAATGCAGAATGCAAATGCATTGTCAATGTCATCTACAGATTAGCCATATTCCCAACACAATGATCGGGACTGCCACGCTCAGTGAACCAACAAAGAAATCAAACAAGAATTCATAACTACAGTTGATTCCTCTACCTAGACTTACCTCAAGGTGATGTGACAAAAAAACTCTATCTGTTGGGATTGGGTCTGTCGTGCATGACGTAGGTGCATTGGATGTTGATGCAGTAGGAATAATATTCTGATGTTTCGATAGTGCCACAAATCTGTCAATTCGCACATATTTGTTTCTAGATGTCTTCCCTTTGACAGTCGTAAGCTTTGCAACCCAGTGTAACCCCACTATCATATCCAAAAGATTGTCGTCCTTACCTTGCAGTTCTAGCATAGTGAACTCTTCCGGTGACAATCCAAGTAAATCTTTACCGGCATCCCATGCTATCGCCCACGTCTCAGCAGTCTCATCTGTGATAAGGAGCTGCAGACGATAACATCGCTTTAGACACGTAGACACTCGATGACATTTCTTGCAGTATTCACGCGGTGTTGCTAGCTTCTTCCCACAACTTGAACACCCATCATACGTTCTGAATCCTTCCTTCTGATAGTCCACAATCTTCACCCTAACACTGATTTCGCTACATGATTTCTCTCCCTCCAAGCACTCGAGAACATATCGTAAGTTGATACCAGCGGCTTCCATCGCTGAGCACGGCAAACTCAATGTTGTAACTGAGACAAGACTCCATATGAGAATGACTACGATGTTCACAAATTCAAATATGAAGTGGCGGCACTGGTACGTCATGACCTTGCATGCATTCCATTAGTCTGTACTCCGTCTCTGCTCGACTCTCTCCGTCACAGATCGCAGGTCGCATCTCCTACGGTTAATCTCTATTTCGTCTCCGCTCGGCTCTAGTCTGCCTGCTGGTCACAAGTCGCATTTGTTCTCCGCGCCTCCGTCTTTGCTCGACTCTCTCCGTCATAGATCGCAGGTCGCATCTGTTCGGTTAATCTCTATTCTGTCTCCGCTCGGCTCTAGTCTGTCCATGTCTCCGTTTTCTGAGCAGCGTTACAGTTATAGTTGATTCTGACTGCAACGGCTCTCCAGTCGACTACAACGGCTGTAATCACAGTGAACTCGGCACAGAAACTGTGGTCAGTCACCTAAATTTTCAATTAAGAACGTATTAATCTCGCACGAACAGCCGGGCATTAGTTTGCGTTTCTGTGCCACCACTGTAGGGTTCCTATGCGACTGTGGTCGGACTGTACGGATGAATGTCCTGTTTGCGGGAGTGGTGTCTTGGTTGGGTTTTCGAGAGGCCGTAGTGCCGCACATATACATTTCCGTCATGGTACATTTGAGTCTGCTCTGAGCGAAATGAGATCGGTGTGATGATGGAGCCTATTCGGAGGGGTTTGAAATTTTGGATCCATTGTGGTCCGGCGAGAGCACTGTGGTGATGGGGTCGAACGTCAGAAGAACATTTTGTCTGTACAGCTGGGGTTGATAGGATCGTTGACGGATTTAGGAGGCATTGCTAAGGTCTCTGACGTGAATACTGCTCAGACAAAACCATCATTTGGATACATTGCTAAGTTTACTGCCGTGACTACCGTTGGCTAGAATCATGACTTGGCTATGAGAAAATTGACAACGATCAGGTTATCGAACACAGTAAAGAGCTAGGGGAGAAGGTTATGAGAGTGAATGAATGTGTGGATTTAGAAAAAAAGAAAAAATCAGTGTACGTCAAGCCGCGGCAGTTTTTTGAGAGGAGAGACTGTGATAAGATTCAGGTGCCACCGCCTGGTATTTTCAACTCTCATGACCTAATGTGGTATAGACTTTCACGCGACAAGGAGGAAGCTTGGATAGAGATGGATAGATTTGAAGATTGGAAGCGTGGTGAGGAACGTAGATCTCATGCACTATAATATCCGTACCAGAGAAGAGCTTGGGGGTAAATCCGTTGTCCGATATTGGTGTAACTTTAGTCCTGCTGATTTCAGACGACCAACTATGGAGAATGGGCCACCGTAGCAGCAGTCGTGAAGAAAGCTGGTCTTAAAGGCAAAGGACCTGGATCTAGACCGGGTGCACAGAAGCGTAAACTTGGTTTGTCGCATCAAAGAGGTTGTCGCTCGCACTTTTACACAACTTCAAACTCGAACCGGAAGGACAAGCTTCTTATCACTTGGGTGTATCGACCTCACTTGGACAAGACCGGGAAAGCGTGTCATGGTATGGAAGATCCGACATCAAGAGTAGCGAATGCTCACATAGCAGGTCGTCTATCAAAGAGTTGTATAGACTTTGTGGAACGGATGTTGCGAACTCGTTGTCACCCTACGGATATCTTGCTCGAGCATCAAGCCAACATAGCAAAATCTGTTCGTAGTGGTCAGATGTCAGAGAAAAGCACATGGAGCCGTGATATGCAGTTAATAGCACAGGATATACGCAACGTTTATAACAGGTTGACGAATGAAGGGCATATTTATCATTCAAATGATGTCATTGTCGTTCATCAGTGGGTACAATGGCACGATGATCATGTAATTTTTGTATAGAGCATAGAGTCGTCAGAATGATCAACCTTTTGTTTTGATGTTTTCCACTCCATGGATGTTACAAAACATGGTGAAATTTGGACATGACAATGCAGTGTGTCTGGATTCTACACACGGCACCAACCTGTATGGAGTAAGTGCTTTTTGCTTATGCTCTTATTTCATTTGTAGAAATTTGCTCATAGTAGATTCAGATAAAGAGATTATGGAAATGTATGTGTGTAAGCTTCAAGCTTATGTCTTGACTGAGGGTTCCATCTCCAGTTTCAATTATTCACATGGATGATCTATGACAAGCACCAAAATGGTATACCTTACGTTTGGGCTCTTCTCGAAAGACATCACAAGAGGACCTTCTCGAAGTTCAGCGAGCTATTCGAGAGAAGATAAACTTCAGCAGCAAGAACAAAGCCATCTTCTTTTGAAAGAAAATGAGAACTTCAAGCCAACGTGCTTCATTGTCGATGATTCAGCAGAGGAACAGTTTTCTATTGTGTGAGTCTAAGTTTACATATATTGTGCTCTTAAATTGATTAATCTGAATGATTGTTCTGTATATATCTATTGGAGTTTACTCATATCTTCTGGCTTTGCTGCAGGGAGACTTATCCCGACTGTCCTATCGATCTATGTATATGGTATGTTCGGCACAACTGGAATAAAAATCTTACCAGCAAAGTGAAAGACCCATTTAGAAAGGTTTATATGAATCAAGACCTCAGAAATCTCATGCACAATAACAGTAACAGTAAGTTGTGGCTCATGTAGAAATTTCTGAATACGCATTGCTGGTGTTCAGAGAACACCAACAATGCGTATTCAGAAATATATATATATATATATATATATATTATTATTATATGTGATCTTGTGTGTATGTATGGGATCAAACTCATTAAGTTTGTGTGTCTCTGTAGACGTCGAGGAAGCTTCAAGAGCATTTATCTAAAAGTGGTAAGCTCTAGAACCGCAGTTTGTGAAGTATTACGTGAGAACTACAGCCATAGATTGAACTTATGGGTAACGGCGATCAGGAAGCACCCTCATGCAAATCAAAAGACTTCAGGTGCAATTGAGCGTTGACACGCTACACTGAAGGCACATCTGAGAGCATCATGAAAATGGAAGTGTACTAGAAAGATATTCTGGTTGATTCAGTTATTGACTGAGACAATTGAGTTGTACTACTGGTGTATGTCATGCCTAAAGTTTCAAGGTCAGATCAGAAACAAGATCGTAGAGCGACATATCCTCACGACGATCCTTAAAGCAAAGCAAATACCCGATGAGAATGTTGTTTAAGTTGACAAGAATGGAGAGAAAATGCTGATAGTTCGAAGTGGATCCAAACCTGATGTCTCACATACCGTTTATGGTTGGGAAAATAGTGATGCTTGCTGCACTTGCCCAGTTGGAGGACAAGGTAACATGTGCAAGCACCAGGTATGGTTATGTGATCCAACAACACTTGTTAGTGAAATTATTATGTTATAGAAATCTCTTGGGCTGTACTAGTTTAACCGTGGAGTCTGATGTATAAATATTACCTCGATGAGTCTTAATGTCTAGTTTTTTGTTTGGAAACAGATAAAGTTGCTTCTGATGAAAGGAAATTATACCCAAACAGAGTTGGTTACGAAGCTCGGGACTAAGAATGGTAGTTTTGGCGGCCCCTCTGATGTGATGAGTCCTCAGTTTTCGAAAGCGGACTCGGATGCACAAGATGAACTAGAGTTCTTTTTTCCTTTCGATGGACCAGCTGAGAACACTGAGGGACCCGGTATTGTCACAGTTCAAGACTTAGTTTCTGAAGTCAGAAAGTTAGCCGCTGCAGTGAAAGAGGATTTTGAGTTATTATCGCATGGCATGGCAGTTATCAAATCCGGATTCAGCAAAGTTCTTGATCTACAAGCCAGGATTGAATCGAACATCCTACCCAATGTTCAACCGGACAGTACAGCAGCTCCTTGTCTACTTCAAGTCTCTTTGACATACGAGCTATGTGATCTGGATGATAAAAGGAAAAAAGTAGAGATTTCATTCTCGTGCTCACTACAATTTTCATACCATGGAGAAATATTTGGATAGTACTTATCTTATTGTTACTAGTCTAGATTAGTAATGTTTGTGTGTTCTGATGCAGTGTTGGTTTGAACGGATGCAAGAGACCAAGAAAAGAGTTCCGAAAAGAAAACTTGTTCCTGATCCTAGTCTACCTAAGCCGTTTGAGAGATTCGTGAAACCCACATTTGTCAGCATGACAAATCAGTTTGAAACAGAAGCTCATATTGCCATGAGAGAGTTAGAAGATCAAGCACGTGCTACTTCACTGTCGGGGTTAGAAGAGAATACAACAGCCCTCAAGAAGAACCGTAGAGCCTTGATGAGAAAAACATCCTTTATCGGCTCTCAGTCACAGTGCAAGAAAAGAGTGAAGAGATGAACATGCACTTGTTGAGTGCTCATCCTGTTTTGACAGTGTTGTCACTCCGGTGATCAGACTGTACACCGAGGATGTGAGAGGTCAATGTCACTAGTATACTTGAACGGCAAGTAGTAGAGTCCAAGTGGACATATGAAGTTCAACTTTATAATATGTACTCACTTTATCTTTGATTACGAACATGGTCATGCTTTGCTCATTTGCAAGAACTTAGACGCAATCTCTGGAAACTAAGTACTTCACTCTTTGGTTGAGCAATGAAAGTACTTTAAACTTTGAATTTCTTCACCACCGTACGAGTTGTCAAACAGATATGTTTCTGTTTTGTCCTCTGGTCTTGTCCTTTTCCAGCTCTGTTCTCTCTTTTCTGGCTTCTCGACCCAAAAAATGTGGCTGAGGAAACAACTCAATGGCGACTTCTTTCAGTACGTCAAAGTGTTGTTTAGTTGATTAGAACGAAGAGCTTATATGTCTTCTCTCAACAGGAAGAGATTGTTGTGTTTGGCATTCCTGGTCCAGATCTACACTACTATTTTTTGCACCTTTGATGCATAGGATTAACGTGGCAAGTGCAAGTTTCCTCTTATTCCTACCCTATGAGCCTTGAGAGTGACTCCCTTATGAGTCTTGAGCCACTCTCCTGCAAGAATCTGAGTGAGCTTATCCTGAAAGCTAAGCACCAGCCTGCAAGCGTATGTATTTCTGAGCACTTGTCTTCTGATATCCTCCGGGAGCTGTACAGTGATGGGTTCCTTGATAATCTGTATTTCGTGCCAGTTGTACGTGGTGATCTATTTGCATTTGGTGTAAAGTTGGAGAAGCTCAAGAAAGGAAGCACTCGAATCTCTATTCTTACCAGCAGGGAAAAATGCCGAGCAAACCACAAACTTCTGGTGGATTTATGCAGGTTTTGTTGTCTGTGGGCAATCTACAAACTTTACGTCGGCAGGAAATGACATGCAAAGGAAATGCATTAAGTAAACATGAAAGTACATACTGATCAGTTGCTCACTGGAAAGAACGAGAAACTCATAAAACTGTTGCTCTGGCCTAATCAGGCTTGGGATTTCCATACATAAACTCTAGATCTACACAGAGTACAGAGTGGCTGTTGATGCAATCTTCAATCATATAAACCATGACATGTTTCTAACAAAACGTGAGGAGAAACTTATACAGATGTACACAAGCAAGTAGTCAATATCATCATTGATTCTTCTGAGGAAAAACTGTGACCTAGACTGTTCAGCCACACAGGAAAAGTTCGGGCATTCTCTCTCACCTACTCTAGCAAATGACCGCTTTCTAATCTATCACGAAAGCTACTCCAGTAACGAACTGAAATTTCTCTAACTTTTCCACAACAACTTCCACAGTCAATCGCAAAGTAGATAACTCTTCACACATCTCTTCTGAATCTCGTCTCATCGATTCAATCTTCTTTCGCAGTTGATCCAAGGTTGCATTCTAGATAAAGCATCACGACAGTGTTCCTGATGACTAGACAAGACTTAGTCCAAGGATGCTCGTGAGAAACGTTCACAGATTCCAAACATGATCTTATTGATTCTAGACCTTGACAATCAACATAATCATGAACTGATGTTCGAATGCTTGGACTTCGTGCTGTGAATAATGTCCTCTCCCGTGCATTCTGATTCAATCCAATCTCTACATCCCATATACCTTGGAAAACATATGAATGAAGCCGTTCTTGCTGTTTTCTATCTAGAAATAGGTTAAATTCATGCGCTGATACACCGCAAATCATATCTCCCGCTTGTCATACCACAAAGCATTTACAAGCATCAATTTTCCAGTCTCTAGTAGATCTGTCCATCAATGCAACGTGAAGCCTCCATGCTTGTACAGACTTGTCTGTTTTGCAGCATCGGGATGACAAAGAGATCAGCGAATTGAAATCTCGAGAAACTGCAGCATACCCTCTGTGGCATGTTGCACATGCATCGTAAGTCATTTTTCCTGATGAGTTCAACACGACACGCACGATAGCACACCGTGATCTACGACGGTCTAATGATACATGTGTGATCGACTCGACTTGCTTGTAGAAATCAACTAATGAGATGAACTCAATCGACATTACAAATAGGTTCTCTAGGTTTCGACTGGGACGAAAATGACATCAGATGCCGTTCAAATGCAGTTCAAACTCTAGAAGCATGAACTTTTGCGACTTGTTGCTTTTGCGGCTCGTAGCTTGTAGAACTGTAAAATGCAGTTTCGTGGTAGGAGGGCCGATGCGAGTCGAGTTGTGGTTACAATCACCCCTCCTCTTCAGTCCACATGCGTGAGAAACCAAGGCGGGCAGCAATAGCCTCGACCCTTGAGTAACTGATCAGTACGTCCTTTCACGTTTACTTAATGCACTTTTTGTGCTAAATATTTTCGAGGCTTGTTCAAGGACAGTGGCTTTGGAGAAGATCGAATCTCTTTTTTCTCGATTTAACAATAAATGTGAAAACCTGAGGCGCTAAGTGCTTGTTTATCCCATCCTTACTTTCAGAAAGAAAGCGTCGTTACATCATACACAGCTAGCAGAATGGACGCTCTTCTGTCATCATTTTCATCTTTTGGTCAGATATTTTGAAAAGTAAACCCCCTACTGGGAAGAGCTCTATGTACCAAAGTTGACCCAAAGGGCACGGTACTCTAAAGAGAGGGGGCAAAACCTTAGGTCCGGAGAGTCCGAAGGAGACTTCTTTGGCTTTATGAAAGAAAGACCGAAAGTCAGAAATGGACTAACTATCAGTTTAGTATTGCTTTTAGTTCATTTTGTCACCAGAGGTCTCTTAGTACCGAATGCTTAGAAAACCAGGGCTCGCCCTGCGTGCACCCCGAAAGTCTTGAGATTGGCTGCAATCTGTGTCTCTTCACTCTACTTTTAGAGCAACCGTAGTAAGGGTAGGTGCTTCGTCCCTTACAGGATTTGAACCCCTTTCCCACCTTCTCGGAAAGTCTTGATGAGTGACAGCAATCAATGGATGAACTAAAAACACAGTTGAAATTTGATTTTCCAATAAAATCATATATAATCTTTGGGAATTTTTTATCGTATTTAGATCTGCCTCGACGAATTTTGTGAAGGATCACTTTATGAGGTATAGAATCAAAAGACTTTTGAATGTTTCCCTCCACAATCCAAGGATCTTCATATCATTCGAATTTTATGATGATATACTTATTTCCCCCGGATTCAACAAATAAAAATGTAATGTCATATGTTATCATGGCACTACCCCTCGAAAGAAGTGGGCGCCAAGGGGAATAAGTGAAGGCCACTGATAGTCCAGGTCAAAAGCTAGCCTTCCATAGCTCAAGGACAGAGGTGTGCAAAGGTTTCCTCAGGGTGGACGGAAATCAGCCTTCTACTTTTTTCTGTAGACCTGAAGGACCAGAGTGGCCGCATGCTTTTTTCATTTGAAAAGGCCTGAGGACTTCTAGAAAAAAACTTCGTGAAGTGAAAAAAAACCGTACCTCAAACCGACACAGGTGAACAAGTAGAGGCACACTTCCAAAGTAAAACCTGAAATGAAACATCACTATACGCTGGAAATTCCTTAGAGCCTTTGGTATTCACTTCAAGCAGTAACCAGTTCTCCTTGTGTGACAAAACGGACAACTCTAGAAAAGGAGAGGAAAGGTTCAGTTATAAATTAAAGTTTATAAATTAAAAATATTTTTACTTGCGGGACTGACTGATCTTTATATCAAAGAAAGGCTATGTTCTCTTGAATGACTTATGGGTTTTATAGGTCTGAAGTGAGCATGTAATGAAGTTAACAAGTGAAGCTAAATTTAATAAGTCAAATTTAGTATTTTCAATTTAGTAAAGTTAAATTTTAGAACTTTGATACAAATAACGATTTGTAAATCTTATCGACCATGATTTTCCTTGTGATTATGCGCTTTACACTAAACTTTTCATTCAATTTTTTTTAAGGTTGTTGTAAGTCAATTATCGATGATTATTTTGATTCTCTGTTCAACGTTTGTCTTTTATCTCTTTCTTCTTACAAGTGCAATTCGGATACATATTATTAGGCTACTAAGAGTATATTTCTTCCTCCTCCATCTTCTCATAGAGGAGGTAAATATGCAAAGGTTTAATTTATTCCATATTTTTTTATTAAAAAATTATATAAAAAATTATTCTGTTTATTAATTATATTCTTTTTCTCACTAATGTTAGGACTTGACCCTTTGAATCGCGTGAGACTACAGTTCTTTTATGGGTTATATCAAGATTTGTCCGCACACCAGATCTGGCTAACATTTAGCATTTAAAGATAATTGTGACTTTTCTTCTCAGTTTGATATAGAATTTCCGCTTAATACTTATGTCTTTTCCAATAACACTAAATAAGAGAAAATGCATATTAGCAACTAAAAATAAGCTTTGATTATTGATGGAAAGTTTTTCCAAAAACCAAGATAATATGTCGCATATCTTGACAATTCCACTCATATCGTAGATGATACAGTAATAGAACATCAGTTTCTTCATCGTGGTTCAGTTTATTGGCATTTTTTTAAAAAAATATCAAGATCCGAGCTGAATGTTACCTTACCAAGTAAATGTTTAGGATATCATAAGAGAGATGTGAGAATATATATGAAACAAAGTGAAAACGATTATCTAACCTGTTATATATATGAGTAATTTAACGTATGCGGTGCTTGGATACGGCTTAGTATATCCTATTAGATAATATTGACGTAAAGATCAAAGCTCGAGAGACATTCAAGAGAGTTCAAGAGACAACGTGCGCTTGAGAGAATGTGATCACTGAGGATTGTAAAATTGAGACGTGCATAGAGTTTTTTGAGTATTGGAAGATCTATTTGCATATATTTGAGTGTCTGATTGACCTTGGTGGCTACAAGCGATTGTATTTGAGTTTTGAATACTAGCAACAATCTATTTCTCTTTTGGTCATGCTCACGATCAGTCACAGATAAGAGGTCTGTCATCCTCAAGGAAAACTCTGCCTACGACATCTGGTGCTTCCACTGAGAGTTCTTGGTGTGATTGATTTGGAAGATTTGTTGGATTGATGGATCATGGTACTTTCATTCAAGGTGTAATTGTTGCTCAAGGTACTCCTGTTCAAAGGACTCCTGGTCAAGATGACCTTGTTTCTCAAGGAGTACTTGCTGTAGGTCCAATTACAAGTGCACAACATGTTATTGATACAACTCAAATTGTTCAAGCGTTGGCTGTTTTGATTCATCAACAACTTGCAATTGGAGGAGCTGAGCAGAAATCAACAAAGACATGCAGTTGTTAGTCGATGTGAGACATTTAATGGTAGAGATGTTATAGTATCTGCAAGAGTATATGGGTGAAATGAAACTGGTGAGGGCACTTGAAGTTGAGGTAATTCTGAGTTTTGAGTTGATTGTTGTTCCTGAACTGATAGAGAAAGTAAGAAGTGTACAGAGAAGACATCTATGAGGATGGACTCTTTCGAACGTGCACTGATGGAGGAATTTCTAGAAGAAGATTTTGATAGAGTCAATAGGAGAACATTTATTGATTGAGTAGAGCGTCAACCTGGGTATACCATGGGACTGAATGAGTTGATCCGTGAGTTTGGTAGAGGTACTTGTAGCTTTCTGGTCTAGAAAAGTTGACGTTGGATGCTAAAAAAAATAGAGTTGTTCTTGAGGACTATGGATGAATTTGCAGCATATAGACTTTGTTTTATGTTAGTTGATCATGGAGCAGAGGATGGAGTTACATCTGATTGGAGAAGAGTGGAAAAAGCAATATCCACTCTTGCAAGACAACGTCGTGACATGATAATAGTAGTTGGACAACTAGATACATCAACTTTGCTAAAATAACGAGTGGTTCTCCAAGTCCCGGTAGTTCTTCCAATGGTTCCCCAAGTACTTGTTGTGACTCCTCATGCATCTGTTCCAACACAGAGAGGTCCTAGACAACGACCTATTGAGAATCAGAATCAATATAAGCGGACTGAAGAGCTGACTCAAAGATTTGTAGAGAGAACTTTTACATGGAGATGTATCTAGTGTGATAGTCCAGATCATCTTAGAAGGGATTGCCAAGACTTAACAATTGTTTTGCAAGAGGGCTGGTCAACTATCAGAACAATGTTTGCATCTAACCATGACTAGACTGAATATGCATTTTGGAAGAGGAGGGATGAGGAGTTTACTTCCAGCACTTACTAGTGTGAACACTACAACAATGATTGTGAGCTCTGCAGAAGCTAATATTTATACAAGAACAGTTGAAGTCCGCACCTAACTCTGGTTGAGCAAGCTGCTGAAGTTTCAGTTGAAGTGATGAAGAGAGACACAAATGTATTAGGAACGCTACAGGATTGAGAGACCTTGTATATACAACTTTTGTTCGAGCATTTTTTGAAGCAAGCAGTGACCAAGATGCGATTGTAGAAGACAAAAGATGATGAGATGCTTCTGACTTAGATGCAAGAGCACATGATGATGATAGTCAAAGAGTTACGAGAAGAAGAGCAGTGGAGCCATCACCTTCTGGATTTGTATCAACTGATATGTCTCCTACTATAGAGGATATACCTTCTATTTCTACAGTTCCGCCACTTGTTATAGATCCTATTGAAGGTTGACAGGGTTCATCACAAGAGACTATTGCTACTCAGAAAGAGATTTACAACACAAGAGAAAGAGAAAGCTCCAGCCTACAAGTTGACTGCTGACATTGAAACAATATTAGACTTGTGTACTGTTATGGAGCAACGTATTCTAGATATCAGAGTTGAGTTTTCTCTTCATGAGGTATTTGGTATTGCGAAAAGAGAATTTCATGTTTATAACTGATATTATGAAAGGAAAGAGACATGTGTTGGTAGAGCAAGTGACTAGTCAAATGATAATAAGTAGTTGTTGTATTAACACTAAGGATTCAAAAATGTTTAGCATGAAATATGGATTGCTGGTCTTGCTATTGTTGAGAACGAAGATGAAAAGTTCAATGAGGAAAGGTCAAGCACAAACAGTGACTTCATATAGAGGAATTGAACACGTGCAACATCAGAGATGCAAGTTCAGCTTGAAGGGCTTTATGAATCAGTACCTGCACTTGTGGATCATGGGTTAGAAATCAACATGATTTTGAAAAAGGTGTATGAGAAAGGACAATGGGCAATCAAAAGGAACCATGGTTGGGTACTTTGTGCTGCAAACAATCAAAGGGGTGAGTTATACGGAGCTTGTCTAAATGTGCACGTAAAGATTGGTGATGTAAAGGTTGAGCAACATTTCATTGTACTGTCATATGTTTCTTATATTGTCATGCTGGCTAAACCTTACATGAATGGAGACAAAAGTAATGAATGAGTGGATCTCATTATGCTAGAATTTGGATTTTTGATGACAATTATTCAGTACAATCTTTAACTGTTCAAGACATGAGAGAAACTGACAAACCCTTAGAGATTCTTATATAAAGAAATGTAAGGGTTTTTGTAGTCCACTCCTGTAGAGCAGGATGACAGAGATGTAGAACCTACTATTGAGATCTCGTCAAAGTACAACGGTGAAAGAGTAGATGACAAACATGTACAAGAGTTTAAATATATGTAGATGTACGTAGTTGGCAGTGTAGATTGTTGATGTTTGAGAGAGATGGATGGAGTAAGTTTACGAGAGTTGAGGATATGGAAAAAAATACAAAAAATGGATGATGAAACATGTGTTAGAGCTATGGCATGCAAGGATTCTACATGAAAATGATGTAGTTTTTGGGTTGTTTGAAGAGTTTGTGTCTGTACAGTGGATTGTTATTTGATTAGGCATTGTAAGTAGATTGATGGAGGACAAAGATGGTATGATGGAGATCCCTATTCACTCCCGAGAAATGTATGAAGAGATTATTGCATGTTTGTGGTTCTTTCCTCATCCGATGTAGAAGAGTGAAAGAGGGATGCAATTTGTTGGTGCACACTTCATCAAGAGATAGAAGTCCATGCAAAGTACAAATATGTACTGAAGAAGATGAAGCCAATAACAACTCAACTACTTGCTAACTCGCACAGCAAGTACAGTTAGTAGACACTAACCCATATTGCATGATCATAAACGAGTAAGGCATCAATTTATTGAGAAGACATTGAAGGAGCTTCAGATATGAGGGGGTGATTTCTTGACTGAGATCAAGAAGACAATTTTTTAGTAGATGATAATGAGTCATGGTAGACCATTTTTTGTTCAGTAGAAGAGATAAGTTGTGTGGATCTAAAGATAATAGCGCATATGGTTATATTTACAATCACTCATGTGCCTTAAGATTTGAAACCGATTCTGGTTCCTCGTGTCTTGTTGTCTAAGCTCATTGAGTTGCTGAAAGAGAAAGTACAGATGGGGATAATTGAGCCGTCTATGGGATCATATTCTAGCAGGTGGTTCATTGTATCCAAGAAGTCACCTAGGCGAAGGCGGCAGCTCCTTATAGTAAGAAGGCGGCTTGGGCTCTTAATGAATCTTACGCTTCATTCAAGACTTGCAACATGTGAATAACGTGATCATCCGTAACGTTGGGACGGATCTTGTGATTGATGAGGTAGTCAAGACATTTGCAAGAAGAGCTATTTATTCAATTGGAGATCTATATTCTAGCTATGATCAATTTTAGTTGGCTATTGAGAGTAGAGATCTGACCACCATGCGTACATCTTTGAGAGTGATGCGGATGTGTACTCTTCCTCAAGGAGCGATGAACTTAATAGCTCGTATGCAAAATGTGATACATGAGTTTGTACCTGAGGTTACCATCCAATTTCTAGATGATGTTCTTATGAAAGATTACGCGTTGGAAGACAAGGATGATGTAGTGCTCACGAATGATTGTAAGAGGTTTGTTGCAAGAATCATATTTTGGAAGGATGAGAAAGTTGCATTGAAGGATACGAGTAATCTTCATCAGACCAATTTGAGAAAAGAAGTATGAAGAAGTTGGTTGACGAGTATCTAATAATGCACGATGTTGCGATGATCGATGCTCGACTTATAACGTGAGGGTCAAGGATCGAAGGGTGAATTTTGACGAGCATGTAGAGAGAAGCGTACTCTGATCATCTGCTATCTCTACACATAAAAAAGAAAAGATGCCAAGAGAGGCATTATTGAAAACAACAGTGACTATTCGGAGAGCTACGAGATGACAAATTGTTGTCAGTACATGTGTATATTGTAAAAAACCAACAGTAGTCAAAGCAAGGCATACGGTCTCCAGCGCAAATCTGACGATTATACTTTTGTTTCTCTTGATGTTATATTTAATGAGTCTTTCCTTACATCGACTTCATCCCTTCCTAACCTCGCTCTTACTGCTATCACCGTGGATGCAGTTCAAAATGATGTGCACTTCTTCATCATCATCATCCTCCGTCGAGTTCAGCGCCTATCCCCTCAGTGTGAGCTACTCTTCCTCCTCTGAGTCTGTTTGTTCCGCCTCTTTTTATTCCACCTCCCGCTTTCGGTCCTTCTGTTGGTCCTGGTCCTAGTCACTCTTCAAGTAGTAACCTTGGTTCGGACCTCGTTCCTCCTCTCTCCTCAGTGGGATCTGGAGGAGGTGGAGTTGACGGAAGCGTACATCACACACCAACTTAGTATGTGGTTAGCTCATCTATAAGTAATCCACAGTCGCACAGTTGATACTCTTTTTCAACTTATTCTACTTTGCATTTATCTTCTTTTGTCCGAATCAGGTATAATCCTCTAATTGATGTAGAGAATATGAGCACGCTACAGTCATACCTACATCATTCACCGCCGTAGTCTCCACCACCACACTCAAGTGAGATTGAGATTGTAGGGTCTTCTCCTCCCACTGAGATCCAAGCACCACCACCACTCCACACCTCAATCAAATCTTCCTAACTATGATCCAGCAGAAGATTACGATACCACAACCTTAATCTCGAAGACAAGCACCAATAAGAAGCGTGCTTTAATGATAACTTTAAGACCAGTCTCGATGGTGCCCAACTCCTACCAAGGGACTTTGTCATCTCTAGACGCTGCTCGATGATCCGAGGTCATCATCGAAGAGCTCAAGTCCCATGAGGAGAATGATAGTGGACACTCACAAACTTATCACACAGACGTAGACCCATAACCAACAAGTGGAACTCCAAGTTGAAGCTGAATTCAGATAGGTCCATCGTTCGATACAAGGTACGGTTGGTGACCCGTGGATTCACTCAAGTGTATGAGCTCGACTATACGGACACTTTCTCTCCGGTGATCCATGTGCAATCTGTGAATGATACTAGCGATCGCAGCTCAGCACAACCTTCATGTGCACCAGATGGATGTTAGGACAACATTCCTAAATGTGACGTCGAATGAAGAGATCTACATGACTGTCTTTGACAGCGTCAATGTCCCAAGAACTGATAGAATGTGCAGGTTACTTCGTACACTTTATTGAAGTAATCTTCCAAAGGGTGGTACTTGATCTTAGATAAGTTCTTATTTTCTCTCGGATTCAGTAAGTCAGGAGTTGATGATAACATACACTACATTCATAAGGATAATCAGTTTGTCATCCTAATACTTGATGTTGATGACACAATCATAGCAAGCAGCAGCAAAAGATTGCTGACATACATCAAAAGCAACCTCAGCGTAAGGTTCAAGATGAGTGACATCGATAATATCCATCACTGTTCGAGTATAAAGATTAATCGAAATCGAGCAGCAGGATGGATCGGGCTCAATCAATCTTTATATCTGACCCAAAAGTTATTAAAACCCGGACCAAAACATATCACCGTCATAAAGCACACATTTCGTTATATCAAGGGTACTTTAGACCAATAATTAGAATACAAACACTCGCATCAACCAATCTCTCTATTCAACTACACTGATGTTGACTGGGGAGGTCATATCGAGTCACGACGTTCAACTTGGAAATTATTTCATCTACTCTCAAGGAGAAATCAGTTGGTCATTGAAGCGACAGAAATCTGTTGCACTGTCAAGTATTGAAGCTGAATATATGGCACTTAGCACATGTTCATCGAAAGCAATATGGCTTCGCCGACTCTTAGCTGAGAATGAGACTACCACTTTGTATTCTGATAACGAGAGTGCTATTAACCAGAGTGCAAAAGCACTCGTAGAAACGTCCAAGTCCAAATCTCCCGACAAGATGAAACATATAGATATTCTGTATCACTTTATCAAAGATCAAGTTACATCCAAGACAAATGAAGTGAAGCACTGCTCTACTCAGGAGATCGTAGCGGATGTCCTAACTAAAGACCTATTGGCTCCAAAGTTGAACTCTTCTTACCAAGACTACCATTAAATATTTAATCTGCAACAGCTAGTCGTTAAGTGGAAATGTTAGAATTAAGTTGTCTAATTGTTAACTTCAGTAGCAACTAGTTCAGGATATTTAAGCTCGTGCCGTTTGGAAGACATAACTTACCCTTGTACCAAAGTATAAGTACTTAGACCTATGGACATCCTATCTCATTATTCTGTAAACAATTAACTTACATATACTTGCATCGATTCTCTCTCCATCTCCTATAAGAGAGAGACGAGGCCACAAGATTGCGATAATCAGATCCGTTAAAACCTGATAGAGAACAATCGGAAGAGAAAGAACACAGAGAAAGAGTTCTAGTTCGAGGAATTCACGGGAACATCGTAATAGAGCGGAAAAGAGGAAGAGAAAGTTCCAAACAAGAAATTCCCCTGAACGTTGACAACGATTTGATCGGAAAGGTGTGGAGAAAGTCTCACGGACTCTCGGTACTGTATGTCTATCTTTCAACTCGGTTCTCCGATTATCGGGTTCAAAATACACCACGTTGAGTCGGGGACTGTGCCCGGCAGGGAGAGACTCAGCTCAGTCGGTACAGTAGTGCTCATCCTGTGCTCTCAGAACCTCCACAACACTCCCGTCCCCTCCACTGGCTCTGCTGGCCGACCCCCCATACTTCGGAGACTTTAGATCATTTATGGCGCACCTAATTGTTACTTATTCTTCTCACTTTCCAGCTCGACGTGATTGTGTGCTCCCGCTTACCGGTTTGGTCATGAGACTCAGGAACAAGACGCCTCTGTTCGGTTTTGTCATCTCCTCTGTTATTTCTGTGCAAGAATTCTCTGGGTTATTTCACTGAGACTTTCTCCTGTCAAAGCTTCACTCGAGGCTCATCTACACAGTCGGAGACATTTTAGTGGATTTGCTGCTGGCAGCGTGAGCTTTGGGCAGTTGGAGCAACAGGACCTCTAGTATGACATCAGTGCCTAGCGAAAGATTGGTGACAGTCGAAGTCAAGGAGCTGAAGTTTACATATCCTGGCATAGATGGACATCCTCCACCTGGTGCCAAGCCATTGATTGAGAACTTTTCAGTAACCTTGCGGGCAGGAGATCGTTGCCTTCTCGTGGGTGCCAATGGAGCAGGTCTGTTCTCTTTACACCGCTCAGGGCCTTTCCTTTCTTCCGCATTGCTAACTTTGGCAAGAATTGGCATCCATCCATTTTCCATTAATTTTGACTAACGTAGAAAGAATGAGATTTCACATATGAGGAAGGACGTTCTGATTCTCCATTTGTATTCCATGCCTTCCGGGCTGGTTATATTATCCACCTAGATTCAGGAGGCTAAGAAATTTAGCTTGAGAAGTGGAAGATCAGTGTTTCTCTGTCTTATCTTTCAGGCTTGACCGACCCTCTCCCTTCAGTGCTTCAGTCAGGAGCTGAGCGTCCGAACTTTGCTATCTCTGGGTCGTGCAAATGGCAGGAAAAACCACCTTGCTCAAGATTCTTGGAGGAAAGCATATGGTTGAGCCGGGAATGGTCCGAGTTTTAGGAAGATCGGCGTTTCATGACACTGGTCTCACCTCAAGTGGAGATTTAACATATTTGGGAGGAGAGGTAATGTAAACTTGTTTTCCTCGTTTCGCACCGCAGTTGCTTAAACAGACCGACGAGTGTTGAGGAGGAAATCAAATTGCAAGATGCTATTCTGAGGCCGTGTGCTCTTTACCGTTTCTTGGCAGTGGAGGAGGGAAGTAGCGTTCGCTGGCTTCGATGTTCCTCTCCAGATGGATATTGCAGCGGAGAAGATGATTTTCGGTGTGCAGGGCGTCGACCCCAAGAGAAGAGCGAAACTCATTAAGGTTCTGAATATCAAGCCTTTTCTGTGTTTGTAGCTCTTTTCGTGTTGTCTGTTATCAGCCACAATCAAGGGCGACATCTGAGTGCTCATTTGGACGCTTTTCGGTCACAGGTGCTGGACATCGACCTCAACTGGCGGATGCACATTGTTTCGGACGGACAACGCCGGCGAGTTCAGATATGCATGGGTCTTCTTCGTCCATACAAGGTGCAACGTCGTTTCTAGCTATCTGAATTCTCGTTTTCCGTGAGAATTGTCTGTAGTCCAGTGTGGACCTGTTTCCAAACCGGACGATTCACAGAGATTGTTTTGACCAGCCCACAATGACGAGCTGTGCACGTCCTTCGTGGATCCTTGTTTCATTTTCATGCTTCTCTGTCAGCTTTGAGCATTCTGTCTAGGCTAGGGTCCCTTCATTTGCAACTGAGTGTCCATTTCCGATCAGTCTCCCTCACGGCTCAAATTCCCTAGGGCAGGGGGGTTTGGGGGAGATTTTTGAAAGAGTATTTACAGATTGGTCAGGTCTCAGCAGCTTGAAATATGTGATGCGCCAGCCGACACAGCATGGCATGGAGGGTTGATTTGTGTTAGGCCTGTTTACAGGTGCTTCTTCTAGACGAAATTACCGTAGACCTTGACGTTCTGGCAAGAGCAGACCTGCTCAGCTTCTTAAAATATGAGTGTGAACAACATGGAGCTACTATTATATACGCTACACACATTTTTGATGGTCTGGAGTCATGGCCCACACATTTGGTACGTCTGGTTCTTACCTTTCACAGGGGGACATGGGTTATAGTGACGAGTTACATTGTTGCAGAGTCCAGGTTGATCGTTGGTAATCGGTTTAATCCACCAAGCCTTTCGCCGAAGAATTTTGAGTACTTGCTGCCCCTGTTCGTTGAATGGTAGTAACAGAGTTTCTGTCTGCGCTTGCAGGCCTACGTGGCAGATGGAAAGCTGCAGCTTGCAAAGCCAGTTGAGGAAATTAGCGACTTGAAAGAGCTCCCTCTCATGGTGTGCACTTGAAACTGAAACCTCTAAATTCCTGGTATAGATGTACACCTGCAAGTCTAGCAGCCTTCTTTAGTTTCCTATCATTCTGGATTGTGAAGTTAAGTTCCAAAGGGTTGTTCTGTTGGGTCTCATTTGTTCTAGTTCGTGACATGATAAGCCAGTGTCGAATTTACAAGTATTCCTCTTTGTGTTTCATTCTGGTGCCTTGCAGCGGACAATAGAGAAGTGGCTCAGAAAAGAGTTGGAAGAGCAAAGAAGAATACGGAAAGAAAGACGAGCACAAGGTTTGCCTGAATATGACAGACCAGTCGAAGGCTCAAGAGTTGCTGGAGGAGATCCAGCGAAAGCTGGTCAACTTCTGAACAATGGTTGGGCTGCAGGTCGTCTACATTCTACTCTAGCTGGCGAAGACAAGGCTGAGCTCTATGATCTAAGCTCCAACAGGGTGCTGAGATAGATGCCACATTCTGTCGAGTGTTCCTTTTCTATCGGTCCCCATAATTCATGCGGCAGATCCCTTACTTGTACATCAAATTGCTTGAGCTCCATAGCAAGGGCAAGGTCCCAAATCGACAATGCATTCTACGTCTTAGTAGGCTGCGTCCAAAACCGCGGTCATATGTCAAGACCCAGGAAGGTCAAGCTTGTGTCTGCAGGCCTAACCAAGAAAGTTTCATACTTTACGACGTCTACCACAGTAACAAGTCACAGCTGTACCCTGTCTTCTTAACTGCCCAGTCGACTCCAGTTGTGAAGTTACGTGGTCTCTGGAACTTAGCACATATACTCTTCCAAGGACCACGTTCTGCCCAATCAGTTATAAAGTTGTCGATAGCTTGTCGCCGGATTCTCGGGCTTTAAAGTTAATCGTCAATTCGGTTAAGAATTTCATACGAGGTCGTTTTGAATTTTTGATATTTTCGTTACTTATGAATTCTGAGACACGAGATAGAGTACTAATCGCTCCTCAAAATTCTATCTAGAAAAAGATAGAAATATGGAGAGACATAAACACGGAAATACAAGAGAACTTTGCGACTTCCAATTGAAACCGTTTCCACAAGGAACGTCCGGGAGCTTTGTCGTCATGAGTTTAGCTGTCACAATTTGTATGGGCAAGAGATTCCAAGAAAGTTCCATGAATATTTAGAGTTACATCCTAAATCTCATTTTGTTATTATTTTCCGTTTACTTCCGTAATCATGAGCCAGTTGATGTAAAGCTCTATTTGTCGCAAGCCGTTTCCAGTCGGAGATATAGTCGATGGTTAAGGGTGGAGTAAAGAAGCAAAAGAACCCAGCTGTATTAGTGGATGTCAAAGATTTAAAACGGACTTAGTCAAAAAGAAAAAGACGGGTGTCAAAGATTAAACATTTTCCCAATATTCGTGACCCGCGGGAGGGAGTAAGAACTCGGCCAGGCATCTGCACAGAAAGTCACTGAGCGTTCCTTACTTGATTTTGGTTCATTTCGACATTGAGTTTTTTGCAGCAGGGAAAGTATTACTTTTAAGTAATGATTTTAGATCGCAATTTTTTATATAAAGTTTAAATTTATAATATAAAGTTTGAATTTTTAATTCATAAAGACTATTTTTAATCAAATAATATTCTAAACAAAACTAGTCGATTTTCAATTAAAGATCTTTTCCCTTTCGAACGCTATGTATATTTTCCTAAACTTTGACACCCTCTATCGACTCATTGTATACTCTTAAGTAGCGAATCGCAGTCAATGTAACCCGACCAGAAGCATGCATATTTACCTCTTCTATAGAGGATAAATAATATGCTAGAGGTTTAATTTATACCTAAGTTCTTCTTTCCGGGAGAGTTTGGATAGAAATTAAACTAAATGAAAATGATTTTCTCTATTCTTGTAATACATAATTTATATCTTTAGACGAATTGGTTGTTGCCTTAAAATAAATACATACTTGCAAAGTAACCAAAGTACATGTCGCGATTAATTACTGGGATAGAACTGTCGTCTACTATCAAATCGTAGACTAAATTTACTACCTAAAAGTTACGTAACTAAGTCATATATTATATTCCTACATTCCACAAGTTAAAAACACAAATTTACCGAAAAAGATGTTGTACCCAGTGATAACAAAACACCAAACCCAAACTCTGTAGAAAAACCTGAACGAGAACTTAATTGTCAATTGTAATGTCGAAGTGCTAGCTTATGCTTCAAACTATATGAATTATATTATCAGGTTTCCAAAAGAAATATTGGAGGTGTACAATTAGATCGATAGGATCGAATAGAGAAATAACGGTCACAGTTCTGAAAACCGATCTAAAAAGATTTACGCACTTCTAACTATTGAAATCACTCAGTCCTTCGGAGTTTTATTGTCACTCATTCGTAAGACATTCCTCAGTCTCGATAACTGATGGATGTTGTAGCCACTCACACACACTGAACCCACTAACAAGAGAGATAAATAATAGTCTCAGTCTTTTTACACAAATAGTACACTCATGTACAACCTAAACAAAAACACTATAGCATCTTGTAGCCATTTCATAGACTCTCGAGCACATGGCTATAACATGGATACCATTCTTAAACTAAAAAGTCACCTCCGAAACAACGGGTAGAAACAAATTACTCTAGAAACTATTCTAGGTTAATTAAACCAAAACTGTTACGTAGTTTACTGTACTGATCACTAAGACGAGTCTTTGTGAATATATCTGTAATTTGTTTATCGATAGGTAGATATTGAGGTTCTATCTCACTCGTCGCATACTGTTCAGGCACGTAACAAAATTGCACATCTATGTGCTTAGTTCACGTATGGAGCTCGGGATTGTGAATCAACTTAAGTGCATTCTGTTGTCAATGTACAAGATAGTAGCTTTATCTGGTGGAAAACCAATCCACACAGGAACCTTCATAACCAGACGGCTTCCTTTGAAGCATTGCATGCTGCTACATACTCAGCCTCAATGGTAGAAGTAGCCACAATATGACTGGTATCCGTTTATCTGTGACTAGCTTGGGCTAGTTGAGATAAACTTGTGTAGTTGTTCAATATCTCACTTGATGTACGCATTTTCAAGTTTCATTTCCAACACAACCATACAAAACTTTCTTCGTCTTTGATAATCAACGCATTTGGCGAGGAGAGAATGTTCAAAGTGAGCCTCAACCTATCTATCATTCATCATCTGTCATTCAAGATAGTCAAGTACAAAAAGTGGACTTGGATGGACATGAGTCAGCTCTAGAGAATGTATTGGTAGAAAAACGTGCAAGATCGTTGCAAGATGTTTCCACGAAAGAAGTACGAAAACATGTCACTGAATGGACGATCACCAGTGTGGAAGAGCAAGGACCATTGCACATTATTTCTCGTGCTCTAAACAAGTTTTCACAACATTTTTGAGGAGATGAGAAAAAGTATTTAGAAGACCACTCGGTGGTAGAATAACCGACTTTAACTTATTGGTGAGATATGAGAGGAGAACGAGTTCAAGAGTATGACGTGCGTTCAGATGGGTATCCGTAAATCAGTTTAGTTGAAAGCAATGAGCGAACGTGGTAAAAAACGGATTAGCATGAATAGAATGGTGACATATGCAACTATCGGAAGATTTTAGAAGTTTCGAAAAGATTGAGTTAAAAATGTCGCTCAACGTTGTTGATAAAGGTGGCAAAGGTTATCATAGAGGAATCCACTGATTCTTACTTCCATGGTTCCACGTTTGATCCACAATAAGAAAAAAGATTATGGAGTTGGTAACACAGTACTTTTTGGAACGATTCGATTTAGTAGATCCGAAAGGCAAGCATGAATGTTACAATTGAGTAATGAGAAACAGATGTTCATTGAAAACTGTGTGGTGCATCATCATTGTTATTATTTTCACCGGCTATCTGTCTTGGATAAATCGCAGTGATTCATTTTTTTTGACACCGTAAATCATCTGATTGAATACGATACAAACGACGGCTTCAAGATCTTCATCTGCATCTTCTTCTTCAGCAACTCCACTAGTTTAAGCAAGTGAGCTAGTGGTACTGGAATAGATCTTAAGTTCCACAACACATGAGATATTATGAAGATAACCATAAGGGTACCAACGTATGGATCACACATGCAATCTCATGTGGTTCAAAGATTAATGTTTTTCATATCGTGAACGCATCTCCATCGCTAAATTATCTGTAGAGAATTTGAATCAGGTTTGCTGGATGAAGAAATGATTGATAACTTTGATGATACACATTTTTTTATGAAAACTCCTCTCCATGTTGCATCAGAAACCAATGAAAAAGTATAAATCACAAGCAGCAACTTAATTACTCTATATGAAAGAGGTTGAAAATCGAATGAATGTGAAAACAATAATCTTTCAAAAAATAAGTAAAAGATCTTTTATATATATAAGTCAACTACCACTCCCCTTATGAAAAGAAGCTTAACTTGAGTCGGGTGAGAATGTGACTCTAGTAAAACGGCGTCAACACTCTCTTGGGTTTACGTCCGGGTAGGGTTTCAGCTTCTTCTCACTTGACTGTATATGGTTTCGACGCGGCACTTCTTGTCTACAAGTTGGGATTAGTTAAGTAAATAAGCGTGACAATGAGGAGAGGCGGGCTGGCTTTTAGCCTTTAGGAGTACGCCGAGACGGTACACTACTTGACTCGTGAACACAGGAAGTGACGCGATCCTGTTGAGCGGAGTGAAACCGGGTACTGTCTGTCGTCTAGCGGGAGGCGCTGCAGGCTTGTACAGACAGATACTTGAGAATTGTGGAGAGATTCCGTGCAAGTTATCGACTTTTGATGGACAAACTTGCAACCGATTAAACTTACAGCGCCATCATCATAGGGGGCGATTTTGTGCAACATAAGTGGATTGGAGTGCGACCAGGAGGCACAAGCCATGGCGAGCGCGTGCTTGAGCTTCTTGAGTACTCCTCCGTTGGGAATCACCTGGATTCCTACTGCCTTCTCTACTACACCAGCCTCTCCTTTGCCTTCGAATAAGCTGAATCATGCGGCCTCCTCGTATCAACATCAGGCAATTTCTTGTCTTCGCAATCCAAAGCTGCAAATGCATCTTTCTCCTTCTTGCTAAAGCAGCAGCATTGCGGAGCACTTTTGGTTTTCTGCAGTTCGAACAGTAATGTTGTCAGTCGATATGATAAGCGTGTCGTCGGGTCTGAATTTCCAGATATTGAGAGTGAGACATTCGCCACCTGCGCCAAGTTTTGTTCGCGGGTCAAAGGGACCGGTTTCCGTAAGATGTGCAGCGGCTATCAACAATAAGCCAATTGGTGGAGACCAAATGCTGGTGCGTGAATAAACTCTTTGGAGGCCGCGTCAAAACCGTGGAACAGTTTACTATTTCACCACGTTTCGTACTCAGCTGGAGGTAATGACCTCGATGTTGCTTATTTCTCAGACGGATTCTAATTCGCGGGTGTTGGGTCCAGGTGTACGTTCCGTCGCATCCGCTGATCAAGCACTGGGTGTCTGTCCTTCGAAATGAAATGACGCCTCCTCCCTTGTTCAGTATGCTCTTTGAAGCTTGTCCTAAACGATACTCCGTTTCGCTTTGAAGTCAATTGATGGTTTGTAGCTACGTTTGTCTCACTGTATTTCTACTTCAGACAGCTTCTGTGCACTGTCTGTAACAGTTTTGCTTGTGAGGATTCTCTCAAGCTAAACTAAATGTCTAAGGCGTTAATTTTGGGGTTTTATTGACTGGAAATGTAGTGAGATAGAGTCCAGAAAGTAAGGGTCCCAGAAGGTTAGAGAGAATGTCAGTCGACATTGTTTAAGGGCTGGACCATTTTCCTTCTTGGACTGCATGGGTAGGTTCATACCAGTCTCAAGTTTTGGTACTGTGCTTCCCAGAGCCGTGGTAAGGTATTTATTTTTGCAAGGCTAAATTAATCTCACACTACGTTGGTTCTCTCAGGGAGTGCAATGGCAGAACTAGGACGGATTCTGATTTATGAAGCCTCACGAGATTGGCTGGTGAGGTTGAGGAAGCACCAGCTACATTTCATTGTCTTTAGAAAGTGTCTAAAGCATTCAGTCGAAACATTTGCTGGCTGACACGTGAAGTTGGAATCTATCCTCTTAGGACTCGGAGCGTCGGCTTTTGCTTCTTAAGATGATGCCGTCTTCAGGATGGCAATTGTATGGGGGCTTTGACTTTGTTCAACTTTATCCTTGTAGGTCACAGTGAGCGGAGAAATACAAACACCTTGTGGAATTGCGGAATGCGAGTTCATCGATCCCAGGGAACCTGTGAAGGTTAGTAAGGGGTAGTGCAACAGTTAGTCACTGAATCTCAACTACATATTTGGAACATGAATTAAAAATAATTCATGTTCCAAATATACAAGCACAAATTTCAGCATTAATTTAAAAAACTCTAAATTCGTTAAGCCGTCTGCGGCCATCTTTGCACCTTGCAGATTATACCCATCTTGAGGGCAGGTTTAGTACTGGTGGAGCAGGTAGGTTCTGTGCTTCCAGCTACACAGACGTACCATTTAGGTGAGAGCTCCTACTCATAAGCATGAAGAGATTCATCCTTTTTCTTGGTAGGTCGTTGTTGCTTTCTAGGTCTCTTCTGCAAACCGGTAAGAATTATTCCACAGTTTCAAATTCGATTCTGACAGTGGCTGCTTAGACACGTTAGTTGAGGAGCTTATTCATTTCCTTCTTCGTGAGATCAGGTTATGTTCGTGATGAGGAGACTTTACAACCGGCAATGTACCTCAACAAGTGAGTAGCTTTGTATCAGCGAATCCATCTATATCGACTCCCGCCCTTTACTGCAGGGGACGTAGTCATAATTGTCTGGAGAGTGCAATCGAGTACTTCCGTAAAACGATGTGTTCCAGTTGTATTTTCACCTATATCAGTTGCGTTTTTAAGAAACTAACATAGTGCGCTATACTTACTTGCAGACTACCAGAACGATTTCCAGAGGGTTCAAGAGTGCTTATAACGGACCCAATGCTTGCTACCGGTATTGACAAACACATCTTCGGTTTGAGTTCTCACTGTCATTTGGGGGAATAAGACGATAAGATGCTATTCGGTGTACTGACGTATTGTATTTTGTTTAATTTTACAGGAGGTACGATCGTCGCGGCTCTGGATGAGTTGAGATCTCGAGGGGCGGACCCCAAGTTCATGCGAGTGGTAAGACTTTTGTTCAAATGTTCGACTGTCTTCAGCCGTGTTTTCCGCTTTTCGTTCGATGACTCACTCGAGACAATGTCTCTCCGATCTGCAGATCTGTGCTGTTGCGGCACCACCAGCGCTAACTAAACTTAGTGAAAAATTCCCAGGGTAAGGCCGTAAGCACATCTGTTTGTTGGTAGTGCTGGACCTAGCTTTGAGGGCTCAAAGGCGTGTTAGGATTTGTGTGTTTGGAGTTCCGAATCTTGTTTAATACGTGTTCTATATCTCTTGGGACTTGCAGGCTTCGAGTTTATGCTGGTATAATTGACCCAGAGCTAAATGACAAGGGGTAAGAGCTGTCGTTGCCGAATATGTATATTTGACTGTTTGTCGCTTTAGAACTCTGAGGAAACAAGCGGTTAGCAAGCATCTGAATGATTGCGCTTGGTGGGTATATGTTGATGCTGTGATATCTGTGAGTTCTGAATGGAACATGTTCTACAGATACATTATTCCTGGCCTGGGAGATGCGGGTGACCGAAGTTACAATACAGGATCGTGATTCTCCAAGTAGGTTCACTGTCCTACGGAAAGTCTCGAGAAGTACGTTCTCATGCTGGTTTTGTGGTTGCGGAGCATGTGGGCTAGAGTGAGATTGGAGGGGTCTCATACTTCTGCTACGGTCGTGCATGTGCAGCCTCTAAGGTCTATTCTAAGGGCATTCTGCAATCAAAGTTCTGGCTGTAAAGGTCCAGCCTGCTCCCACTGGCGCCGACCTGGATGCGTATCCCTCACTAACATCTGGATTGCAGATATTGTGGAGGCCAATTGCATAGGAAAGATTCGTTCATTCCAGGTGCCAGGCATTGTTCTCTGTTCGTGAGGATCCTTGAAAAAGTCGAACTAGATATGAGCTTTCTTCTACCCACAAAGCGGGGAGGGGCATCAGGAAACAGGAAGACTTCAATTCGCTACGGAAGGGATGTGAAAAAGTCCTCTTTGAATTGTTCTACACGGCGGAAGAACAGAAGGAAGTTCACCTGCCTGGCCGCAGTATAATAACGGCAAGTTCGGTGAAAGAGCAAGAACAATGTGAGAAAGCACCGATCTCGAGTTATAAAACAAGATGATCCCTTCACCGACTACCATGATGGATTTGTTGAGTCTAAATACGGATGGCTCCGATCATACCCGGGACCAGAATGCAAAATGAGTCTTGTGTATCATCAGCAGGTGCTAGACTTGTTGTATCTTTGCTGGTCTTGGTATTTGACGTGCAAGATAGCCACTCGTGAACATCAAAATACCCTCAGCGCTACCCTTCACTGGCCATATTTCCGAGAAATAACATCTTGCACCCGTCTTGTCGAAACTGCCAGGTAAGGTTAGTCGTTAAGGTGTTAGTGCTTCTTTTAATCAATTCTATTATGTGTCCAAAGCAACAAAAATGCAAACAGGAACAATAAAATAGCTCACAACCCGAAAGTATATAATTAAGTCATGGTGTAAAACTGAAGATTCAAAAGCTCAAAAATTTCAAAAGTATTTTGTTTCGAGTTTTAGATAATTGAGTACGGGGGAGGGAGAAGACTACAGGACTAGAGGACTAGCATATGGTTCACCACTCTACCATCTTTCGTGTCATACCCTGGAGGCATAACCACATCGAGTTTATCTAATACTCTACCATCTTTCGTGTCATACCCTAGAGGCATAACCACATCGAGTTTATCGAATACTGGAGGCGCGAGAGAGAGAGCGCGGAGTGCGGGAAGGGGAGGAGAGAGAAGGAAGAGAGTGTTTTTGAGAGAGTGGAGGGTGTTAGGGTGGGTTATTGTAGTGTCTTTTATATATTCGTTTTTATTTTTTATTTTATTATTATTTTAGAATTAATATTTTTGTAGAGAAATGAGTGAGTATAAAATATTTTTAGATTTTTAAAATTTTACAATTAGAGAGTTTTTTTTCAAGATTTTTGTAAGATTTTTTGTTACATATAATGTCTTTTTTATTTTCAAAGTTTTTTTTGTAGTGAGTGTATTTTGGAAATATTTCTATTACGAATATCGTTTAATTGGATATTTTTGTTTTCTAGAGTAGTACTGTCTTTCTCGTGAGATCGAGATTGATTCGAGATATATCATGTCGGATATGCAATCAATTATTTATCTCGTAAAAAATAAAGTCTCATGTGAGAAGATCTATGATACGATCACATGGGATGTCTAGGTTAATCGAGAACGAAAGTCTACACATGTAGTCATTATGGCATTGTTAGCTCTCTTCCAAAAAATTTTCTTGAGTCGTGAGATTGGTTGAGAGTTCACTCTGACACTATTTTGAGATTGTTCGAGATGAGTTTTCTTTGTTTATGTTTGTTCCATCGATTACCTCGTGCTCTACATGACGAGATGAGACTTCGTCTATCTCTCGATATGTTGACACGGAACATTAAGAACGAGGCGACGTGGTTATTGTTCTTCCTGTTTTCTCGTTGGTGCTTCCGTTATACTCGAGGTGGCAGAGGAGGACATTGGGAGGTGGCGGTTCATCTTCGAAGATTTTGTGCAAGTGATTGGACAGCGTTACAGGAGGAATCAAGACGTACGGTATGAGATAGGAGTGAATTTATCTTTACACGTGATGTCTCATCTTCCGTCTACATACAACGTTGTAAATGTTAAGTCAAGTTGGAGAGTATAGTAAAGCTGTTAGACCATTGCATCTTTTGTCAGCGGCATGTCTTATTGAGGAGATGATCGCTTCGTTGCGTTTTTTCATCTCCCACCAGGTGATCCTCCACCATCTGAGGTTCAGGACTATCAGTCTGAGGAGTCATTATGTCACGACAGACCCTTGTTTTCCCAGGTATAAATTTCTTCTCACAAACTACCAGAAGTTGAAAGTCAAAACAAAGAAAAAGGTGTTTTCGAAGAGATCGGATTGTCGTGCGCATACACATCGCTACACAACATACATCGCTGTCAGAGGTACACCACACATACACATAACACATGGACGATGTCATACACATACACAAGTGTACCACAATAACTGGTCCTTTGTACCACCAGTAGAGGAACAAAGGGTTGTTTCTGCTACTGGCCCGGTGACCTTATCACCGTTGGATACGACTCCCATTGTATGGCAATATCCAGAGGAGGGTGTGTGTGTGCTGGAATTGTTTGGAGGGATCAGCACAGGTTTGACTGCGGTATTGCAGGCAGGCATATAAGTACAACGATACTTGTATGTGGAGAGAGATAAGATTGCGAGACGCGTTTCATTGCGACATGTGACACGTTTAGTGCAGAGATATCTTGAGTTGTTGCCCATATCATATGGGTCCATATCTTCGAGTAATCTGAATAGAGAAATTATCATCTCCAACACTACAACAAAGATTACTCACAAACGGTCAAGCCAAACCCACTCTAAGCACGAAGAGAATCCGGGTTAAACTCAACTAGACCACCATAGCCTGGAGCTTGAAGACTCAACTCGAAGAACTAAGGCCTCCAAGCCATACCTGCGAAGTATACCCCTAGTGGACTCTCTCACCAACTCGCCCTAACGGCACTAACGGTCTTACCGGGATGCATCATTTCGCACTCGGTCAACCTAGCCGAGGTGTCAAACTGACGTGACAGGATAGCAAGATGATAATATCTTGTTATGATTGGACTAATGTGCAAGGGAGATCATTGATGAATATCATGATCAAAAACACGTTTGGAGAGATATTTGTCTGAGCGTTGAATGACAACAACGTTGTGAAGAATGCAGTTGGGTTGCAGATAGCATCATTCAAAGGTTGAGAAAGTCAGACCAAACACTTTATAAGGAGCTCGGGATCTCCTGCACCAGATTGCGACAGACAATTCAGCTGTGAACGTTTTGGCTGGAAAGTTGATCAGAGATCATTTTCCTCAAGTCATATTCGAGGGTTGCGTGGCTCATAGTTTGGACTTGATGTGCGAGGACATAAGAAAGTTTGACTGGGTGGAAGACAAATTTGACATGTCTAATAGTGGTAAAATTTATCAAGAACCATCATGTAACAAACACTATGTTTGTTGGTCACTTCTCCAATGGGATGAACTTGTTGAAATTGAGTACCATTCAGTTTGCAACCAATTTTATCATGATTGATAAGGCATACGAATTGAGATATTGCTTGAGAAGTATGGTTGTGAATGAACTTTGACGGGATTTTTATGATCCTCTCAAAGATAAAAAACTATTCACAAAGCAAATGAGGTTGTCACTACTATACTTGACATGTCGTTATGTGATCATATTCACGACACATCGAGATGATAAGTCTCATATTCGTTTTTCTACATCAAGTTGATGCTCACAAGTATTTCATCAGTCACATATATTGAGAAACTTTGTCAGTTTCTATAAGAACTGAAATATGAAGACGAGCTTGTTTACTCCAGTAAGATGTGATGGTTTGGTGCTCTCTTTGATGACACGTTTAAGTAAGTGGACAAACATTTTGCATACCATGGTAATGTGTTTGACTATTAAGTACTTGTATCACGAGGATAATATGAGAGTGCTGCATCGATATCATGTAAAGACTGATTTTTGCACGTTGTCGTGATGTGAATTATTTCACATAATAAAAAATTCATCTCTCTGTCAAGAGTTAGTCCCTCTGAGTGAAGTTCACACGTCAGAGAAGTCAATTCTAGAGATTGTGAGCATTGACGGCTACGTGTTACGCTTCTACTCCGACACTTGAGAGTTAGTAGTCGTAGAAGTTATCTTAATATTACTCCTAGTCCTTCATGCATATGTTAACACCGTTGTGTTATATGTTTTGAGTCCTAGTAGGTTGATAATACGCTATTTATCTTGTTCAAGCATCTGTACGCTTGTGCAAGTGAATTCATACTTATCTTTGATGTTCAAAGTACATAACTTAAGTTTGCCATGTTGGTAGAGTTTAAGCTCATGGGTTGTACTTACATGTCGCCCATGCACGTTTTCTAGCTTGTTTAAATTATCTTTCAGGGTTACGTACCGTTTTACATGTCTTCGCAGGTAGTTTAAGGATTACGTTGACACTTTAGGGACTTGACGTGATTATCTATGTGTAAAATTAAGTTAGCACGTGGATTAGAGCACAACCAAAACTTATCATTTTCTCATGTTCCAACCCCCACACCTCCAGCAGTTCGAGAAGAGTTTCTGTTACTGTCTCAACATGCTTTTCAGACAATCTAATAAGATCGAGAAAAGTTGTTCCACATGTCCTTCTTCCAAAAAAGTTACAAAGATAACCAAATGACCATGCACAACAATATCATTGCTTCATCACACATCAGACCAAAAAAACTACTGCGCTGAACTCAAAGAAGTGTACGTTTTTGCATAACATAGCTAATGCATGTGATCATCTCTACGCACGCCTTGTCATCATGATAGATATTGTCAGTCGTATAAGATGAGATAGTTTTCAACATTCTGCAAATAACCGAAAAATTTGAAAATGCAATACATTCTCTACTTACAAAATAAGCAGCACGAAATAAAATAATCAGCGTCGTATCACAAGTCTTGTTCGCTATTTCGTATGCTTACTTGAAAGTTTGTTTTCTTTCGTGTTGAGCCCAAGCCAAAGTCCTATGCAATGTCATACTCGCATGATCATGAAAAGCTGAGACTCGAACATTCAACACCAACTAGAGCAAAAGATGACTTACTCTTATCATGACATATCTTACAAGATACTCTTCTAAGATCTCGATCGAAATGTATCTAGTCAAAACAAATCATACCAAGTATCATCTCATAGTTTACATTGGGTCTCTACTCTAGAAAGGACATGCTCGACAGCACAAAGATCTTTTTCTTTCTCGATATCCGCAGAA
This sequence comes from Asterella californica, assembly GCA_036924285.1. NCBI lineage: Eukaryota > Viridiplantae > Streptophyta > Marchantiopsida > Marchantiales > Aytoniaceae > Asterella > Asterella californica. The sequence continues at coordinate 11,414,454 of JAYKYS010000014.1, forward strand.
GAGTTGGAAGATGACGAAATGGATATGAAACCAGATAGAGTTTTTTGTTTCTTTGAAAACTTACCTTTATCAGAATACCTCCACCGTTCATGTTGCGAATTGGAGAGGAAGCAAACTATGAGGTTGACTCTTGTAAGAAGAACACTACGAGTAGTCTAGAACATGAGTAGTTCAAATGATCTTATTCAAAAGAAACACCAACCCTGTATTCACAAGTATAACTCACATCATAGACTGTGGATAGTTACCCACCTATTAGGAAAAAATGTTAGCAGTAGTCGAAATGTAGAGTTAGAGTTATGTAAGTTCACATAGATCCACAATCATGCAATAGCAACCACCAACTAAAACCCTCGCTGCAAGACTTCACAAGATCCATCGACTGCACAAAATAAGTTATCAACGCGTCTCTAGGTCAAAAAACTTCAATAGAACCTCAAAGAAACAAGAGGAGCAATGGCAAACTCCAAAATACAGTCTCGACTCTCGACCCTCGTCTGTTGCCGCATCATCTCGCACGTCCAACCTCTCCTACAACACCCGGTTGAAAAACCTCGAAGGAACCTCGAAGAAATAACACAACAGCGAAAGTGACGTCGTCTCGCACGTCCAACCTCTCCCGCAACACCCCTTCGAGGTTGAAAAACCTCGAAGAATCAACATAAGCAGCGAAAGTGTCGTCGTCTCACACATCCAACCTCTCCCGCAACACCCCTTCGAGGTTGAAAAACCTTAAAGATATCTCCAAGACACAACAAGCAGCGGAACTGCAGCGACGAACTCCAAAATACAGTCTCGACTCTCGACCTCTAACTGCTGTCGCACCGTCTCGCATGTCCAACCTCTCCCGCATCATCCCTTCGAGATTGAAAACCTCGAAAAAAACCTCGAAAAAACAACACAACAACGAAAGTGCTACCGTCCCACACGTCCAACCTCTCCCTCAGCACTTCTTCGAGGTTGAAAATCCTTGAAGAAACCTCGAAGACACAACAAGCAGCAGAATTGCAACGGCGAACTCCAAATTACTGTCTCAACTCTCGATCCTCGACTGCTGTCACACCGTCTCGCACTCCAAGCTCTCTCGCAACACCTCTTCGAGGTTCAAAATTCTCGAAGAAACCTCGAAGAAACAACACAACAGCGAAAGTGCCACCGTCCCACACGTTTAACCTCTCCCGCAACACCCCTTCGAGGTTGAAAAACCTCGAAGAAATCTCCAAGACACAACAAGCAACGGAACTGCAGCGACGAACTTCAAAATACAGTCTCGACTCTCGATCTCTAACTGCTGCCGCACCATCTCGCATGTCCAACCTCTCCTGCATCACCCCTTCGAGGTTGAAAACCTCAAAGAAATCTCAAAAAAGCAACACAACAACGAAAGTGCCATCGTCCTGCACGTCCAACCTTTCCCGCAACACTTCTTCGTGGTTGAAAACCCTCGAAGAAACCTCGAAGACACAACAAGCAGTGAAATTGCAGCGACGAACTCCAAATTACAGTCTCGACTCTCGACCCCCGACTACTGCCGTACCGTCGCGCACTCCAATCTCTCTCACAACACCCCTTCGAGGTTGAAAAACCTTGAAGAAACAACACAACAGCGAAAGTGTCGCTGATCTGTACGTCCAATCTCTCTTGCAGCACCCCTTCGAGGTTGAAAAAGCTCGAAAAAACCTCGAAAAAACAACAAGCAGCGGAAGTGTAGCGGCGAACTCCAAATTATAGTCTCGACTCTCAACCCTCGACTGTTGTCGCACCGTCTCGCACCTCGAAGAAACCTCGAAGAAACAACAAGCAGATCAGATCAAAAAGGAAATCTCGCTAGAACCACGAAGGAAACGTAATCTCGACAAAACCTCAAAAGAAATCATAGCGGCGAGCGGATCAGAAAGGAAATAAAAGCTATATCCTCAAAGGAAAGTGCAACGACGAGCAGATCAGAAGAAAAATCTCGCTAGAACCTTGAAGGGAACACAATCTCGATAGATCCCGAAAGAAAACGCAGCGACGAGAAACGAACTCCAAAAAAATTTCTCGACCGACTCGATTGAACTCGACCCTCCCACAACACCTCATTATCCTAATCGTAGCATCACCCTAATGTCTTTTCAATCGTCTTGCACCATCAGATCTTCGAATTAATTTGTAACCATGCGATCGATCTAATCCTCATCATTAGATCTGATAGTGACATCTCAGCCGTTAAATTTAAACCTGTCTTACATTTCGATAACTCGATAAATTTCCATCGAGAGGTATACATCAATCACGTAAATCAAAAATTAATCATGCGCACCCTAGACAGAAGCTTGCGTCGCAAGAAACTCGAGTTCTAGATTAGATTAACTGTGATAATTAACTGTGATAATCCAAATTTTACAGTTTTGGTCCCGGATTCGAATCCGGGTACGATCGCTGGGAACCCGACTTTTCAAAAATACAAAGAATGCCGGTTAAAAATACAAAGAATTCCGGTTAGCCCCGAGCGCTGTTTCAGATAATACAATGTCGATTGCAAACAGCAATCAATGCTAGGTCTGTTCTTGCTCGTCTGCACTATAAGGTGGTTATTTTGGAGTCCCAGATAAAACTACCTCTTAAACCTCAGAAGTTTAAGAGTTAGTTTCAGTTCTGATCCTTTTCTGCGGCTCTGACCCTCCTTCAGATAACACATTTCAAGATCTTTTTAAATAAAAGTACTTGAGACGTAGATATTCACGCTCCATGAATTTCACTTTTGACTATTCCTGCAAATCCCTCCTACGTCACGAACGTGATTTTCTCTAAGTCTATTTAGGTATACCCTAAACCCTAAGTCCCTTCTCGAACGTGGACTATCCCTAAACAGGAACAACAAGTGTTAGCGATTCGGCTGTAAAGGGCTTTTCCTCTCTGAAAAGCATTCGCGGAACTTCTTACTACTCATACTCGCCTTCGAATCCACATTTCTTGGATTCAAAGGCCCATGAACTCAGTCAAGATTCATGCTATTCAATCACTTCGCTTCACTCGGTAGATCATGTTCTGGTTTCGGAGGCCCATTTCTCACAATGCTGTCAAATATCGGTTTACAAGTACACAACAAAGGGCTGCGCTGTCATGATCCCTGACAGGATCATGTCATCGTTGTTTCGTGATAATAAGAACTGGACCGATAACATTAACACTGACTGACATAACACTCAACAAACCGTCAGTACTCCTGCCTGAGAGGGCTCAGCCTCAGCAAGGCAGCACAATCGGCATAAAGTCCCACAGCCAAAGTAGCCTAAATATGAGTTGGGTGCAACTACTGCAAATCTGTGACCGCATAATCACGAGACTCTTTGTCTCAGTCCATTGCTACTCTACAATAACGAGAGTCATTGTGTCAGTCCATTTTTGTCTTATCTGTGGCAAAGAGACTTCTCGTTCAATAACAAAAAAGAACCACTCAACAAACAAAAGTTTTACCCCATCTCATAACAAGTAAGCAATCGACTTCAGAATCTTCCGCAAATTTGGTATCTGAATCACATTAAGTGGCGTTCCTCATCTCATCCCTCACGTAGTAGCTTATACTTGAACTGCAAGAACAGAGTAAGACAATCCTATTCTCAATCCAAGTTTTCGCACGCCATGGTCAAGCGTTGCGTTAGGTGACAGATAATAACCATTCCAGATAGCAAACGTTCCATTCTCGTCGACCCTTCACCAAGCGGAAAGCGGCATGCTCACTTGAGAGTGATAAAATGGCATTCCTGCTCCTAGACAAAATTCCTCAGGCCGCTGCGAAAGTTATCTACAATGAAGCCACTCCTTTTTCAGAAACCCTTTCACCTACAGTTGTCCCCGCGATGTAGCCTCCAGTCCACGCATTCTACACAACACCGAACTCGATGACAGTTGCAAAAAAGTGCAGCACCCAGAACAACGCTCCTCGGGTGGGAACGGAAGTTATATGCCGCTTTGCAAGTCACACAGTATTAAGACAAGCTTGACAAGTTCTGGTGTGAAGCTGGCAGGCTGACGAGGTGGAAGTCTGAAGTTGCAATAGGCCTTAGCGAATAATGCGGACAGAATTCCTCTGCTTTGTTGTAGACCACATACCTGAAAGTTGAAACCACCGGTAACTCCATCGACGTCTAGAATCTGTACACGGTCAAACGCTTAGAGCAGCCACCAACTACATACACTCCTTCAGTTCCAATCTATGTGCAGTCCTACGGCAAACCGTTTTAAGGTACGACAAGACTCTAATTACACTGGTTCTCGGGATTCCACTACGAACATTACTTATACCTAGACTTTAGGTCTGGCTGCACAGTTCGAAGCTCCAAGAGTCCACGAGAAATGAGGAAAGATACCAAGGAAGTTGGACTTGAAATGCTTACTTCTCCGGCGAAAAATAGACCAGGACAAATTCGACTCTCCATAGTCCTTAGATTGACCTGCAAAGGTATGCCATATCTCAAACCCCATGTTCCCGTCCTTCCCTTCCTGAATTAAATGCGAGCAAGAAATTACTCCCAACTTGAAAGCCAAGCTTACATCCTTAACCTGTTCGATTTCACCTACCTCTGCGAGAGGAACACCTCCGGCGGTTACAAACTCGTCCTTGAATTCGCCCTGAAGACAGAACACAGTGTAAGATTTCTGCCAGCAAAGAATGTGCGCTCGAAACTACTCGCTGTCTTCCGGCTTCAGAAAAGTTCATGAACCTTGACATAATACCGAATAGTGCTACTCCCTCTGTGACTAAACTATGAGCAATATGGCTGTCTTCGACAGACGCTCAAAGTAGCATCACCGCCCTGGAAGTAATGGGGGTCGCGGACAGCTGAATTACAAAAACATTCAGCAAGGATACAGTAACCAACTGCTGGTGGAACTTCAGGAATCAGTCATAATTCAAGATCCTGAAGCTGCTTACTTTTCCACTAACAGAAAACGGACAACGTTTTAAGAACAAGGCCAGCTCGTGGAGAGCTTTCGTTGACACCCTTGCCCACTTCAGATCTCTATCCAAGCCCTGGACCAAAAGATTCCGATGGTCAATCGATCTTAGAGATCATCTGTAAATCCTAATTACCTGTTAGCTATGTGTTCTACTTCATCCAACACTTACCAACAGCCTACTTGGACCGTACGATTGCATTACGAATAAATACACCTAACCTTTACAGCGTGAAACCAGTAGAGAACGATAAGCAAGCTATCTGATAAGCAAGATGAAACAGCAAGAAAGATATATAATCTTCAATCTCCAGAATGATCTTTCCGTCACCCCTGAAGATTCTATTCTGCCTGGTATTCATACACGGAGATTTTGAGTTTTCAAGTTCCTCTCGCTTGTTAGCCTCTCTACGGTTTGAGAGAGGAGCTTACCTGCCTCTCTAAAACATAGATCCAAAACCGTCTGACCAATGCCAACTTTTCAGGAGAGTAGCTGCCCATGTTCCTCTTCTGCGCATTTGCACTCCACACATAGAGATTCTGAGCTTCACAACATATCTTCATGATGGTGAATAAGGTATGTTGCTCCAACTGCTTTGTGCCGTAAGGCAGGACCATCTTCCTTGATTTCAACACTGAAATGTACCTGCGATTCTTGCTTATGGTCCAACAGGAGCGCTTTCAACTCTTCCAGCTCTATATCTGGCGTAAAATCCACCCATAGTGTACCTGTCGACTTGTCATGAAACAAACATCCATTAGTCGGTGGCACGACATCCTATTTTCAAGTACTACGTAGATAAGGTACAAGTATGAAAAAGGACTCGTAAATCTACGATCATGGGTGCTAAAACAACTATTATGTGGTGAGGTATGTCAGTACATGTATAATTAGAAGCAAACAGATGACGAGCTGCCCATGCAGAGAGACGAAGAACAACGGGTCCACTCAGACCCCAGTGTGTGATCAACATCGGACCATCCTGAATTATGACGATCATAAACACAAATTTTAATAATTACAAACGCAAGCAGCGGTCATGCTTCAACATTCTTCTGGACCAAACTGCTTCATCAGACTGAAAATAAACACTATCTGCTAACGATCATCCGGGTCATGAAACCCGCAGTGAAATGTGCACCTAGGAACATTCGCGGCGTCATATCTACCTTATGCTTCTAACGTCTCTAGTCTATAATGAATTACAGGTGAAGCAAAGAGCAGAGTGAATTAGCACCTGGACTAACTCGGTACAACGCTGCTTTTGGTTCGGTAACTCTAGCTCTACCTTCACCCTCTGGAAGCTGACCTGCAGAACCAACAGAGTTAGGTATCACCTTATTTCCAACAAAGATGTGCAAATTTCTGAGCAGTTGGTAGTAAACAGTAACGGTAAATGTAGTGTGAGTCACTGCCAAACCAACTCAGCTCTCTGGACCTCCATACTATGGACTCTTAATGATGCTCCAGCAAGGCATGTGTTTTGTGTCTTATGGTCAGAACCGATATTGAGACGTTCTCACGAATTTGCTTACAAGTCTCGATACTTTTTTACTGAAAACATTTTTACCGACATTATCTGACATTAAAATGAAATCACTGAAATTATTCTCTTTTGCTACTTTCTCAACCAACCAGAAGGTGACTTAAGCTACGTGGACATCTTCTTCGACATCTTCACTGCATTTTACAAGAGTATAACACTAGACCTTTGATGACAACCATCTCATGAACACCAGAAAGAAAAATACCCCTGCAAGTTCTATCAGCGGTTTATCCATCAGTCTGAAGGAGAATAAACTTGGCACTGGCTCAATAATCGAATGTCCAAGGTCCCTCGCAATTTTGTATCCCTGAAAGAGACATGGAAGTAAATGTTACAGAATAAATCTGCTTATATCGCCTTACCTTTTTCTTCTCGAAAATATAAAACAGCCTCTATCTGTCTCACAAAGTGAGCTCTCCTGACCACTTATATATGCCTCAGCTTTGCCACTCCTCCAGTAAATACTGACGATAGTAGTTCGCAACTATGGCACTTCTCAGTGTGAAATATTCAAATGCCATTATATCCATTACACATGTACCTTGTGGACTCTAAGATCAACCACTCATAGACGTGAGTTAGAGTGCCAGCACTCAAACCGACATACAACCTGGAGTACCTGTGATGCACTCCCAGTTGCAAGAAGCACTGAGCTTGCTTTCAGAACACCTCGGACAAGTGAATCATCTGCTCTAGTGCGGATTTCAAAGATGTGCCCCTTGCGAGAAACTTTGTTAACTTGACACTTAGTCTGCAAAACCACTGCAAAAACTTCAGATTGAAGTAGTTCACTAGGTTTTGACGCCTCTGACAGTGTGCTACCCGTAAGCGTAGTAGCCTTACAAACAACCCTTGAACACGGGATGCAAAACTGGCGACAGCTTGGACGTCAACAATTTATGAACACGGAAAGACTAAACGAGGGATTTCAAAGTCAGACATCCACTGTTGAATATCAAATATTGGTACACGGGTAAAGCAGCTTCCTGAGAAAACAGTAACTTCCCCCGCACATGTAGGTAACCCCCAAATAGTTTTGAACCCATGCAAGTATAAAGTGAGTAACAACGAGTGGTAACGTGTATGCTGAAATATTGCAACTCGTAGACCTCTTAACAATCTTATAGATATATGAACGGTTTGTCAATGTGATTGATACCATTTACACGGTTGGCCTCCTGCAACAGACAATTCACAATGGTGGCCGAGCTGTCGCTTGCGGGGAACATTCTTCCATCGTCCTCTGTCTGAGTAAGAGTCAACAAAGGAAGGCCAAAGACGTAGAGCCAGATTAGTTCGGTCCGTGCTCTTCTCTAATTCGCGGACATATTCATAGCGGAAACCAGGCAGCCTGTGAATTAGGGGAACAATCTGGAAGATAAGCCCTGATTCAATACCTTCAGAGCTACTCCCCGTTGCGAAAACCACGCAACTGTATCTGCAGGTCCATGACTGCGAAAATAAGAACCGCGGAGCTCTTTGTGTCCCCTTGGATACTGACCTGCCAAAGGCTGTACAGATGCTCCACATCAAACTCAAAGAGATTTGTGTGATTAGAGAAGGGAGAAACAGAAGACACGGACAAGCAAAACTAGTGGAAAAACAGAGCACCTCCTGCTATCCCCATTAACTCTTGTTCTCGAAAATCAGCAATTTGAAAGTCTTGCCTGCAACAAAGTAAAATCAGTGAAGTACGTTTCCAAAACTATAGATCCACTTTCTCCTAAACTCTCTGCTAGAAGTTCAAATTACCTTAGGATCCCAGTAAACACCGGTAGTAACATTGCAACGACCACCTCCAGATATTCGAACCTATAAGGTTTGTAATACACAGGCAGTCGTAAACGTTGAAAAGAAGTATCTGATATAGGTGCCAGTCAATATTTCACCTCGAACTATGCCGCTCAGATGGGCACGAGGGATGCTTACGCATGACAACTTTATGTCCTATGTGATATACAACGACTGCTTCAGACGGACGTAGGAGAAGAGTAGTTCCAACCCGAAGTAGAAACTAGTCCCTAATCAGAGGACAAATAACATATTTGAACCGTGAAAGGAACACCACCTTAGACAGGAGCTGTCCTTTCTCCAGGACGAGTACTTCAAGGTGGGGACATAGACTTTTGGCCCGCAAGGCTCCATAAACACCAGCAGCTCCCCCTCCTACCACGACCAACCCCTGTTCTTCATCACCTGTGTGGATATCACGCCGAGAATAGTCCACAGCTTTGATAACAGAGCACGTCTGAATCAGATAACTGAGGATGACTAGGGGCACGTAACATGGGGTGGCGTTCCTTCCTGTTACTTCGAGCCATTCGTAAAAGTGCACTGCAGTTAAACTTTCCAACTAGCAGACCAACCGACTTGACCAATCTGACAATTCCAGAGCAGCTCTGATGAGCACAACTCAACATCCTCACTTTTAGGGCAGATAATGTCCCGTATAAACAATGTCATTGACATCCATGCATTCCACCGATACCATTGCTGGTAAATTCTGTGTGCCAGTGCTCAACACGACTGCCTTCCTCCGGTTAGAGGACAGAAGGGTTGAAAACAGTCATAATACAGCTAGATCAAAACACACCACAAAAAATGGCTCAAAAAAATACCTGCATCTGCTAACGGAGCAGCATGCGTAGAGCATCTGCAGTGGAGCCTCGATTCGCCCCGCCGGATCTTCGAGACAGTCTTATGTTTTCCACGCAGACTGTTGAGGACACCGAAGTCACATATGCCAATCGACCCGAGACTTCTCAGGTCCACGCTGCTACTCCACATCGCGTGGATTCAGATCTCTCTACTCCATGCAAAGTATCATCGTCACTCTAGACTCCGTATGGATAACCTTCTTGCCACAACATTCGACATCTCTGTCATTCGATCGACTTCGGAATTCTCCCGATAGCGAGAATAATTTTACATGAAGATGCCAGTTCCCTGTATTTTGATAGATAGACAACAGTAATTGTTTGCGCACGTAGTACCTTCCGAGTAACTTCAATCTTCTTTGTATCTAGATGCTTGTCCCCCGTCGCAATCATTCATTCGTTTTATATACAAAGCTTCCTTTTCTTAACAAAGAGTTTACGACTTTCCAGTAGCTTACACATTCCAAACCCTTGCAACATAACATTGGAATGTAGACTGTTCAGCTCGAATTCAACATCCGGATCATTTCGGAGTACTTCGTGATTCACAAACTAAAACTCTGTTAAGATTTTTAGGATTTCCTTCTGAGTGTTTTCAAGCGCATTATTCAAAGAAGTCGCCGGTTTTCAAACCGGCTGGGATTACGTTTCTCGTAAACCCCAGCATTTCAATCCTAAACGAACTTCACCAAGGACCGGTCACGCTGGCTCCGTGACCGGTCCTTTTCCCAGAAATGCGGACTCCCCTCGGCTCATGGAGAGACTGTCTTTATTTTGGGGAACGTACTCTTCCCATAGCCTTCCGCAAGACATAACATCTCAAAATGCTTTATGTTTTTAGTCTGTTTAAATCTCGTTCATCAAACTTGAGGTCTAATGGGGCAAATGTCTATCAGCAGTTTACATCAAGAGGAATCTTTAGATACCAAAATAGATATCAAACTCGATAGCGAAAAAGAATTATCAAAGTTGATATTTTAAAATGATGATAGATATCACACTCGATAACTATAAAAATGATAAATATCATGATCGATATTTATCTTCCAATATCAATAAAATTATATAATATTAAAAGAATATTTGATATCAATTATTGATATCAATAATATCTCTATTATCAGGTCTAGGTCAGCTAGACCTCTCACTTTTTGTCTCAGTACACGAGAGAGGTTTAATCTCCGGAAGCATAACATAGAAATTTAAATAGACTAAAAATTGATTGTGTAATTCACTGGGCCGACTGTACCCCAAACTGAAAATCATTTTCCAACTGTATCTATTACATGCTATGTTTGTTAGCTGAATGTATCCATTACCTGATATGACTTGTTAAGAATATTTACTTGGTCGCACCCCGTAGTTTTCTGATTTCCTTAGTCATGCCCCTCGCTTGTTCGGCATTTATTGGACACACCGCATGGCAGTCCGCCAGTCACTCTTCCTATGTGGATGCTACCGTGACAGTTTTTTTCACACCGTGATTACATTCCACCGTGGCTTAGTTGTAGCATTTCGAAGCGCATGAGTTTTTGCGACTGTTTCTTGTTACATTTGGGATGACGTCCAAGAGTCAACTGATCCACTACATGAATAAAATAAAATCAAATAATCTTCGATGAGACACAAAACACAAAACACAATATTGCACGTAAGGAAGATTACAGGAGCTAGAGTCTTCAAGATCAATCGATATTTTTGGAGAATGGAGAGCAAGACACCACCAGAGAACGAGACTGAGAAGGAAGACATGTACTAGGATATGTAGGTACATCCTGCATATCTAGGAGAGGGAGCGACCCTTTAATCACGAGCTTATTGGCCTAAGCCTTTGCATGTCACTTCAGTCATAAGTCAAGGGTTACTTATCCTTCTTAATAGTGGGTTTTCTTGTCTAAGTCTCCGCATGCCACGTCGGTTATAGGTCAAGAGTTACTTGGAGCGGCTATGGCAAGATTGTAAACCCAGTGCGATATCCTCATAGTTGTAACTTTGGTCTACACTAGATGACTTGTATTATAACAGAAGGGGCATCAAGGTGGCATCAAGAGTTGAGATTAATAAACAAGGGTCTAGCTTAGCAAGTTCACCAAGTGAATGATGTCAACAAACGTGAGATCTTGCACCCTCAGCAGCGAAATATTTGACGGTAATGCTTGGTGGTATCCTCTAACGGCTGATATGGACAACAACTCAGGATATCTCTGCATCAAACGTGTCACATGATGCAATGAGATGCGTCTCGCAACTTCATCTCTCTTCACATACAAGTTCCTTGAGACACCAACAGAAAGAAGAAGAGCTCAAGAAGATCCGAACAGTAGATTTGGAAGAGTCTTCCAACTCGAGCATAATCTTTAGAGAAGACAGAAGCCAACCGGGTGATCACATTTACAAGGTTGATTTTAGTTCCGATAACGTAGAAGACGTCTTCCCAAGTGCGGGAGAGGCTTCTCAAGGTGAACGAAGACTGTAGGGTATTGCTCCAGAAGTCTTAGAGGGTGGAACCGATAGCAGCTCTGACTCAAAAGACAACATTCCTGACTCAGACAGACCTAGCCCTTCGAGAAGATCATCTCCATCACCTGAGCCTGACATAGGAAGAAATTGGAAGCTGCATCAGCCGACCGTCAACATTACTTCTCATCCTCGGCAGAAGTATCATCCGTACGACGATGATGCCGATGCTGATGACTTCATTACGATGATCGAGACCATCTCGCGATCCAACAAGGAAGACACTGATGCAGACAAACTCAGTGTATTTTCTAGTCTGATCGTAAGGAATGGAAGAAAATGGATGAGTAAAGCTTTAGATGATGATTTAGTTATGGCCATTTGGGCTACTCTGAAGACAGCTTTTCTGAAGAGTTTTAGAGGAGTGGGCTATGACCGGATGACTCTCGTAGAACTTCAGAGGTTAGAACGGAAGAAGAAAGAGACACTGCGGGATTTCACTGAGAGATTTGAAGACCTCCTGGATCACATCCCTCAGAACCAAAGAAGACCTCAGTTCAACAAGCCGTTCAATCAAGCAACAAACGTGTTTGTTGATACGCAAATAGGTTGATAAAGACCATAGCTTAGCTGGAGGGGTGCTTAGCTAGGATGTTAGTTAAGAGAAGTGCCGCACATGCGATCAGGCTCGTCCTTCCTGAGAGTCCTTGACAACGGACGTCTGGCCGAAGTCGTAACTCTCTCTCTCTTTCGAATCTTCAGAAAAGGTTCTAACCTTGACACCTCTTATTACATGATGTGTCTTGTTGGCATGTCAAAACTACAATTTTTCTGTAAGGAAGTTTGAAACTCAAAAAATTTATCATATTTTTTAGAAAAATATAAAATATAAAATTCTCTATCAATTCACAAATATAACCATAAACGACCCACTGCTCTGTAAGAAACTAGCTTTCAAGAAATCATGGACTTTTCTTACTAGACGTTAGAGAATCCGATGCTTTAGCTTTGACATTTCCTATTAACGACCTTCACACTATCAAAGTGCAGATATATAGTATCATCGCATTTTAGTCCACATATTGATAAGCATGCATATTCACCCTCTTCCAAGTTCGGAGGAGGAGGAATATACATACCTTTTAATTTTATGTCTTAACTCTTCCAGAGAGAAGGGTTAGATCATAAATTAAAATATTATATTATAATTTATCATCCGCAGAGAGAATTGTTTATGGTGGCATGAGCTCCATTTTGCGTGCAGTGTTTATGGTTCCTTTTCATTCACAAGTTCAAGTGTGCTTTTCCTGGAAACGCATGTGTATATAGACATGTCAATTTAGCTTTTTTTCAAAAATAAAAATTCTTTTCTTAGTCAGTCTTGATCTCAGATTGCAGTAAAGTCTAGATGTGAGACCATCCTTTTATTAAATCACTTCCGTTCTGTCTATTTCATTCTCTGTTTCTTCCAAATCTAAATTTTTGTCAACGCACCTAATTCAGTTTAGAACATCGTTTTATGTTTCTACAAGTCACCCTATTAGGAATAACATCTAGAGAATTATTTTGCTAATTTTTGGACCGTTGAAGGAAAATGACAACATACGATTGTCATTTTCCTTCAACGGTCCAAAAAGTCACTTTGGATGCATATTTAGTCCACTGTATAGTCCTTCGATTGATCACACGTTTGTTTCAAGCTTTGTTTTTATCGTTTCAAATTTTTCTAGATTCAAAAAGAAAGCACCTTAAGGAGATTATTATCACCTTCGATAAATTCACTGTCAAGCCACCTGATGACATGGTTAGTCATATTTCGGAACCTATCAGTATTGACATTACACAACAACGTGACGGTCACGAGCGGGACATAGCAGGAAAAATAAGGAATAGAGTCAGTTTCAATTTGGGGAGTCAAACCAGAATGTAGAATATTCAGTTTTCCTTCTTCGTCAGTTTCATGGTGCTACGTTCGGACATAAACTTCTTTTCTAACGAAAAGACTATTCGACTGTCGCCTTTGCTTTCAACCGGTTTGAGGGTCGTTGCAAAGCGGAGAGCGGAGCGGAGGGAACTGCAAAGATACTCAGCGGGACAAAAAAATCTGATCGGGAAACATCCAAAGAGATGCCTTGCAAAGCCTTATAGGGGGAAAAGACACACCAAGTCCAAAAAGACGGGGACGACAGCATAAGGAACGAGAAGAAAGAGGCAAGAACAAAAGGTATAAGATAAGGCTAAAACTTCACCTGCCACGTGCTTCCCATATCCTCTCTACTGGGCGTCACTCACTCTCACTTCATACATATTCGTGTCGATCCTAGGCGCACGCATGGCTCCACCCTGGAGGTTTCTTGGGGACGTTTTCTCTGTATATACAAGAACTCCTTAGCTGAATGAGGGCACAAATACAAAATCTCATTAAAACAATTAATTACTAGCTGGACCAACAGAAGAATTCCTCATCCAGTAATACAAACAACATAAAAACACACACGCACTAAATCCAGAAAACAGGTGTCCTTGTGATGCTATCATGTACATGAAAAGAGCACATGTTTAATATCTGTATGTGGTAATGATTGAATGAGCTAAGGGCTTTGACCTTACCTTGAAAAGCGAAAAGCGTGCAAATAGTATAATAATCGAACCGTGGAATGCTGAAGGAATACGGCCGTTCTCGCAGGACTTTAGCCTCCGTTGATCTGATCTTCGTTATCGTCTTGTGATGTCTAGAGCATAGCTCTGATCGAATGCACTCTCTACTTTCATCTCCAGTATATCCAACCAATACTCCATTTCACGAAATGAACTATTAGTGCATGTAAAAGCTGGAATCAATGGTGCATTCCAAACTAGGGCGGTTCGGGGAAGGATGAATCCACTTAAGTTTCCAGACTAGAAACTCTTGGAAAACATTCAAATTTGAAATTTCACCAGCGCATTAGGAACAATATGTGGTACTATAAGTAACGAGAAGCTCTTTGAATAGAGTCTCTGCATGAATCATTTAGAAGAAGTTATTTATTACATCCATGTGTTCTTTTTCCCTCTATCAGTGTGTAAGCTCGAGCATGGGTATCATTTAGTAATCAATGTGTTTTGCTCCTAAATTAACGAAATGTGTTTCACTCGCTTGTGAGGTGTACTAATTATTTTACTTCAAGTTAGACCAGTATTAATGTGTACTGGGTTGTGAGAACTTAACATCTTTCAAAAAAATATCAAGACATGACATCACTCGCCTACAGCTATGAAATTTATGAATTCAAATGCACGGAATATATGTATCACCTTGAGTTAGATACGGAAAATTCACATTTCAGTTCAGGAATATATTAATGTAAATTTATGAGTCTTGGACAAACTTGGACGTACAAACTCCTTTCTTACTTCCAAACTTACTTCTTACTTCTTCTTTTTCCTTACTTCCAGAACTGAGTTATGAAAATATTCTTTATTTCATAGAAGAATCTTCATCATTAGGTTTGGAACGCCCTAATTCAGATTACTTGAAGTCCCCAGATCGATGTTACGGCTCTGACCATTTATGCTGATAAGAATTGAGTATGGTCACTTTTTTATTTACGTAAAGTCACCCGCGGGAAGGAGTTACGATTTCGGTCAAACCTTGGAAGGTGTTTCGTGAATACTTCTAGAGGTACTCGCAGGAAAATGCCCGCGAGTATTTTTTTTAATGACGATTCATTCATTTTGTCTGTTTATTTTATAATGAAATATTTATTACGCTGAGTAATTATCCTGAATGTCAGAATAAAAAAAATTAATTGAAATTTTGTGATGTCTGAGTCACAAGCGCGACCCAGACTCGATCGCGCTGCCATACAAAGTTAACTCATATGAAATTACGACTCTTTCTTTGTTCGTCATTGAAGAATCTTTACCTTTCAACTTTGACACCCCTAATATTCTTTTGCTACATCGTTGTTTTTCAGTATGATACGATCACCCGTGGGTAGAGAATCTGGTTGTATGACATTTCATCCAGCAGCGTGACCGTTAGAGACTCTTCTTCCCAAGCTTTGAGACTCACTATTTCGCGTGACTTTTTATCAAGTTTAGGTAGTTTGGGATGAGAGAACAAGAACTACACACGGCTTTCATTTGTATCTAACTGTACAAGGCGAATATGTCATATATACCTAGCCTGTCTGAACGACTGACTTACAAGATTCTTTCAAAAAAAATATTCACTTCGGTATAAATAAAATAATATAAACATTCCACAGCCGAGAGATCAAACCTTTTATTCTCTCTCATCAAAGTTTTCTTTATAGTATTAAACATCACGCCACAGTCAAGGATATTCTTTGTGCCTGGAGTGACCTTAACAAATATCTTCTTGTTCGTAAGGACAATGATTTTACGAATTCCTCAACCCAATCCGAATTCATGCTAGACAACCCTCCCCACCGAGTAACTGAAGAGATGAGATCAACCTTCAACAGAACACATCAGAGCATTTAGCAAGACAGAAACAGATCATTCATTGTTTCCTTTTCTTTTCACTCGAGTAAAGCTTCTATGAACTTTCACTCAACTTCATTATGCACTATGTACAATCGACATGCAGCTTTACATGTATCAACAACTATTTACGGAATTTTAAAACCTTAATACGCTAGAAGATTAAACACGACAATGAATATTGCATCCAACATGAACTTCTGAGGAACTTTTGCCCCTTTCTATTATCGAAATAGATATAAATGTTATGCACAAATTCAATAGTAACTATTCAAATTAACTAAAATATCATTTAGCTATAAGTTTTAGATATTAACTGCATCTAAAGCTGCAGGGAAGTATAAACACAAAGAGAGACACACCTCCGAGAGGAGATTAGCAAATAATTATTAATTAAAATAATAAATTTATTATTACATGTTTTAAATAATTAGATAATTAAAGCCTTGCATATAATCTGCCACCTCAGAAGATGGAAGAGGTGATATGCAAATATATCAAGAACAAAATAGACTTGTTAGATGGTACATGGAGCGATGGATTAGAACACGATTCGGGAACAGAACCATACTTTCTATTTCCAAATTTCTGTTATAATTTTTGTAAATGTGCAATATTCCCTGACCATGAAATTTCCTCTATTAAACGGTTTAATTTATCATGAAAAAGCATTTCATTATGAGAATTTGCGAGAGAGATATATCTTCATACTACATATACCCGATCTCCTTTTCCAGTGCGCGAATAATATAACATATCATCCTTATTCATCCTTAGTTCATAATTATTGTTGTGTGGGAATAATATTTTACACACTACGTCTTAAGTATACAATACTCTCAACATAATATAAAAGCAGCCCGCGCGGATTAAAGTTACCAGTACGGGTAGCAGAACAGGGAGGAAAAGGAAAAGGACGGAAAACGAGAGAAGAAGATGCTCACGTCGGTATGTATTGTTATGCAGCGGGCATGGCAGGTGGAACAGTGACGGAACCTATGAAGGAAAACCATGCTGGCGGTCCCGCTACTTCCGCAGGCGGCCACTTCCAGTAGCGGGGATGTTAAACGTTGAACGCATCGTTATTCGGGGGCGGTGATACCGTGCGTGCTAGCGCGGATACCCGCAAGTGCATGGCCGTCGCCATCGTAGGATCTGACATGAGCGGGACCCGCTCAGAGGCTATTACCCTAGGAAAGATATAACCCCCACGTCTCTAATTAATATTAAGCATCTGCCACGTGATGGTGGGCCCCGCATCCATCGAAAGTTAAAGGCGGCGTTACCTTACCCCAAGTCAAACAGCGTTGAAACTCAAGAAGAGGTTTCTAGACGGTAAGGAGTTCATTTCGTGGTAAAATTCGCGAAAACATTTACAGTACGTGGTGGGCGGGCGCGAACGTTTAAAGTTTCAGGCCGCTGCCCCCGGTTTGAAAGGAGGAAAGCGCCTTCGGCACCGGGCAAAATACGTGGTTACGTATATTCTGACGTAAGAAGGATTTCCTGGGCATATGGATGGAGATCCAACGATTCCTGTCAATCCACGCCGCCGAATTCATTGTTCGTTACACTTGTTTCTGGGCTTGCCAGATACGGTACTGTAGTGCGAATCTACCGGTATTCCTCGCACCAATACAAAAGTTCTTACTGTTGCGCGATCTGTTGTCCGCTTGTTGTTATCGGAGAATACATAAATAAATATTAAATTCGAAAAAAATTTATAAATATTAAACATCCGATGAACCTGGAGATGTGAGAACATATCGGCATAACCCATAAGGCAAAAATAGTCCAGAACGCGCTGTAAATAATATATATAGATTCGAGAGACTAAAAAATAATTGAAAATATTTTTAAGTTATTATTATCTTTTCCAAACAAAAATTAAATAATAAATTAAACCACCTATATTTATTCCCTCTCTTCCGAATTCGAATATACATACTTAACATGAATAATATGTATCTAAAGTGAAGTTCCGGTCGATGAAAGGAATGGGGCAAGCGAGATAACAAGAGAAAAAGACAGAAGGTGGACTTACTCTCGACAGTGCACTCGACAGGTACTTTCGGAAGATTAGAGTGAGATTGGGAAGTGTTGTCTGACTTTTATCGGAAATGGCGAGAGAAAGAAAAAGACAAAAGAAATAACCAGAGAAAAATACAGAATGTGGACGGGCTCTGGATAGTGAACTCGGTAAGTATTTTCGGAGACGTAAAGTAAGGTTGAAGAGTATTTCTAAGTTTTTGTCTTTGTTTCTGTTCTTTATATGATATAATATATATTTATTTTATATTTTATATTCGTAACTGAATTCACATGTTAAGTGTTAGACAAACGAAAAGTCACGGCAACATCCAGACAGATCGCTTTTGAGAATACAAGACCGGGTTGGAAAGCGAGAAAGCCACTAATTTATGGTAACTGTTAATTATTGCCTAAGCCTTCTGTGGAGAATAGTTAGATAATAAACTAACGGGGTATGCCATCCTCTCCAAAAGATAGAGAGAGTTTAGGGTTTAAGGTTCAGCTTTCACATTGCATCCTCAGGCAACTTTGAGGATGCAATCATTGCAGAACTTTCTCATCGCATGTCATTTTTACACATCGTGCTCAGCTAGACAAGTATTGCAACAGACAGCTTCACATTTGTCTCTATTTTAAGCAGCGGTTCAGCTTGTCCAAGGTCTCCGCTTAACCTAATGTGCTGTTTACCAAGACCTTAGTTATCCTATAGAATTGCTAATATGCATCCCAACTGCACTTTTCGCATAGAGGAGAAAAACGACAAACTTGTAAAATGAAAAATAAATCTTAGACAATAATTGATTGTAGCAGGATATAACATTAAAAATAGAATAGAATCGACCCTTTGCTGCAATATTATCAAGAGCAAATACATCTCTTCTCTCGAGTGTGAGCTCGTGGGCTCGTCCATGTAGTAATAAGAACCTTAAGTTATAAATGAAATGTTAATTATAAACATAAGTGGAGACTGTCACAGTGACAAGAGTTTGGGTTTGGAGACGGATCTGTCTTGGTTCGAATCCTGATCCTGGAAAGAGAAAAAAATCAGTTTAAAGTAAAGTATTGGCAAGAAGACTCTACGAGTTGATTTCATCAGATCATGTTATCTCAGATGAAATTAAGAAAAATAAGATTTTCCAGAGTGACTTAGAGGGGTCTGTTGGATATTTACTCTTCACTAGAGCCGTCTATAGCAACGCATGATTGGTTTGGAGGGAAAATAAACCACATAAAAAACCAATGACATTCAAATACAACAGACGAACTAGACTCGGATGATAATGCATGCTTATCGATATCGAGAATTGCTGATAGAGAGCTTAGCAATGACAAACATCAGTCAATTCCAACGTACACAACAGCTTGCATCACGACAACAGATGTAGCAATCCTAAACAAATTTGCAAACATGTTAGCCTCGAAGTAAAGTAGCCTTGCCTTTTTCTTTTGTGTGCTCGTGGAAAGCTTTTCATTCAGAAACACTTCATGTTATTTGGTATTCACGTAACCAAAATGCCCTTGAACAGATCCATAACTCAATTTTGGAAGTCTGGAACAAAAGCAGATTTCTTGCTTTTCCATGGTTGCAGATTTTTCTTTTAATTTTACACTAAGATAGCGTTGATATTTCGAATATGAACTATGATATCATTAAGAAAAAACATACATTTACTTATTATCTTGAAATAAGTATACTTAGCATCCCGGTAGCTATTGTCTCCAAAGAGATAGATTAAATTAGGTTATTTAAACAAGCCATATGTTATAATCAAAGTTATATTAGAGGTGACTAGATGTAAATCCTAGACGATCTTAGTGTGCTTTGAAGCATTGGACTGAATATGTGAGTTCCAAGTAAGCACTCACTTCCTGCTTACAGGTAAAAAAAAAGAAAAAAAGAAAAAAAGAAAGAAGATTTGTACTGTTCTCTAATCTAAACTGAAAATAAGAACTTTCATGTATTTTCCGTATTGTTGGTTTTGCGTTTTGCACATACACTCATTTCACGTACAACTTCCATGCATTCCTGCACCTTTCATCTCTTCTTCATCCCTTCCCAGAATTGGTTGCATGTATTGTTTAGCAGGTGCCCAAGAATCTTCTTGGACAAAAGTACAAAACTATGTCAAATTGCAAAAAAACGTATTTTGCAATGGCTTATTCTTCTCACGTCTATGGCAATCGGTTTCTGGAGACATCACATATCAGCAGAAACCCACGCGAAACAAATTATGCATACAATCCGCTCATCTTACTTCATCCTGGACCAATCAATTCTTGACGTGTGCGTTCCATCCTCAAAGAGGTAGAAATTCATTTACATGCAAGTTGTTTTAGACCGAAGGTCCTTACAATGAATCAAATTGGTCCAAAGTTCTTGTGAGGTGTAAAAATGTTGTGGTGTATCTATTACTCTAGAAATATAGGATCTTCATAAAAAAGATGACATCTATTTCAAGAAACTCTGCTCTCATATGGGATCATCTCACCATGAAGATTAGAGATGGTTTAGAACTATCTCTCCTCTAAGGAATGACAAATATCATAAGAAATTGATCGAACCTCATCCATCGACTAAAAACAAGTGCAAGAACCTACAAATTAGAAAGACATTCGAAAGTTTGAAGCACCAAGATACTACACTTGTTATTCCCTCTGTCTCCCTGGTGGTCACTTTTGTTGGTGTGCACGAAGTCGACTGAGGCACCCTCTAGCAGATCGAGTACATGTGATCTCCTTGCTTCCCTTGCCTTTTTCTCATTTCTCTCACACTTGTTAACGGTCAATTCTTTGTGGGCATGTTCTGCTTCTTGTGAGTTCATTGTTTATTTTTTTGGGCTCCTCTA
This sequence comes from Asterella californica, assembly GCA_036924285.1. Lineage (NCBI taxonomy): Eukaryota > Viridiplantae > Streptophyta > Marchantiopsida > Marchantiales > Aytoniaceae > Asterella > Asterella californica. The sequence continues at coordinate 11,435,418 of JAYKYS010000014.1, forward strand.
ACGGTTCTGCTAGTAATACATTCTCAAGATGCTTGCATATGTAGAAATAATAAAATAATTACGGATTATGGATTACAATCCACTTCTTTCTCGATTTTTGGGAAATGGTGATAGAAGAGAAGTGGGATATTCGTCTTTCTCCTAATACATGTGATATTCAAGTTGGCCAGCTTCTCAATCGAGATAAATTAATTAGATTATTTGTAAATCTAGCTTTAAATATAAAGTGTTTTATTTATGTTAACTTTATTTGTTGGTGCGCATCAAACACTCGTCTCTACAGTTTACAGGTCGCAGAAAGTGAAATAAAACCATGAACGTTTGACTTTATCACAAATTGACAACGTATAATCAATGCCAGCTTTTCTTTCTTGATATTCTTCTTGATTTTATGAACTAACCTTTTTCGCGAAAAGATAGTAATGTCATAAATTAAAACTCTTGGGGAATTCACCTCTCTCTATGAAGGAGAAGTGACTAATAAAGGCATATTTCGACTTGCTTTGCAAAATGAAGGAGAAGTGACTAAGAGAAGACAAAACAAAGTGTACCAGCCAGTAAATGCATTTGTGGAGTTGAACTGACCGGGACCCTAACCTTGGGTAGCAGCTCTGGTGAAGGCAATGAAGCGAAGATCAAATTAGTGTATGCGAAACTGTAAACATGAAAATTAAGTACTTTGTGTCATGAATACATTAATGAAAAGAAAAGCCGATATTATTACGTCTGGAATACAAAATAGTTAGAACGCAAATTGAATCTAAGCTTAGATAGTACCTTGAAAAGTTTAGGGTTCATACTTTTTCAGCTGCTCTAACTCGATGCGCCTTCCCGCCGTTAATTTGGTTCGTGTATTTCTAGCCATCCTCTCCTCGCCGTGTATTTCGTTCTGACAGTCAAGTCTACCCGACGTACGGTTTTAATACCAGATGATTCTTGCGAAATACGGATTTATTCGAGTTTACCTTGCGTGAAAACCTACATTAAAGTGCTTTTGGCTAGTTTGCGCGGAATAGGTTATCACTGTGGTAACCTAGTTGGGAACCATTTGGATGATGGTGATGGTATGAGCAGTGGCATGTTGGGGAATCTACACATGATGTATGCATAGCTGGATTAGCCAGCCTGGGGCGTGCCATGACTCATGTGACCCTCTCAACAACCCTGTACCGCTCCGTTATCTTCCGAGTCACTCCTGGCTCGCAGTAAATGTTACCGCACTTCTTGACGTTATGCTCCGCCCGTCTCCTTCATTCTTCTCTGCCGAACTTACTAAATACGTACATATATCACCAAATTCAGATTTTCCTTACTTTTCATTAAATCACAAACAGCTTTATATTATCCCATAAGTTTTCCTTCACACTGTTCTCTATTAGTTTTGAAATTAAACTTATTTTTAGTATTTCACGGGTTTGTTAAAAATTGATGATCTAGAGTTTAAATTAACCAAAATTTTGAGATCCGCGAAATGAATCATACATGTATTCAAACTGAAGTATAACGAATGAGAAACAAGTAGGAAAACCTAGCTGCAATGTGGATTACAAACGATGAATATATATTTGATAAATTCTCCAGTTGAGCGAACTCTCATTACAATGATAGATAATCTTGTTGCATTGACTGGCTCGCTTGAAACTGAAATCTATTTCATCAAAACTATATTTCCGAGGAGTTTTCACCAGAACTTGTAAAAAAAATGAATTTTTGATTAAATTGTTAGCTCACACTAGGACTCCAACTTAGAACCTCTGTATTCCCAAACATGACCTAGACTACTTAACACACCTTTGATACAAAGAATACTTGGACCTATATATTGCTACTTGTGGTTGAATTAAGCGTGCATATGCTCCATCTTTTGATGGGGAAAAAAATATCTAAACTTATTTGAAGGGTTAGAAGGGTTAGATAGTTAAATCATGTCTGGTCCAAATTAAATTTGTTTGTGAGTATTGAATATCGATCTTATTCATTACTGTGTATATAGTATTGCTTCTCTCCTTGAGGATTGTATCCCATGATTTAGTCCTACTCGGTTCTTACTTACCTCATTGGTTCTTATAAGGTTATTTTAGGTTTGGAAGGATAAACTGTTTTTTATTTTAATACATATAGATGCCAAAAACATTTTTTATTAAATATATTTCCAATGGATATACTCTCTTCCATCTCTATAGATTCACATTCAGAAAAGACCATCTGATATATGTTTAAGGACGAATTTAGTAAATTTGAAAATTAAAACTTTGATCGTCTAGAGCAATGAATGATTTGAAGATGAATGTAAAATGACGAATTGTTTTTTGGAGTTTCAAGAATGATTCAGAAGTAAATAATATTATTTATTTGTAGTTACTTTTGTGCATAAATCTCAAAATATATTTAAATTCAGAAGAAGGTATATTTCACGTGGAAACTCAAGTTTTGAGATGACTTCGATGACGACATAATATATCTTCAAGAAATATATATATATCTAGTCAAATAATGCAATTAATACTATTTTATGTGTTCAATAGTTCTAATTTATCATCATCTATAACTATTTTTACTACTTCTACACAATTACTCGTAGCTTCACTGCCAAATGGTGAACAGAAATAAGAATGTGTCCTTTGCTAACCAAGCAGATTCAGCACATGAATAAAATAATCCACGAGAAAGCTTTGTTGTGTCACTTGTCCATAACTATACAAGAAAGGCATACATCACACACACAAAATTTACCTTGGAGTGGTCCATGAACTTCATGGAGCGACATCTCCAAATCGTATAAGCATGTGATTCATATTCACCCCATTCTGAACTAGTTGATGAGAATTAGCATACCTAAAGTAGTCAAAATAAATTAGTTCAATAAATGTAATGTCTATTTATCAGTTTTTTAACAAATATAACTACATAATTTGTAAAGTTTAGGTTAATATGAAGTATTCTTGTACAATGAATGTCCATTAAAGAAGACATGTAGAAAAACATGCAAAGAATTATATAGGAAGGTCATGAAGTCTATGGAATGTATCTTCTCCTAAATGTATGTGCAACAAACCGATGTCATGTCGTGGATCGACTATGGCATGAAACAAAGATCTTGGAAAAAACATTTTGCCAAAGTTGCTGCTAACACAGTTCTTACAGCAGCATTGGATAGATCTCACCGAGAAGATCGAAATTGGTGTTTAAATCAGGATAAATGGAGCAAAGATGAAGAAGTTACGATGATCATAATATTTACAAGATTTTGACTGATAACAACAAGTTAATATTTACAGATGCCTCGGGGTGGAGCGACTGGGGATGAAGCGACGAGCGTCCCAGGTCGAGCGATCTCATGGTGGGACGATTCGAACATGATAAGTAACAATATATTGTTATTTGTAAGACATCCTATGTGGAATGATCTATGGGTGAAGCGACGAGCGTCTTAGGTGTAGCGACCTTATGATGGGACGATCATCAAGTGATAAACAACAACCCGTTGTTATTTATTAGACATCTCATGATGGAGTAATCAGAGTGGAACGAGCCAAGGTGGAACAATATATATATAGAAATAACAACATGTGGTTATTTCTTGATCTGAGATCCGTCTTCTTTGGCAAGTAGATCTGGCTACCTTGAACCCAGTGAGACTCCAAAAAAGATGTTTGGAGCTCTCTTCATGAAACCACACGAGAAGTTTGATGATAAGAAGTGAAAAATTGACATAAATCGTTCATCTGCTGTGAAATTCCCTCACCACATCCAAACTCACAACCCAATCCACTTGTTGTCTTGTCCTCTATGTAAGTGAAGATTCTCTTATGACGTCGACACCAAGAACGAAGAGTTTGACCCACTTATCACGAAGAACATCCCAACCTCAAGTCATAAGTGCACCAATTGGGCATAAGCGCTTCCCTACGAGTCAATTCCACCCACAACTCTCAATCCATCCGACGAAAATCTGTATTATCTTGTGTTTCCTCTAGAACTATGTATTCTGATCTCGATGGATCCAAGGATAACAAGTTTGGACTTCAAAACGGTCCGAACGGTCCAACTCTCATTCACAAGTAACTGAAGCGCTCAATCCTTCCTCCTTGCGTTTCAATTTCATCCAAATCATAACCCTTGATCCACCTCTACACTAATTGTCTAATCCTATGCGACGTTTGCACCAAAATGAATCAAATGACGCCTTGCAGCTTGCGTTGGATTCATCAATCTATCAAAACCTTCATCGCTAGCTTGCATGTTCAAGCTAACCCTTTCCACGTATCTGTCACAATACGTTCGTCAATATCCAAATCCTCCCAAGTTTATTGTTGCTAGAAATCTCTCGAAGTAGCCAAAAACTCAAAAGTCCTCCAAAAAAACTCGTTGCATACAAGTTGTTATGGACGGTGTGTGCAGATTTAGACTGTAGGGAGGAGGTTTTGAAATCTCGATCATATGGCACTGAAAATTGGACATATCTGGTTTGCTGGATGTCAAATCTTAGGGTTATTGGAGCCTACGGAGTCAAGAGGAAGGACCATATCGATTTCTGAAGACTATTAGACAAAAGGAGGAAGTCTCTAGATCGACATTCTTCAGCTTCTTTACTATGTCGAAAGCTGATGGAGACTTTAGCTTTTGACACGATTCTCGTTATATCTTTAGCTACGTGGGCTGCACCATGACCCTCATTTATGTTAAGGTGATATGATCATCAGGTTAGTGGTATAATGACCAATAGAAACATTGCGATTTTTTGGATTTGGATACAAGTTTATGCTTCTTGTATCGTTAGCTATATGGGTTGCACTCTCGATCCTCATTTGGGTTAGAGTGATCTGACCACCAAGGCTAATGATATACTAAGCGACGGTGATGCAGTTGTGCTATTGTGAATGCAGTTGCTGCACATATGTTTGGATAGCAGGACACTGTTATGAAGCTAATTGTTAGCAAAAGAGTGTTTCTCTTGCTTCGAGTTACGTTTCAACAGTTCTTGACTCAAGATTAGTCTTTTGACTCTTGACTTTTGACGTTTGATTATAAATTTTTACCTAGTTTAAAGACTTTGGTCAAGACTAGAGACTGTTGTGGTCTACTCATCTCACTTTTGTGGTACACAACAAAAATGTATATAAAGTGAGATTTGGATATATCTAAAAGTTCTCGTCATTGTTTCAAACACACCATTGATATCTCCACTGCCATATATCTTGCATATTCATGGACAACTTTCACGGAGACGAGCTCAAAAATCATGAGCAAGGACGAAGATTGGATTGGTTGTTCGAGAGGATGCTGTGGATTGGAGAAGAATGACATGTAAAGGATTTGGGAGGAATGGATTACGATTTTGAGGATACGGACGAGCCATGACAATGAACGAGATGAGCGTATTAGCGAGGATATAAGGGGTGCAAGTGGATGCAACAACCAAACAAATGTTTCAAGCCTTCACTTTGTTTTTGAGACAAGAACAACCGAACAAAAAATGATGCTTTAAGGACAAAAATGCTTCGAATGATGATCGACAAGCTCTATCAGTTTGATGACAAAAACATCTCAAAGTTCTTGAGATGCTATACGACGAAGATGGAATTACGTCATGTATTGGAGAACGAGATGATAGAGACATTTGTGATGCTTGAGATAAGGAAGCATATCAAGAGTCTAGTGAAGCATTTTGCGAGGAACCTAGAAACGTTTTCACAAGCGTTGCGAGAGGAATATTTCTTTGAAAAACTCAAATTGAGTAACCAATCAATTATTTATGGAAGGTCCATAGACGGTTTTGGGATTTTGAAAGTTTTCTCGAGATCATTAATATAGTGAAAGGTCTTGTTGGAAAGCTCTCAAGCTGGGGCTACAATCTAAAAGGAGGATTGATCAATTTAGATTTTTCAATGTGGAGTTATGATTGTTCAAAGTCAAGGAGATCAAACTGATATCTCGAGTCATATTTCAGAGTGCTTCGAGAGGTTGAGAGATGATCTTTTGGTTTTGTCAAGAGGATTGGATCCTTGACTTCGTGGTGGTTGTATTAATGTAAATTAGTGCTACTTTTGGTTGGTTTTGACCTCGAAATGATCGACTAAAGTTGGCTGTAACAGTTGAGAGACAAAAGTAAAGATGTTTGTCTTGTATTCAAAGATTGAGTTGTTTCATGAGCACTGGGTCAAATATTTATGTGAACATCTCTATGATTGGAGTGTGTTTTATCAGTTTACTACTTGTGAAATTTTAGCTCTTTTGGTTGAGAGAAGTGTCGGATCATGGATTTTAGTTATAGGGATATGTAAAGCTCATAAATTAACATAGACGAATGGCTTGGTCCATTTCCAACATATGAAACTGAAATTTCAGAGGATAATAGTGAGAGGTCAGAAAGAATTCCTTGTGAAGTTCAAGCCCAATTAGAAGTTTGAGTTGGGAGCAATAGATTGTCAAAATTTAGGTTACAACGTGACGAGTTTGAAAGAAAACAGAGATTCACCCGCATCTCTTGGTCGGTCATTGAGCAAACGATTTGAGGTTTGGAGGTGGAGCTTCCAAGAGGAACTCCAAGTGAGTCAAGAGAGCTACAGTGTGAATTTGGTATGGAGATCACAATCATAAAAGAAGTTACGATGCATCGGAGTTACATACCAAGAATCTCTAATTGCAAAATGTCGTTGTTTCCAGCATAACATCTCAAGCTCAATATTTGCTTGTTGCATACATGTTTTATCTTGTTGGGAGCTCTAGAAGACAAAGTTCCAATGATATGTTGTATGTTTGGTTTGGAGCTTGTTTGATGCTTCAAAACTTAGATAAGAAACGTGGATCATGATAATTTGAGACATTTCGAGTTATAAGTTTTAGAAATGGTCAATTTTGATCTATTGTGGTATGAGTTACAATGATTCAATCAATGTGTTATCTATATGATTGGAAAACGTATACAATATATTATCAATTGTTATAAGATTTATATCGGATGGATCTCATATAAACAAATTGTAGAAAGTCGAAGTTGAGTATTTTAGTTAGTTTTTTGTAGAAAACGATGAAGAAATTATTGTTAACACACAAATCGACCTATGGGATTTTTTTAAGATATTTTTGTTATTTAGAGCCTTTGTTTATCATGAATAGATCCTTCATGTACTTAGCGCATGATTATGCGATCAGTTGTGTAGTATGGTGTGTGTGTTACACTTAATATCATGTTAGATCGGTAGAAATCAGGCAAATAGATATTATGATCGAGATTAAGACTGACGATAGTGAGGACACAAGAGTTTTACCAAGTCGGTCTAAGGTCTTGCCGTATCTCTCTACAACTAGATATCTTGTGTATTTTTAGATTAAACTTCACGTTCTACAACAACAGTCTATAGTAAGTGGTCATATTTTGGTTACCAGAAGGAAAACCCTTGTTGTTTGAAATGCAACTAGATCCAAAGTCGTTGTCGAGAAGCAAGAAAACATATTGTCATTTCTTGTCGTCTAGTCGAGAAGAAGCACCATACATGAGGTTCTTCAGGATTTCTGAGAGGAAATCATAGTGTAGTTTGTGAACAATAAGTATGTAAGTAAGATCATAAGTGGATGGAATTATGACCTTGAGACCTCGTGACGTGCGTTGATCGTAAGATTGAGACATTTGGTCGTAAGTGAAACTTAGGTAATCAGTTTTAGTCCAATGGCTATTTAGCACTAGTGACTTCTCAGTTGAGCAGTAGAGATGAGCAAGTCAACCCCAATCTTTTGTGGAAACGATCAATTTTATGCTTAAATGGTATAAAAGAAAAATATTGTTCGTTACAACTGAAACTGAGACTAGACTTGACATAACACAACACCACAATGAGGGTGTTGCTCATGCTTCCTAGTGTCTATGACCACAAGTTAATTTTGATTGTTTGTTGACAGTGAATTTCATGATTTTTTGTTTGTGCTATGTTTTTTCATGCAATAAATTCATCAATTGTAATAAAAATCATCTTTTCTTGCGACAATATGTTTGAGCATTATCTCGTATGATTCACTAATCATATATGACAAAAAAAAAATTCACTCGTGAAGATTTTATGTTTTTAATATTATTGTCAGTTAAGATTCTTAAGATATGGAGTTGCGAATGAGAAATCCATGAGTTTGTACTTAGGAGTTGTAAGTGGTTGTTTTATTTTTTTCATATTTTGAGATCCAATCAAATATTAATGATTTTTCATGAATGTTATGTTCAAACTTATATTGTTCTTCTGTACTTCGAAGTAGAATCATTGCTTAATAATCTACACATAAGTGACATCTTTGATCGAATTCTTACAAACTGTTGTAATGCTATTTTTTCACTTTTTATTTCAGATGGTGAGAGGACTTCAAATCATCATTTTATAAATTATTCAATTTCTAAAATTCATACGCATTTACTTTCTTGACCACAAACAGTGCATGAATTCTAAGGACAAATTTACATAAGAGAGATATAAACTATATATTGTTTCATACTGATGGAATGCAATTCATGTATTCCATGGACTGCTCCGCAAACTCGTGTAGTCCTTGAAGTTATTGATGAACAGTTCATGTATTCCATGGACTGCTCCGCACACTCGTATAGTCCATGAAGTTCATGGGCTACAGTACATCAGAGCAGTGTAGTCTATGAGGTTCATAGACTACTTTGCATCAAAATGGTGTAGTTCTTGTAGTTCTTTAGCTTCTCAAGATTAGTGAAGTATGCGTAACTCATAGACTCCTCCGCATTCAAAAAGCATAGTCTTTGGAGTTCGTGGATTGTTCTTCTCTTGACGATAGTTGTTTGTATAAACTTTTTATGACGAACAATTTTTTATGTAAGATTGACAATACAGTGTCAAACCGAGAATACAAAATTTTAGATATCAATTGATAGTATGTTGACTTGTCAAAAATTGAAATTACTTGACACTAATAAAGTTATTTTTTGTTCATTATATTTTGATCTTCTCATGAAATTAGGTTAAATATAATTTTATAATAATTGTTATAAAATTTAAATCATTTTCATGTGAATTCTAAAATTCTTATTTTATAATGTAACACTTTTTGATCCTCCATGTCATGTAGAGTTGAGTGACGCCAAAATTGAAGCCCGTTAGCGAGTACTTGGTTGTTGTAAGCAGTTATTGTGTCAATGTTGAGTGAAACATTGACTATTAAATTTCATTATTATGAAAATATTTTTAAAACAAATAAGATTTTTTAGTATAGTAATGTATTTTTTCATGATATGTAGGTAATTTTGGCTACATATCAAGATTTAGAACCATTAGTACTTTTATTATGCTCCATATAACTCTTAGTCTATTTAGTACATATTGTAACTATCCATATGAGAGCATTGAAGTCGATATAAATTACACTTCTATGTTTTGTTGAATCTCACAATGTTATAAGGTGGACATTTGTTGTTATATTATTCATTCTTCAATATGTTTAATTTGGATATTTGTTTCTGAAACTATGAAGGATTAGAAAAGCATAGCAAGAAAATAGAGAAAATCTATAAAAAATACAATGAAATAATAACATAGTAAACAAGTTGTTGCGCTTGCAATGGGATTGTGAATGCTATGCATTTGCTGATACAAGCATTTCTTGAATTTCAAGACTATGTTACATGGGTAGTTATAAAGAAAATGTTTACATGACATGTTACACGTTAGTAAAACGTATCTTGATGTTCTCTTCATATTTTTTACTCTTGTATGCAACGTCCGATTGGATAAAGTTTTGCCAAAAAATGTTAAAAGCATCATCATATATTAAATCAAATATAATAACATTTGTCTGTACACATATACACATAGATGTTTATTACATCTATGAGTATGTGTATACATGCATTTTTACTCTTTTATGCCAATATATTGTTTTGATAAAATATATTGTTTTGATAAATGAATTATCCGAGGAGTTATGATATATATATAATTCAAATATCATATCATATTTTGTATGTATATACATGTTTATATATATTCAATTTAGAATTGATGTATACATATATGAGATATGTAAATATATGTACGTGTGATATATATATATATGCAGAATTAATTATACGTGAAGAATCATAATTTCCGATATACGATGATAGATAAGATCTCATGACTAAAAATTTAAAAAAGATCTGAAAAAAAATTTGTCAACTTTAATATATAGAGACTTTGTCATGTGAGTCAAATATTCATTCAATAGATAGAATTTAAGAAATATGATAAAACTAGAGCAAATAACAATATGGGACAAGCTATAAGAACTATTGAAACAAAGATTTAGATGTGATGTAGTTCTAGCTCAATGGCTAAGGGATCCATTGGGAAGCCAAAGGTATAAAGTTCAAATTTCCTTATTGACCTCTAAAATGAAACTTCAGAACTGCATCACAAAGAATTTACTTGATACTGTGAGGAACTATGTTGGACCTTGTGCCTAGGGATGAGGAAGATATATTCTTAATAGTAGAATGTTGTGCAACGCTTCTGTTACTACATGCATCTGAAAAGAAAGATCTTGACGTACTGGAGCTTAATATATACTTATAATCTAATGCATTCGAGGTTAGTCCTTTGGTGCGCTATGAGTCAATGTCTAAATATGAAACTTTGTCATAATATAACGTGCATCAATCTATAACATCGTGTATAGTAGGGCGATGATATTAGTGATACTGTGATAATTTTTTATTTTGATAAAATATATTTTGATACAAAATTCTCTTGATTCCCATCTAATTTAACTTTTAATTCTAAATTTTACTTCAACTATAAACAATAAAACTCAAGATAAGTTATGTATTTCTTACTATGTTATACCAGTTCTTATTCTAACTTACTAAAATCTAAATTAGAACTGATCAACCTATACATGAATATCTCTAGTAAATTTAAATTGAACTTCTCATTGCTTCTCATAGCTAATTCAATATTCGTTTTTATAATAATATGTTATATACGAATACTTGATACTTCTCTCTAAAGTAGTATAAACAACTATAGATCATTGTTATTGGATTAAATTGAATCAAAATTATCACTTCTTCTCAAAGCTAATAAAATATCTGCAATCTGATGTAATCTGAACATATAATAATAGTTTTCGTGAGGAAAACCAATAATATAAGCTACAACTATGTCACAAAAGTTTATTTAGAACAATTTGATCAATAAAAAAATTTAATGGAAATAGTGCGAGAGAGGTATTACCGTTATGAGTAGTTCGAGAGAAAATCTATCTGTCTTGAGATAATTTTATTAAAAGTACACTGATTTTGAGACAACATCAGAATAATTATTATTATTATGAGAATAACATAATAGATTTGATCACTAATATCAATGAACAATGTGGATATGATATCGTTGTTTCATAATAGGAAAACCGAACCATTAGATTAAGATATAGATATAATAAAAAATTAAGAGGGTATTCAGTTTTATATATGTAAGTGTTGTATAACACGAGAAACAATTCAATTTAGTATTTATGTAGTTGCCACTCCATACAACTGATAGTTGATGAGCATGAGAAGTTTGTGAACAATAATTTCAATAAAAGAAATTGGAACAATATGTTTCACTTACGACTTATATGATATTTATGTCTTCTCTAAGTGATCACATTGTTAAATAGTACAAGTCATGATAAGACTTGATTTTATTGATGAAGGAAGTCTTATTATCTCTCACACTATTTAGCACAAGTGATAATATTTATTTGTTTGGCTTTTTTCTTTGTCCATATGTCTAATGTTACAATTTTAAATCCCCACCGCACTATCAAACAAGATAAAATCATAGTTCTCTTATATCATAGTGATCAATGGGCCATGAAATCCAAAGATAACATCATAAAATAATATATTCAACCAATGAAATCCATCATAACTTCAAAGATAATTACTTATGAAAATTTCATAACACGCAAGTGATACTAATGTATTGGGAAGTTCTCAATACACTAATTTGCATATTATACCGTTCTAATTCACTATATCATTACTATAATAGATCAAGCGATGCATCGTTTGATCTTTTATCGTTTGTAATGCATAAGTGTAAGTATTTTAGTGCTTCATATTTTTCCACTCCCAATGGTACTTTACTGTTCTCTATGGTGTAGATAAAAATCTATTGAAGATTGAGTATGATGATAATTTATAAGTCACTTGGAGATCTTAAAATGAGAATGGTGGTTTTATCAAATTTTATATTTTAACTTCTAAATGTTTCTATCGTGATCTAAAACTATGATGAAATTTTATATTCATGAAATTTTCTTGGTATTTTCTAATCTTTTTCTCTGCAAGGGAGTTTGGTGGCATATCACGGTTGGACATAATCGATACTTTCTTATTTACAAGCTCTAATGTTATCAGCATATTTATATATATGCAATGTTTCTTCAACAATTGAAGCATACATCTTGCTCTTCCTCCATGTTCAGATGGAGGAATGCATGCGTTTTAATTTATGTTTTAACCATTCCTCCTAGAAAGATTTGGTTTTAAATGAATAACTTCCTGATTGAAATTAATTACTCCTTGAGGAAAGTCTGTATGGCAACACGAGAGTCCTTCCACACATTGCATTGGTCATTTCTTTTGTTCCTCTCAACAAGTATAATATATGGAAACATAACGTGTAAGTCACATACAACTGTTTTATTTAGAGATTTAAGTTCAGAAGTTCAGTTTTATGTAAAGCCAGAAATATAAATTTAGACGTTTATTATTTTGATTCACTCTTCAGTATTCAACCTAAACATGTAATTTCTAGAAACAAGTAGACTTTTCTAAATGCCAATTGTCAACCAACCATCTTTTATAATTATCTTTGTTATGTAAGTCTTTGTCTTCTTCATTCCGGGATAAAAAATACATATTGCATGCATATTTGAGTACAAAGAACTAGATATGTAACATATAATACTTAGTTGGACCTTGTGTCATCTTCTAGACTCACTTGGGTATTAAATGATCACGTTTACTTAGGGTAGGTTTACAAAATTTGGAGCTTTGGTCCATCAAACAGCAAGCATCTCGTGTTTGTATCGCGATCATTAATGAGAGTGAGTTTAGTTAGTTTAGTTAGAGATTAGCTAGTTTGAGTTTATAGAAATGTCATAGGACTAATTAGCAGTCCTATGACATTTTGCTTGGTGATATCCAACTCGGTCCAAATGTTAGAACATCCTTCGTGGTTTATTTTGTGCTTTGGAAAGCCGCAATGACAACTTGGTATACGAAAGCTATGTCTATGGCTCAGTGAACAACAATCAAGTGTACACGCAATGACATTTTGTCATATGGTAGGGTGGTCTTATGATCAGAATAAACATTGTCACCTCAGTTTAGCACCTCGGCTAGGTTGGTCGAGTGCGGGAGTGGCTAATCTCGGTAGAGCCGTTAGTGTCGTTAGAGCGAGTTCTTGGGATAACCCACTAGGGGTATACTTTGCAGATAGGGCTTGGAGGTCTTAGTTCTTCGAGTTGAGCCTTCAAGCTCTTGGCTATGGTGGATAGTCTTGTTGATTGTAACCCAAATTCTCTACGAGTATAGAGTGCATTTGGCTTGACCGTTTGTGAGTAATCGTCGTTGCCGTGTTGGAGATGGTAAAATCTCTGTAGAGATTACTCGAAGAAGTGAGTGCACGTAGAGGGGGAGTTCAATAAGAGCTCGATGATATGAAATCATCCGTTTGGTTACTTCGAGTGTCATTGTTAGTGTTTGATTGTTGGTACTTGCGATCGAGGTGTGTGTGGGCGCATGATACCTTGCTGTTCTCGGATTGTTGTTGTGAGGTCGAGTGTGGATTTTCTGTCATGCGGAAGCGCTGCAGAAATTTTGCGAAATGTTCTTGAAGTGATCTGTTCGGACCGAAGTGCACGTTTGGACATGATAGACGAAGTACTACTCAATGTCAGACCAGAGTGGACTTATGAGAAGCGCGTTGGAGAGTATATTCTAGTGCACCAAGCTTTGTGAAGTTGGCGAGCATCGACGGAGTTATGACATGTTGAAGTTTGTTGCTGTGTATGTTGAAAGTGCAAAAAGACTAGTTACGTCAGATTTTTGTGTAATTTCGCATAGAAACTCGAGTTTGTGAGTTATCTTGTAGTGCTGGTTGGTTGCCACGTGTGAGTTGTGCATTCACGAACATGTTGTGGTGTTTTCGGGTTGGCTTTGGGTGTTCTTGCGGTTTTGAATCAGATTTTTGGTTTCTCGTGTGCACCCGCGAGTTGTATTACGTCAAATTTTGGTGTAGCCGAGTCTGTTTTGATGCAATTTGCTGCAATTCAAGGTGTAGCTGAGCCGAACCTCTGTTGGTGTGCGAGTACTAGTTCCTCTCCTATCTAAGCGGAGTGGAGCGAGGCGTTTAGAGACTTCGAGGAGCAAATGTGCGCAGAGTGGAGCTCGAGCCCGATCTCGTCAGCATGTCAGCTTGCTAGCGTGCGTGAGAGAGATATGCAAACTTTCAGTTGTGTGGGAGGTGTAAAACCAGCAGGTCACCCATGCCAACACTATTCTTGAGCTTGCACGTTTAACTTTGCAGTTCCTAGCTTTGGCTTTACCATTAGATCAACAACTCTTGGTGTCTTCCAGGGATGCGCGCAAGTATTTATGGATTTGTTTAAGGTAGTAGAAGACTTGTTCGTACGTTCCTAGAGGAGTGGTAAGACGACCCCCACAGTATTAGGAGGGAGTTGTAGTTGTGGTACCGCATCTCCATGCGATAGACAGTGTATGAAGACTGTTAGTGGATGTTTGATGTATTGAGATAGTGACTCCAGGTACAGTTTAAGATTGTCGGTGGTATATATGTAATATGGTTACCGAAAGATCGAGAATAAGTCCAGGTGGGGCTGAGTTTCTTGTTATGTGAATGTTTGAGTGTGGAGGATTATTGTTTGGACTTCTTGTGATTGGAACCCCTCCATATTCTACTTCCTGTTTGTGCGCCGCGTTTGCTTGTGTTGGCGCTTGATTTTCGAAGTGAGTTCACTCTAGTGTGCTGTCAAGTAGTGAGAGAGAGAGTTGCGGACCAGTCAGACTATCTTTGTTTCTCTCACGGCGAGGTTGGACCAGCGACCAACAGACCGTGAGAGGCTGCCTGTAGTGATGGCAGGTACAGATTGTCCTTACCTTGACCGTCTTAGTAAGGGATAGGTGAGCTCAGTGGGAGCGGGGTTAGGCAAGTTGTGGTTACGGTGGTGACGGAGATTTCAACGTTCTGGTTGGAGAGTGCGTTCACGAGATTCTATCATCGCGGCGGAGTTCTCTAAAGGTTCGGTGGAGACTTCTCGGACAGTGGGTATATACAGAGTGGGGTGAGGTATCAGATTTACACCATTGTCATCAGTTGTTCCAGATGACGAGTCAGACATAGACAATGTGTTTTCTGGTGGTGAGTCCAATGTCACCACACCGTTGTTGTAGGACATGAACAAGATCTATGGGACTACGAAGAGACCTTGATGTTACTCGGGTACGGTGGCTATCATTGAGCTGGATGATTTCATCTCAAGAGTTAAACAGTTGGTGCGATATGCAACAGATGCGGAACCCACAGCTGTTTACACCTTTCATGGCGTGGAAGAATTCCAACACTTGGAGGGACCGCCGATGGATGATTACCATGAGTTCAGACGAGATTACAACGTGGAGATCGAGTTGTGGAGACAACATTGGTCTCTCAACTACGTTTTTATCACTACTGGTGCAGTTTCAGGAGACTTAGCACATGCGAGTTTGGATGCTAGTAGCAGTGATACATCCATGGGTGGCGGAATACATACTACCGGTGGTGCGTCCACTAGTAGTGGAGCAGCCGGTAGTATGAACGAGATACCACCAGGGTTTAACCTTATGGTTCAGTTCTTCCAGTGTTTGAGGAAGAACTATCAGGGTGTAGTGACCAACAAGTTGAGGAGTTTGCAGGAGTTCTAGTGGAAGACTGGAGAGAGCATACCCGAGGTGTTTACTCGCATGAGGTGGTTGATCAGCGTTACCTAAGGAGTGAAGGAAACACAGGCAATCCAGTTCTGGTATGAGATACTAGACCGAGAGCTACGTAAGAGAGTCAGAGATGCGACTCTCTTTAGAGATACCGCTTCGACGTTGATGGATATCTTTGGTTTGGCTGAGCGGATTGAGATGAACATGGTGGAAGAGAAGGTGGTGACTGCTGGGTTCAGCAGGGAAGCACCGCATGAGGCGACCACCTCTTCTCGAGGATCAACGTGATGGTGGTGGTAAGGATCGTGATGAACAACCACGATCCCAATGAGGTGTTGGAGGACCTGGTGGGCAGAAATCCATGCCGTCCTTCTCTAGTCAGCAACAAGCAGGTCCTTGCTGGACGTGTGATGGTCCTTATTGTGTTATATCTTATGACATTCGTGATTGACTATTGGGTGACAACATCTTACAGACCAGGTTGGCAGTCCGATGAGAGACGAGTGAGCCGCTTACCAGTGCGGTTTAGTGCTAGAGTTGAGACAACGGAGCCTACACCAAGGACGATGACATCGGTTGCAGAGTTCAGTTCGATCATCACTTGGTCGGATGAGTTGTTAGAGGGTAATGCTCATGCGGAGGATACTCCGGTCTTTGAGGAGGTGGAGGACATGTCTAGTATGACTACAGTAGTACCATTTGTCTTGGATGTTCCACTCTAGAGTTCGAGTGGAGAGTTGCAGCAGTATGCTGATCGGTTGGTACAGCAGGCTTGGAGTGAAGCCTTTGTACCGCCAGTAGAGGAACAAAAGATTATTCATGCTACTGGCCTTGTGATCTTATCACCGTTGGATACGACTCTCATTGTATGACAGTATCCAGAGGAGGGTGTGTGTGTGTTGGAACTGTGGAGAGATCAGCACAGGTTTGGCTGTGGTACAACAATACTTGTATGTAGAGAGAGATGAGATTGTGAGACGCATCTCATTTCGTCAGGTCACACGTTTGGTGCAGAGATATCTTGAGTTGTTATCCATATCAGCCGTTAGAAAATACCAGCAAGCATTATCATCGGATATTTCGCTGCTTGGGGCGCATAATCTCACGTTTGTTGACATCATTCACTTGGTGATAGCGTGGTGGTCATGTCAAGGTCACACGCGTATTGAGAGAGATCAGGTTTCATAATTCGCGATCCAAGATGTTCTAAGAGATGTTACAGATCTTACGACATCTCTAGATGCATCAAAGAGATTCTTCAGCATACATCTTGGAGAACGTTCCTTTGTTGGATGATGCTCGTACGCAAATGATGACGAGTGTGCACCAAGTGCGGTCTTGGGTTGGATCGGCAGTGCTGTTAGATGTAGCGAGAATGGGATCTTGTGCACATCGTCCACGGTTGTGGTGGACTAACTTGTTATCGAAAGAGGTGCTCAAGCGCGCACACGATGCAATGAGATGACCAACGCACCGCACAGTTGATGGCATCTTGGATGCAAGACGACGATCTCAAGTAGTGAGAGTCGTCGATAGGTCATCCATGACAATGATGAACCTAGTGGGATGGTCCATGGCATCGTTATCTCATTTTGGTGACCTTTCCAACGTCACATGCTTACAAAGATGGAGGACATGAGCTTGTGTGAGATGCTCAGTTACAATAGTTGATAGAGCCCAATGATGATGAGAGAGAGCGAGCGATGGGATTCTCTACGGGTATGCCGACAATAGCTTCGATGTCAGAGGCTTCACGTTGTCAGGTATTGGATCAAGCAATGGACTTGAATTGCTTGACGTGGATTGTTAGTCTTGGATTGGCTGAGCAATGTCAGATGCGATCGAGAGGTATTATTGCTTAGACACTTCGGAGCTCTTTGCCTACGGGGTCAGTGGAGGCAAAGGCTGGGGGCGAGGCTTGTGAAGTTCATCATCCTTGGAATGAAATGTCGCAAGAGAGAGTGTGGAGCTTGCAACTAAGACTGCATGAGTT
This sequence comes from Asterella californica, assembly GCA_036924285.1. Classification (NCBI taxonomy): domain Eukaryota; kingdom Viridiplantae; phylum Streptophyta; class Marchantiopsida; order Marchantiales; family Aytoniaceae; genus Asterella; species Asterella californica. Next base: position 11,453,384 of record JAYKYS010000014.1, read on the forward strand.
CTTTGCACAGTGGAGGTGGAGGTTGTTGTTGGAGAGCAAGAAAAAACTGCTTCGGAGGCTGCAAGATAGTAGTCAACGACTTCGTCTTCTACCTCTAGCATGGAGACATAAGACACTTGGGAGTTAGAGATTGGACCCAAGCTTACAAGAGAGGAGAGACGAAGAGTTAAGAGATTCCTGAAGAGCTACAAGAATTGTTTTGCCTTTAGTATGAAGGATTTGGTTATCTTGAAGGGACCTGGTATATGGATCGACTTGACAAATGACACGCCAATTTTTTGACGTTCTTACAAACACAGTGACATGGAGAGAGTCTTGATCCATAATAGGACTCAAGACTTGGTGGAGGTTGGGTTGGTGGAGATGTCGCATGAAGAGTATGCATCTGTCATAGTTATACCAGCAAAGAAAGATATGTATGACAACTATACGGATAGACGCATGTTTGGAGACTATCGTCCTATCAATCAGCAGATGAAGTCCAATAAGTATGTCATGCTGACACTTGAGGACATCTTTGATGCAGTGAGGCATGTGAAAATCTTCAGTACTTTGGATCTTCGAATAAGATATCATTAGTTGCTGGTGAGAGAAGAAGATAAGTCCAATATAACATTATGGGGGATTGACTCTTACGGCAAGGATTGTTTATCCGTGGTGGTTCTTACCATTTGGGTTGAAGAACCCCCTGCTGAGTTCCAAAGGGTGATTGACAGGATCCTAGCAAGATTGGATCTTGTCAGATGTTATATTGATGACATCTTAGTCTATAATGCTACAGTGGAAGAGCACGAGAGACACTTACGAGATGTGTTTGAGCGATTGAGAGCTCATGGATTGAAGTTACACCTTGAGAAGTGTAAGTTCTTCCAAGAGTTGGTAGAGTATCTGAGCCACACCATCTACCTAGGTGGGTTGGGTTTTCAACCGAAGGTTGAGACAATTGCACGTATCTCATATCCCACAGACGTGAGTCAAGTCGGACATTTGTTGATTTGGTGAACTTCTATCGTCAATATGTGAAAGAGTTAAGATGAAGGTGGACCAGGAGTGACAATTGAGAGATGAGCAGGAGCGAGCTTTTGTAGAGCTCAAGGATAGGTTGCTATCTACTTCTATCTTGAAGAGACCCGTTAGAGAGCATCCTTTCCAACTGCACATTGATTGGAGTATGTTGGGACTTGGAGCAATCATGACTCAGCATGATGACGAGAAAAAAAAAGTTTGTGGTGACATATGTTCGTCGTTCTAATAATTCAGTGGAGGCGAGGTATAATTCATACGAGGGGAGTGTTTAGCTGCAGTGTGGGCTGTTGCACACTTCGATGTTATCTGTTTGAGAACCCTTTTACTCTCATCACTGATCACCAGCCGCTCAAGTGGTTGATGGAGTCTGACAAGCTTACAGAGAAGCTTGCATGTTGGGCTTTGATCTTACAAGAGTATGACTTCTAAGTAGTGCATAGACATGGAGTTACAAACCTAGATGCCGATGGGTTGAGTCGCAACTCATGCACGAGTCAGCATGATCAGACTGGAGCTCGGGGACATGATGAAGGATGAAGAGATTATGTCAGAGTGGCATGCATCTATCTTTCTTTGTGTATTGGTCATGAACTCTAGTATGGAAGACAAAGTCAGAGAGTAGATTATGAGTCTCTATATCCTGAGGAGAGAGATGGTGTCCCAGACCAGCGAGATATCCATGACGATGTGACCGTAATGCAGTATCTACGTACTGACATGGTGGTAGACACAATAAGTGCCAAGGAGAGAAATTGTGTCTTTCAATTAGCGAAGAGATTCCGATGAGAAAGACGACATGTACTTCGAGTGTGAGATGATGAGAGAGTACGGAAAGTGTCACATCCATCTCAAAGGGCACAATTAGTACCACATGTCCATGAGGAGTTGGGACATTTTGAGATGAAGCATACACATAGCTTACTCCAAAGATAGTATTGGTGGCGTGGTATGCACATCAATGTGCAGCAATTTGTTGCATGATGTGTGGTTTGTGATCGAGTACGAGCATCATTTAATGCTCATATTCCACAATTACACCTCTTACCAATTATGGGGTTGGGTTACCATTGGAGTTTGGATTTTACAGGATCCTTACTGTTGACCGTACGTCACCACCGGTATGTGTTAATGATGGTGGAGCACTTCTCCAAGTGGATTGAGTTGGTGACATTACTTGACAAGACGAGTGAGGGGACAACATATGCGTTCTTAAACCGAGTGCTGAGTCGTTTTGGAGCACCAGTTGAAGTACTGACAGACCAAGGTATAGAGTTTCTTGGTGAGTTTCAGACCTTGTGTGATCATGTGCTGATTGATCATCAGCCTACATCTCGAGATCATCTTGAGGCGGATGGTTTGACGGAGAGGACAGTTTAGACGGTGAAGAGAGGATTGTGCAAGTATGATTTGCAGAAGGACCACTTGGGAGACTGAGATGTGCAGTTATCATGATTGGCTATGGGTTACCGTTTTAGCCGACAAGCGTCTTTGGCTTCCTTCTCCTCGTATTTTCTATTGTATGACCGAGATCTTGATCTAGCTTCGACAATTCGTCGTGATTCTCTGAGGTGCTGAACCTTGATGATCCGGATATGTGGGTGAGAGCATGTTCTCAACGAGCCGAGACATTTCAGAGAGTTATGTCTATGGCTTTTGAGAACCTAATGATTGCTCAGCATAGAGACACGTTGTGATATACGACTATTCGAGGAGGAGGTTATCGATCATCGATTCACAAATTTCATCATGACGATTATATCTACTTCTAGAGTACTCATGTTAGAGGGTCGTGATTGTGTTGTTTGGAAGGACCATATGCATAATTGCATGCCATGTCATCTTCTCAATATCGACGAGACCGTTGACCCAAGCTTAGTAGTTGTACGTGCGGGCTTGAGGTGTATGTTGTGCGGATCTGCTGGTGGAGCAGCCCGTATGTTGGTGTGTGATGGTTGTTCGAGAGGTTGGCACATGTCGTGTTTGACTCCACCTCTCAGTGTTATTCCTGTTGGACGGTGAGTTTGCCCTCGATGTATATAGCGGGGATAGCCGATTAGATCTTTGCGTGGTATGGATTACAAACAGACGATTAACGATGAGGTGATGTAGCACCCGACCTCTTGATCCTTACACCTATGAAAGTGTATATCACATAGTTGGGATATGGGACTATCTGGAGTTAGAGAGATCTAATCGCCAGTTAGGGGAGTGATTGTGATACACTTGTGTATGTGTATGACATCGTCCATGTGTTATGTGTATGTGTGGTGTATCTCTGACAGCGATGTATGTTGTGTAGCGATGTGTATGCGCATGACAACTATCACGTCAATTTAGCACCCCGGCTAGGTTGATCGAGTGCGGAGTGACTAATCCCGGTAGGGCCGTTAGTGCCGTTAGGGCGAGTTCTTGGGATAGTCCACTAGGGGTACACTTTGTAGATATGGCTTGGAGACCTTAGTTCTTTGAGTTGAGCATTCAAGCTCCTGGTTATGATGGATAGTCTTGTTGAGTGTAACGGATTCTCTGCGAATATAGAGTGGGTTTGACTTGACCGTTTGTGAATAATCGTTGTTGTCGCGTTGGAGATGATAAAATCTCTGTAGAGATTATTGTGGTACACTTGTGTATGTGTATGACATCATCCATGTGTTATGTGTATGTGTGTTGTATCTCTGACAATGATGTATGTTGTGTAATGATGTGTATGTGCACGACAACATAATGTTTGTATTCACAAACTTGACGAGGTCCATTTGATATACACATCTTGTAAGATTTGTGCAGGACTCAGTTTGACAAATATGATAAAATAAAACCTGATGTTTCATAATTTTTTTGCTCAGACCCCTCAACATTTTTAGAACCCATTTACTGAATCTAGTGGTCTCCTAATGAAGATTGGTTTTGACTTATACTAAGGGTAGGTCAAAGTTGGAACTTTTTCAAGTATTCATGATCGACGGGAGGGAGTTACGACATCGGTCAGACATCTGCAGATGTCTTCTACGAACACTTCTAGAGGTGCCAGCAGAAAAACACCACGGGGGTTTCTTATTTATTTTCTCTCGTTTTGCTTGTGAATTATTGCAATATAGAAATATACTATTCCAAGTAACGATTTGGACAAATAAAAACAGTAATGAAGAAATCATACTGTTGTCACTTAAAGGCGACCCTCAGAGATATGCATTTCCAAACAAAGCTAGTTGGTTGTAAATTATGACTTTCTATCTCTCGGACAATTAGAAATATTTTCTTTTAACTTTGACATCCTACCAGTGGATAATCCAATGTCAGACTATATTATTTTCTTCCAAAAATTTGCTTGATCGAGCCCCCAATATGTTTGTTCGGTTTGATCGATTGGACCCTTGACTTGCAATAGCATGTAATTCGGTATTCGAGCCAAGTCAAATGATCCATATCAATTTTTGATATATGTCATTACATGATGAATGTACAAAATTAATAAAACAAATGTTACATCTTGAGATCTTGCACTTGAAGTCAATGTCATCTGACTTATGTGAATAGTATGACTAGATAACTCTAATATTGAAATTATAAATTACAGTAAGTCAAGGATATCAAATGATAAATTGTTAAAGAGGTTTCAACCCGACAAACATATTGAGAGTTGATAAAGCAAATCTACTAAAACATCTCTAACGGATATTTGAAATTTTCATTACAAACTTTCCTGTGGATACTATAAACAAATGCAATTGTTATACTACAAAGTGTTTCAGACCTACCGTGATCGTTATAAGAACATCAAACTGAAGGTGGCAGAATGTGGAAACCCGAGTAAATAGAATGTCCGAGTGAGTGAGTCAAGATGACACCGGAGCCCGAGTAAATATTAACTGCTATTCGCAAAAAACTCACTTAGACTAACCGACAAGTTTTAATGGATAGTCTTCATGGCGTGGTATTCCTGGGCACGAAAGATGCAACCGCAGGGACTGGTGGTACACCGAGCTACGAGCCGGGGGATGCGGTTCGATAGAAAAAAGAAAAGAAAAAGAAAAAGAAAGGAGCAGAACTGGAAAGAGAATCGAAATGGAGAAAAGATCCGTGACGTGAGAATTGCCGGGCCAGTGTCCGGCAGTATGGCAGACGGGAAGAAATCATGGGATATGCAACGTGCGGTATAGCCGTCAAGCCGTGCGCTATATGATCAGCTGTCGCAGAGAGCGGGTCCTTGTTCGCAGTATACGCCTGTGCGTCGTCCATCTGTCGCCACGTTTGACGACCGAGGTAAATGACCAAAATGACGAATGTTACCCGACATTAGAGCAGTAATCACCAGAGCGGCTAAGAAAGGGGGAAAAGATTAAAGACCCTCGCAAAGGAGTCAGTCGGTTTCACCGGAACTGCGGCCTCGCCCTCTCGTCTGCGAGAAGTCGTGAAACGCAGGTGGTGCTGACATCGTGAGAAGGATGAGGAAGAGGGAGAGATGGAGGGTGGGAGGAAAAGAGATGGTGTGTGTTCGTTTTCTCTCTCCATCCTTTGATGGTGGTGATGGGGTTTTGAAGATAGATTTACCACCCTCCCGCGTTCTCTGTCCCTTCCTCTCTCTGCCTCCATCCCCGTTGCGTCGGATTTGTTGTTGTTGTTGCTGGGAAGCAAGCAAGCAACAAAAGGGATTGCGGCCGCTTTCTTCTCCTCTGCTGGTGGGTCAGGCATAGAGAGGCACAGTTCAGTCTAGTCCAGTCCAGTCCAGGGATTGAAAGAGGCAGGCTGTTAATGATGTTCGGTGTCATCAGTAGTAGTGAATGAGAGAGGGAGAGAGGAGCGAGTTGTGAGCTCTAATCATCTGCTCTGCAGCAGGGGAGTGAACCAGGAGGGTAGTTGTGGGATGAAAGATTCTTTGGCATCGGGTCCACTGTCTGTTTTGGTGGTGGCCGAAGAGTGGGAAGAAGGAATAGAGAAGAGTAGCGGGAGGGTTTGACAGGGGGAGTTGTTGGTTGGGTGGCTATGGAAGGAATGTCTAGTGGGGCTCTTGGATGAGCTGCCAGCGAAGGCCATTTCAAATCCCTCCGGTCTCGCCTTCGTTTCCCCTACCTTGCCTTGTCGTTTGTAATGAACTCTTGCCCTAAAGATTCTTCCGGCCTGCAGACTCTCCCCGACCCTCCACCCTCCACCCCCCTCACCCTCCATTGCCTCCATGCGTCAGGCTTGTGCTACGTCCTCTTTAGTTCAGTCTGGGCGTGCCCCAGTGTGATTTCTCTTCCTCTTATTCTGGGTGAGTGATAGTCAGCATTCTTTAAGCGATGTCTCCGCTGTCCTTGATACAATCATAGACGTTTTATGGTCATCTAATCTCGGACTGGCACTGGCCCTCCGAGTCTTCCTCCTTTCCAACATCTTCGTCCCATCCCTCTCTCTCTCGCTCTGTCTGTGTTTGTGTACTTGCCACAAGCCGAGCGCGTCGTTGCGCCCCTTCGGTTTCCACTTTGTGGTGTCCAGTCGTTGGCCTTCCGGAAACTAGCGAGTTGCTGTCGTTGCCAGTTCAGGGATGCGGAAGTGTATGTTAGCGTCTGTAAGTAGCTGAGACAGTCTGGACCCTGAGCTCATTGGGTTCGGACACTGGAGCTTGTGCGTGGGCTGGTTCTGGATCATTTATATTGTCGTGACTGTTCATTCGGACTTGATCTCTACACAGGTGCCGAGAGTGACGTTCCAAAACTCCACCAAAGGATTTTTGGTCATCTAGCCGTGTTGTAGCCTGGCCTGGGGTGGCGTTTTGAGTCGCAAATGATGCATGGTGTGCATTGATGTGCAGTGCGAAAAAGGTTGAGGAACTGGGTGGACATGTCACACGCTATGTGTGGTACGACATTCCTGGCTAAGCGACTTGGAAGGCGCGGAAGGATGGGATCTTGCAATGGACTTGTGATAAAGGTTGCTTTCGAATGACTTGAGCTTGTTCCTTCCGGTCACAACTCCTGTCTAGTTTGCCAGAAAGTCTGCTACGGACTGCTGAAACCAGGACGAGGGATGCGTTTGTGATCTGGAGCGTCGATCATCAATTCGGCGGACTAGATTGGGCCGAAACTGGGGCATGAACAGCAAGGACAACGAAGTAGGAGCATAGGAACGAAACGTAAGCGGAGTTCAGGTTCTGGAACTAGGGGCGACAAAGTGGATAGTGAGGGGGAAGGAGAGGGAGAGATGCCCTCTCCCTTTCCTGACGAGGTTTTGGAGCATGTCCTAGTTTTTCTAGAGTCGCACAAGGATAGGAACTCAGTGTCATTAGTTTGCAAGGCTTGGTTCAGGGCCGAGAAATGGAGCAGGCAGCGGGTGTTTGTAGGGAACTGCTATGCTGTTTCTCCGCAGCATGTTATTCGTCGATTTCCGAAATTGAGCTCCTTGACCATCAAAGGCAGGCCTCGATTCGCAGATTTCGGGCTCGTTCCTCACCAGTGGGGAGCTTACATTTCTCCGTGGGTTACGGCGTTGGCGCAAGCATGCCCCTGGATGGAGGAGTTTCGCTTGAAGCGAATGACTGTTTCGGATGAGAGTTTATTGATGATCGCTCAATGTTTCCCTAACTTCAAGTCCCTTGTCCTAACCAGCTGCGACGGGTTCAGTACCGATGGTCTAGCCTACATAACGGGCAGCTGCAGGTCTGAATCTCTTCCACTTTCCTCCTACGTAGGTCCTTGTACAGTGGTCAACTGGTTTCGTGCTGCGATGAAGATCCTCCTGCCGAGCCATCCGTTTAGGGAGCATCTTGTTTATGTTCTTTCGCAGGCAAGATGCCGCACGAACTATGATCTTGAGCGTGTATATCGCTTGTTTGTGAGTCTTTAGATGCCAATGTTAAGGCCATGAAACGATGATTTAAGCCTGCGGATGCCAAGACTCGTTGTACCTTGTTATTTGGGTCGTGAGTTCGCCACTATATTTTCTCCCGTCTCCTCGTCTCGATATCAAGCTGGATACCGCGAGGAAGACGTCCGGTTGCTAAATGACTCGTTTAACGTATTCTCGCGCTCTCAAGTTGCAAATCCATTCATGTAGTGCGTGCTTGTCTGGCCTCTGCTTTTCATTCAGAGGTCACCCAGATCATGTCCTAGGTCATTCCGGAGGCCAATCTCTAAAAACCTCGGAACTGATTTGGTAAGGTGATCATATGTTCTCTGGCTCGAGGGTGGTCATTACCACGCCTTCCTACACGAGTCCTATAGTTTCCGGTAAACTTAGCTCTCATCTCAGCATTGGACTCAGCTGGAGTCAAGGCGCATCTACTCTGCTCAGGTCGATTGCTAGCTGGCGGTCAGTAGTTGTTCAGACTATTCTCGGGTCCAGTGGTCGAAGTCCTCGATCACCTTGGCTGGCCCACGAGCGCGGGACCCTATCTGTCCACCTAGTTTCCACCTAATGGTTGGAGTGCACGCTCTCTCTTCCATAATGTAAACCCTGAGCCAGCGGAACACCATAGACGCTTTGAAGTAGCATTGTTAACCTCCATAAGCAGTGTAAGCCAGTACCTAGATAAGTCATTGTTTTGATCATGGGAATTTTCAACGCTGTGTAGTAGGGGAGCCGTTAGTGCCTCAAGCTTTTTCATTCGGTTCGACACTGGTTCTCCCGGAATGACCTAACTTTTAGCAATCTTTCTTCTCTGCAGGCATTTAGAGAGGTTAGACCTCGAGGAGAATGATATTGAGTTGCGAGGAGGACAGTGGCTGAGTGCATTCCCGGAGACTCACACCTCATTGGTGTCTCTGAATTTTGCCACCGTTGATAGCCCCATAGATTTTGAGGCCCTTGTGAGGCTCGTGGAAAGGTCTAAAGGCTTGAGGAGCTTGAAAGTTCACAGGGAAGTGAACCTTGAGCAGCTTAACCGTTTGCTGGTGAGAACGCCGAACCTGGTGGAGCTTGGATCGGGCTCGTACACTCAGGAGCTCCAGTGGATCCAGTATTCCGAGCTGTCCGGTGCTTTTCAAAGATGCAAGCAGCTGCGTAGTCTTTCAGGATTTTGGGAGGTGCAACCGGTCTACGTTCCATCCTTGTTCTCGGTCTGCCTCAATTTGACAACTCTTAATCTCAGCTACGTGCTTCTCCATACTGCGGAGCTGGTGAAGCTCATGTCCTACTGCCACAACTTGGAGCGCCTGTTGGTGAGTGAACCAATTGCGGCCATCTTGTGGATTCTGCAGTGGCAGGCACTTTAGGTCTTACGGTACGGACGTCAGGATTGTGGCATCATTTGCGTTTAGGATTTCTTCACATCTTCATGCAGAGGTGTTGCATTTACGACTGTTGATTGTATGTCCACACAGGTGCAGGACTATGTCGGAGATAGAGGCTTGCAGGCCGTAGCTTCTAGTTGCAGGAACCTGCAGGAGTTGCGTGTTTACCCTTCCGCACCTGAAGGATTCGCTACTGAGGAAGGTCTTATCGCCATCTCGGAGGGGTGTCCCAATTTGAAGAAGATTCTTTATTTCTGCAAGCAGATGACCAACGCAGCTGTCATAATGTTTGCCAAGAAACTTCCTAACCTTACTCATTTTCGACTCTGTATATTGACACCCCGGCAACCAGACCATGTCACAAAGGAGCCCATGGACAAGGGCTTTGGAGAAATCGTTCAAAACTGCAAGAAGCTTACTCGACTTGCAGTCTCAGGTCTGCTCACTGATAGGGCTTTCGATTACATTGGAAGGTACGGAAAGAAGTTGGAAACCATCTCGATCGCCTTTGCTGGAGAGAGCGATCGAGGAATGGAGTACATGCTTACTGGGTGTACCAACTTGCGCAAGCTTGAAATTCGAGACTGTCCTTTCGGAGATGGTGCCTTGATCAGAGGTGTCGATCGGTACGAGCACATGCGATCGCTTTGGATGTCTGCCTGTCAGGTTAGTCGTCCCGGGGCGGTTTGGCTGGCCAAGCAGAAGCCAAATCTGAACGTGGAAATTATCAAGGAGATTACAGAAGAAGGTTCTTCTAATATGCTCACAGTCGAGAAGCTGTATCTATACCGAACTATTGCCGGCCCGCGAACCGATGCCCCTGACTTTGTCGAAACACTACAATGACATCAACCATTTGTCAAATTCTTGCCTTAGTTATGTTGTGATACCTTTCTCTGTCCTTCTACGCCCTTCGGTTTCCAGCTACCTTAAATGAAACGCAAGTCTCTGTTTAGATTGGAGTGTCTTCCAGTTGAAGAATTTGATTTTGTAAATAATAGTACTTGTTTTCTGGACGAAGGGAGATGTAGCATCTTGTATTGAGTTGACCTGGGCTCGTCAGCCGGCTTCTTTGATGAGTAACTGTCTAGACCAGCTTAGTTTTGAGTTGGTCACTGAGGGCTGAATGCTGAGACCGTGTAAGCCGGTGTTGACACTGGTCTCTATCTTGCGAGAGGCGATGGTGGACTGATCATCCGCACCCGAGCAGTAGAAGGGTCAATTGTGCCCTTGTTGTTGGATGTGTTAACATTGTGGCCTCCATGACCACTAAAAAACTTCGGGCAATTCTCTGCAGTTTTTTGCATCAGTTCCAACGTGAGGATGTGAATCAAGGTTGAATGCGGAATGGAGAATGGATTTGAAGCCTATCAGTTTTATCGCCTTCCCATGAATTCGCTGGCGCCCATTACTGAGGTTGCCACCATGGTTTTATCGTATGTTAAAGTTGCCCATAAGCTGGCGCGGTGTTTCTAGATTGATACGCAGGGCTTTTGATAATGCCAAAGTGGCTATCCACTAGCAATTCAGGATATATTTACGACTGAGGATTTCTCTTCAGAAGAGTCGACGAGTTATAAACGAGTCTAGACGGAAATACATGGAGGAAGTGAGTGTGGACAAGAATATGGGATTTATAGTGAGTACCTGTAACGGTCTACTTAGGCAAGGGAAGCAGGAGAAATGTCTACTTGTGTCGAACTTCATCGTTATAAATGGTTCCAGTGTGCCAACAATCTCTCTCGATTCTGAACTGATAGATCACGTGTGGGGCCGGGCTGCCGGGGAGCAGCGCATTGGTGAGCGACAAAGACATTCGAACCCAGTTTCAAACTCAATGGCACGGTCGTCACTTGCTGCGTGAGGGTGGGAGTGGGGAATGTTAGCAGCAATACATCATGACACAGCATGACTGACAGCTCATACTAGTCGTGGCAGAGCTTGTGCAGGAGGAAGTGGACATGATAGATGCTGCTTTGACTGCTGTTGCGGGTGACAGAACCGTCGTAATCCAAGTTTGAATGGAGGTCTGGGCAATCCTGACAAGTCCTGTATGTGAAACAAGTAGTAAAGAACACAATGTAATGTAATGATCCGTTTACAGGGGATAGCTATAATGCAGTACGCAGAGATATCCATCCACCGACACAGTCGGTACATACGGGCAAACAAGAAGTCAAGGTATTTCGCTACGTAAATAATCAGCTTTCAGTCGAAGTCAACTTTGGAGAAATTCGGTATTCGATGGAGTGCAATAGGGGGTTTTAACATCAGCCGTAAAATAAACGGACGTCTAAAGGATAACCGGCCGGCAGTTAGCACACAACTTCTTTTGAGCAATTACGTAATGCAGTGGATACTAGAGAGTTACTGCACGAATCCGTAAATATTTACGGCCCGGAACATAAAATAATAACTCGGCCGTGGCCGCGACTCTTTTCGGCCGATGGTCAGTACCTCCTAAAGCTCACATTCTAAATACATCTCCAGTTCGGCATACCGTAGTGAGTATTATTATGATTCAAATCTACTAACCGCGCACAGTATTCATTAGGATTTTAGATTTTAACATAAGATATATATTTTAATTTTTATGTGAATCACGCACCTTAAATTACTTTTTAGACTAAACGGTACAAACTTCAAAAAATTTTAATTTTTTCTTTTGAAATTAAATAATTATTTATTTAATGCGTGGAGTTAAATATCACTACGGTAACCAACGGAGAAACCTGATCGCAACATAGACTGATGATTGGAAGGACGTGCCGAACAAAGAACGCGACGATTAGGGCAAATGGGGAGGCTGATTCCCTCATCGACCGTCGCAAGAACCTTGGAGAGATATTCGGATTACAGCAAGGATAAAGCAAAGGCAACTTGGACCTGGCACGGAGATACCTGCCAGCCCAGCTGACGACAAGTTTCTGGGATCAGACTCATAAGCTGCGCTGCTGGAAAGATGGCAGCTCACTTCATTATGAAGTGCAGAACCTACTCACTCCGGTTAATAAGTCCGGTCCACTTTTATGAGACTAGCGCATCAAAGTCTGTTGCCTTGCTTATGAGTGCGAGTGAACCGGTCCCCGTCCGTCCGTCCGTCGGTCGAAAAGGTTACCGCTGTCATATTCTCGCACTTGGATGGCTGCATGCAATCCAAGCTATGCTATGGCCCTCTTCTTCCCTCGTGTAAGGATAGAGGAAGGCTTCCCTTAACGGTTATGAAGAACAGGAGAGGAGCGAGCTCCATTTGAATCTAAAAGAGAAAGGAAGAGGGGTGCAAGGGAAGGGTGGATACCGCAGGTACGAAAGAGCCTCCAGATGGATTGGAAAAGCGCGTGCAGTTTGTTTGGCTTTTCCGACGAGAATGATTTGATATTCTTCCTTCCATTCCAAGCCGAGAATGAATGATCTTTCGTTTCCAACCTGTGGGAAAAGTACAAGAGAAGCAACGAAGCTCATTTTTTCTCGTCCAACGACATAATTGATTGAATGCGAAGGTGGTCGTCGTAGCGAACAGAGAAGAGAAGAGCACAAGGGTAATGAACCTACGCTTGACGACGAGACTTGTCTGGGGCCGTAACTTCTTGTACTCGTCTGACAGTAGCGTTATTAAAAGCAGCTCCTTCCTGCTGGTGGTCTCCCTTTGCTTTGTCCTTCACCTCCATCCTTCCGTTTCCTCCCCATTAGCCTTATGGAACACGGGAGAAGCAAACAACGTGCCCCATCGATGAGTTTGGAGCGTGCGAGAGGAGAATCCCTGTTCGTCGATTTGGCCTTCTTCTGATAAGATTCCAAGGTGCCTTGTGTAGGGCTAACATAAAGTCTTTCCGCCATGGCACGGAAGATACAAAGTGTTGGGAGAAATCATTCTCTCCTGCCACAAACGCCACTAGGAGCGGCAACGCCTGAGCTCATCTGACGGATTCTGACGGTCAGAGATGGGGGAGGGAGGGAGGGAGGGAGGGAAGAACATACGGCCGGCTACTTGCCTGAGCCTATGAGACGCGCGGGAGCCATAGTCCTCACCGGATGCACGTTGGAGCAGAGAGATGGCCGCATTGACATCGTCGCCAGTCAAGACGAGGTGGGACGGTATGGCGGGATGCTATAGGCAGTAGATTCTACTACTGTTCACATACGCCATGCCGTGACACGCAGAGGATGAGATGGGACCAGCGCAGATTAATACGCGCAGGGGACGTCCGTCTCGTTGCAGACGAGACGAATGAATGGATTTTGGTTCTCCCGAGAAACTGGAGAGCGCGAGTTGAGGCCGAGGTCCCTCCCTTTGAGGGAGGACATGGTCTTCCATCTATCTCTTCTCGTTTCTTGGACCGAGCGAATATTAATTATCCCTCAATCAGTGTCAGTGTCTCTTCACACTTGCGTGATATTTTCTTTCTAGTGCATTTCCCAAACCTAGGTCTGGGTTTTTGTGCAATACACTTTGCTCACTACTCCAAGTTCTTACCTCATCTTATGTTCCAAAAGTGAAATTCGTTCCATACTATACATGTTTATGAAGCTGGTACACATACGTGTATGTTTCCTGTTGTAAAGTCTCCCGGAAAACGCGAAGAGGTACCCCAAAGTGTACCTCTTCGCAATATGATGCAAGCGTGAAGAGGCCCCATTAGTACAACACAGTAGATCTGTTCTACGACTTCTCTGCTGCCGTGCCCTCCTGCTGCTGCATGATACAGAGAACTTGCGCTCGCTGTCGACTCCATTATCGAAACTAGTGAGTTTAATCCTGCATAACTGGCATAAATGAACGCATTACCGGGGCACAATCTCGGCACGCTGCATGACTCAAGATCACAGACAATTCACAGCACACCAGGCTGATTTGTTCGCTTCTGGATGGATCGCCAGGGCGGCCAACATCTATATCGGCCTGTCTGAGCTTACCGAGCACTCTCGTTCGATGAGAAAACCGACCGGCCGGGAATGCAGGCACATGAAGGGGATGGAACGCTGTGGGCTGTGGGAGCCACCACGAGACTCGAGAGACGATGTTGATGAGTTAGTTAAGCACATGATGAGAGAGAGAGAACGAATGAGATGCAAGACTTTTGTAGACTAGGGTTCGAAAACTTAATTATAAGGATAATAAACAAAAGGGGAAAAGCGGAAAGCAGGATTCTCCAACGACGCAGTTGTCCCACCTGATCAAGCCCCAACAAAGAGACCTGCAGTCCGCCAATCCCCGCTCACAAGAGGAGCCATGGCTGGACCAGACTAACCGTATAGTATACTCCGACTTTTACTACTACTACTACGACTATTATCTTTTCACCTCCGTCTGCTCCTTCCTCTGGAGCAAAGCATGGGCCCTGGCGGTAGGCCCCGTCCACCATTCCCCGCCGAGGCTCCTGGAGGGAGCGGGAGGACCGACTGATGATTTCCTTCTCTCTTTTATCTATCGCTTCGGAAGTAAAATATTGTTACACGACTACCTGCTTATAGTAATGGATCCGGGACCGGCCACTTCTTATCACTTTAATCTATTGTTCACTCTTGTGCCGGTTACTTGGCGGTTTAGTAAAGTTACAGGCCGGGTTTCTCGTGTCGAAAGAAGAGAAAGAAATGACTATTTTTGAAACAAAAGGTTTGTTTAAAATATACATATTTGTATTCTGTTTCGAAATGAAAAGTGAGACGAAGGTTATGAAAATCACTACAACTATCTGAGTCTACTTTAGACACGTTTTTTTCTCCAGTGTATAACACTCTTTTATTATGATTAAAGCCCTTCTCCAATATCATATATCATTATATATTAATGTTAAACAACAAAATACCGATTTTCTGTACCATCATACAGAATTGAGAGGTTTATCACTATTACACGAGCTCAAGTCGGGGTATTAGGAACAGGTTATTACTACAGGCTATTACAGGTTAATTATAGGTCATTTACGGAGGTTCTACTGTAGATAGGTACCCCAAACTCGCTTCTCTTTCCCGTCCCTAAGCCATGGCTCAAACTGTCTTCCTCCCTTGCTACTCTTTTTGCTTGGCTCCACCGACCGGCCCCCACGGTCCTACCCTACCGCCACCGTAGGCAGCCCCCATACTCCACCTGGCCGCAACCCACCATTCTATAGCAAAGCCAGCTCGTGCGTGTATTCTTCCTTCATCCTTGTACAGTACGGTACAGTACACTACTGGTAGTCGACTCCTCTGGCCAAGGTCTGAATTCCCGTTGATCGATCGGTTGACTGATTGATTGCTGGACTTGGGGAGTAGCAGCATCCGTTGGCTCCTCGGATATGCCGTAGTCGATGGAATCTCTCTCACTCTCTCTCTCTCTCTCTCTCTCTCTCTCTCTCTCTCTCTTGTAACGCTTCTTCTACTTATAATCATCATGCCTCCTCTTCCTCCTCACAGCTCTCTTCCCTCATCTCCCTCTACAGTCTGAAATTCGATCTTCCTGCGCCTTAAAGACCGTGCTCCCTTTCATACCCTTTGTAGACACCATTTCTCGAATCTTATCGGCTCCATTCATTTGTTCTTCACACATATGCAAGGCTGGATAACATATATAAAACCTGGTAACAGGGACACTCAAACCCAAAACTGTCAAATTTGTTGCAAGAGTTACGTTAACATCAGTGAACCACTTAATTCAATATAAATGTTTATGGAAATAGTAACCTAGGTGTGAAAAAGAATCGGAAGTATATTCATGGCTACAGACAGGTTTCTAATCTCCTTTCAAACCTGGACATAAACGCATATTAAATGAAATAATTGAGAAATAAATTAAAGAGAGTTTGTGCAGAACGTCTGCACCAAAAAGTTATATGCAGAAGAATTATATTGCATATTGCAGTGCTAATATAGTGGTACGTAAATTGTTTATTTACCAACTAACCTGTAAAAAGTCTTACCTCGATGACCGTAAAACCATAAAAACTAAGTTTGATTTGGCTTAATGGGACCGCTGAAATGCACCAGAACATCATTTGAATGGAGTTCCCACCCGAGAGAAACAAGAGCACAAGCACAGAATGCAAATCTTGCTACAAGGGCAGGGCATTGTTACGAACATTACAGATATGCATGTTCGATGAGCTTTGAGAAACGTTCTATTTGTGTTAATAGGAAAAGATAAGTGTTATACATAAATTATAGATACAAATAATGTGAAAAAGTATTTTTATCTTTTTATAATTGATAATATTACCTAGACAGACAGTTGAAAGGAGATTCAAAGCTAACCCATAAGGCAAGCACAGCCACACGCACTTCCAAAAATGCAAGTGGTGGGACCTTGATGCAAGATAGAGATGATTATATCTTCCATATCGTATGTAACCCTAACGATCCTTCAGGTGAACAACAAAATCGTTATTTTGGTTCACGTCAAGTTCTGGAAGGAAATTACGTACCAGAAGTAAAAAGACCCTAATAAGGGGGGCCGACATTTTCCACGTGAATCCTCTCGAACGCAGTGCTCGACCATGCAGCTTGTGTGAAGATATGCGTGGACCAAAAGAATGTTTGAACAATCCCAACGAATGCTTAGGAGATTATCCATGAAAACACGAAAACCTCTACTTTCAGTATAGAAGGAAGGAAGAGCCAAAAGGAACGTCAAGGAAGCCTCCGATCTTGCTGGGATCGACTTTAAATACCGAGTCTTCCCTCCCTGACAAAGTCGCTTTCTGTGAAACACAAACAGCCATAGCCATGATGTGTAAGCTCAGGCTCCAAGCACCAACACACGTCTCCTTGCACAATACTATCATAATGCACTAGGAACAGGAGTTAAAAGTTCGATCAAGTGGCCCCATCCCACAGCTCATCCTTATGATAGACTCGAAATAGTTTCTCTGACTTAAATAACTCGAAAGAGCCCGGACACCACTCATGTATAGAGGGCAAAAGGGGAAGGAAATGATCACCCAGCGATAAGAAAACATGATACTGTAGGAATCATACAGCTTGAGGACGTTTGACTACCTACAGTTCATTCTATTGACCGGAAGAGTTTAATAAAGGGAGTACAAGACGTACCACGTAAGTTTCGAGTACGTACTTCCATTGACCCCGTGCATATGCATCCAATGAATCTGTTCTTGTGTTGGATCAAACGCCTGTAAAGTGACGAAATTCTTTTTAAAACTGCAATCAAATGCCTGTAAAGTGACGATCGAATAGCAACCAACAACAGCAACTTTCCAACTCAAGCAAGAAGAAAAGTTCAACCATAGCAGATCCCAAGTTCTCTCCTTCTCGATCAGAAGGCATAGTTTTGCACTCACGTAGGGAGCATACTCAAGCAAGTTTCATCGATCTGCTCGTGAAGAAGGGCCAAACGAAGGTCCAAGCCCCCTTCCTAGAGAACAAGCGCAGCTCGACTTTTGATATACACACACCAATGGATTAGAAGCAAGAGTTTGCCATTGGTTTCTATCATAAGATTATCTCGAGATTATCTTTTTGGCTTGCGCACGTGGACTTGAAACATCACTGTTCCTGGATACAATATACTGATAGAGCGTGTGAAGCTGACGAGAAGAGAAGACTTACAGTGATGATGAGTGGTATTTGTTTTGGGTGGGTATCTGCTGGATATGGTTGTACCTAGCAGAGTACCGTGTTTCCGACAAGCAATCTCTACATATCATGAAGAGGTGAGCTCATTGCATGAAACAAGGGACTGCACCACATTAGGCTTTACCCTTTTCCATTCTTAGTCCACTTTCCACAAGCAGAGTCTGCACTGATGCATTTTGCACTCTCCTCTCCCAGAAGAAAATACACCAGAAGTCTGCAGGTCGAGAACAGTTAGAGAAAAAGAACTGTGGAATAAGGAATGGCAAAAGCTATAAAACATGGCGGCATTTATATCCAGGTTGAACACAAGACGTGTGCTATGAAAAAGAGTTAGACCGAAGTTAGACTTCAGTCCTATTGAAGTGGTGGTATGCACATGTAAGAATACAGTTTGGGGATAGTAGGCTCGGGTAATGTGTAGATTTTGTAGAGTCCAGCTCTGGGTTCTATTGTGTTTTCTTGCTCTATGTAGGCGTTACTCAGATCTAGAGGCTGACAAAGATCAAGACGAAGCTAGTGGGGGGTAAAAATATCTTCACATACAACGTCAGCTTCAGGATTCCTGAGACTAAGTTTTCTGCTGATATCAGAGAATATGTTGGTTTGAGCGTAAACCCTAAACCGAAGCGTATGATACAAGGAAGATGAGGACTCACTGGCATTGCAAAGGGCTCATTAAAATGGCCCAAAACAACGCTACCAGCTTGATTTATTGTGGGAGAACATGGATAGGACTCGTCTAATCGCATAGTGTCTCGTATCGGTTCAGTATTAAGCAAATGCATTTCCATTACCAAATCTATCCTCCAATCACACAGGCTACAAGTTTCCTCAAAGAAACAAACACTGATTTGGTAGGTATAGGAAACACTCCAATGCTTCCGACTCGTACAAAAACAAACATATGAAGAACACCCCAAGGAACCACAAATACACACGGAAGCGAAATCATGAAGAGTGTGCGTAGAAGCTATAGATCGTCTTCTGCTTCAAGGAATGGTACGTAACAGCCGCTCACAACAGTCTGGTACTCGCTCGCACAAACGAGAAATCCAAAACTTCGCTAGAATCTCCGGATTTCGATTTCTGGAAAATAAGCTAACAATGCTGTTTTTCAATTTTATTCGATCATGTTCTCTAAAATTTATAATTTCTAAAATCTCAAGAAATTAATTACGAGTAGCGAATTACGTTTGGTTCACAAACATTGGAAAGTACAGAGAAATATGATTCTTCTAAATATGTAAATTTCTCGTAGAGATGAGAAAAATCACATGAGAATGATAGAAACATTTGATATCAACAAAGATATATTAACTTCATAATAATAATCATATATCAAGCGGTTGATATCAGTGGTTGAAATATATCTATGAAGTTAAATTAGAGATACTATATATTAATATTTTTTAACAAGGTTAAATTTCATTCTGAAACACGTTTTTGCATTACACGGTACGTAAAGGTTATCCAGGTGTACACGAGGTATCTGGCTATAGAGAAACACACACTTTTAGATAAAGAAGCCGCATAGAACCTATGAATCAAACTTTTACTCATATTTTTTTTGATTATTTCAATATGCATGAAATTTACAAATGAATCTCAAAGTTTATGGTGTCACTGAACCCTTCAAAATCTCAATTCTCCCCATGTGGTTGGGGAGAATTTGAAAAAACCTTCTAAATGATATCCAAGTATCTCAAAACCCACCTCCCTAGCAAAAGTTATGCCCTCCCAAACGTAGTCTAACCTCACAAAGTCAAAACTTAACAAAAATCTACTTTTGAGGAAAAGTAGATCATCACAAGTTTTTCCAAGTTTATAAAAAATCCAATCTAAAATCCAGGTAGATAGCTTTTGGCGAGAGCTTTCCAACGCCACTAAAAATGTCAAAAACAGACATTCCTACGCCGTGTTACAACCTCCCAAAGTTGTGAAAATCTCTCAAATATATAAAAATCTACTTTTGTACGAAAGTAGATCACTGCATTACTTCTCTGAAATGGCCCAAAAGTTAAGTGAAATTAAGTAACGTTGAGACCACGAATGACTATAACTTAGACTTCTGGAGATCCAATGGAGGTTTCGATGGTCAGAGAGCCGTGGATGATTTCAAACTATAGATGATGGCAAAACACTACTATACAACCAGTTTGATGAGAGTAAGTACATGTGGAGTCGAGTATCACTTACCACATTTAACAATACATAGTTGATTATTCTTTAAGACACGTACGTAGCTCCTACGTGTTAATTTTTATTTGAAAATGCTTTTCTAGTGCTATTTGTTACGACATCATCATACATCTAGTAGAGAGGAGGAAACTCTAGTGACTGTGTACATCGGCTGTTAGAAAATTGTCAACCATTATGACGTTTATCAAGGAGAGACCAGAGGGTTTATTGAGCTTGCAGAGAGAAACTTTTCTGACTGCTGAGAGTTTAGATATCAAGGATATTAGATCTGAGGGAATTTTGAGACGAGTAGAGTGTACACGTGGAGTTATAAGTATATTTTTTTGGAATAGAAACCAAAAGCATCTGAGTGAAAGCGAGAATGCTTCATAGGAGCAATTTTCTGAAGTTCTGAGTTCTGAGTATATCAGATTTGAAGATTGAGATATTTGAGGTTGCAGAACTGTATGTGTGCCGAGTGTTTTTCTATTCTATGACTCATGGAGGTTTTATCAGATTTGTTTTACGTGTGATATTTAAGCAATGTTTCAAGATCACACCACAATCAGAAGGTTCTGTCTCCCTTAGACGACTCTCGTCTTGACAACGGGTCGCGTTCAAGATAGTCATCCAAGCAATGTGTGAGATGAGCATTGTTCTTTTAGAAAGACGACGACAACAAAAGACAAGCATGGTAGGATGGACGACGACGACATGATGAAAATGATCACATCTTTTTATGTTTATTTTAAAGTATTTGGATTAAGTTCATATCGAGTACGAGCATCCATGCATTAGATGACAACCAGAAACATTCAACCTATGTTGATAAAAGAATGCAATATCATATTCAACTAAAATTGTCATACTTTCACATTGTTGTGTCGTGGATCGATCTCACGATATTGTCCAAGAAAACATAAGACATCTAGCTGTGGAGATATTGTGTGCAAGAACAAATACGAGAGCGACACACACAACCACGAGAACAAACTCTTCAGATATTCCAAACCTCACTTTATGTATACTTCTGTTGTGAAACATAAAACTCAAAAACAGACGTAAGTCGTCTGTAAGCTTCATCAGAGTCCCTAAACTAATCTCTGAATCCTACAAGGACAAGAACCGCCAAAGCGTAACTAAAAATAAGAGAAACGTCCCTTCACTTACAGAAAGTTTCACAACAACGTCTCGTCATTCAAACTATATAACAATTGCAGCCACAATATCATCATTGTATCATCGCTGCCGCTCAACTTGACATGATGGTCAGATCATCCTAAACCAAATGAGGGTCTTGAGTGCAGCCCACGTAGCTAGAGATATAGAGAATGCAAACTCGACGTTAGAACCACCATCACCGCTCAGTATACGACTAGCTTGATGATCAGATCATCCTAACCCAAATGAGGGTCGTGAGTATAGCCCACACAACTAGCAATGTAGAGAAAACTATGTCAAATCTTGAAATAGACACCAATTTCAGAGTGGAAAAAATTGAAAAAGGTCAATATGGAGACTTCTTCTTTTCTCCAAACGATCTTCTAATATGAAAAAGATCTACTCTCATGACTCCAATGACCCCAAGAACCTCCAAATCAGATCTCCAATTGTCAAGATATCTCAACTGCAAGTGGCCGAACTTCTAAAACCTCATGCTTACGGACTAAAATCACTCACGCCGTCCAAAAGGACAGTTAGATCAAACATCTATCTCATCTCGTGGATCGATTTGAATACTTTAATACAAATGAGACCTCAAAGAAGTAGTTTGGAGTTCCCCTCGTGAAGTATGATTAGAAATTTGATCGCAAGAAGCAAAAAAATTGACATCAATTGATCCTTACGGCTCAATCTCCCTTGTCATGTCCAACAAAACAATCAAATCTACGTATAATCTTCTCTATGCACAGATGAAGACTCCTTGGCACCAAGCTTGGAAAGAAAATCTTGGTCCATCAATCACGAAGAACAAAATGCGTTTAGGTCATATGCGAACAAAAATTGATGAAAATCTTCTCCTTGCGAGCCAATCTTCCTCACATCTCTTCAATTGCTCAATAGAAATTCATAACATCTTTAATTTGTCAAAGAACTTGATGTTATGATCTGGATGGATCCAAGAACATCAAGTTTGGCTTCCTGAAGGAATCAAATGATCTAACTCTCATTGGTAGATAATTGAAGTACTCAAATCTTCTCTCTTTACGTCTCAATTTCTTCGAGAACACATGATATGATCCGCCTCTTAAAGAACTGTCGTATCTTATGCATCACATGCACAAATATAAACCCAATGACACCTTTCGTGCATGTATTGGATCTCTCAATCTCTCGAAATGTCCACTAATAAGTTGCAATACAAGTTGATCCCTTAAGCACACCCTTATATCAGTTTACAGTGCGTGAAGTTAACCCAAATTATCTCTAAGCATCCCATTTGCACCCTAGTATAGCACCAAGAATCGCAAACACCTAGATAACACCGATAAGCTAAGGTCTAGCTTGTTTTTTCTGTCTTTCGTATCTAAGAACTTTATCATTAAGTGTCTAAATGGAATTAATGAAGCGCCCATGAGAAGTTCACAACGAGCTCTATCATTTGCTGCTTTGAGCGTCGAGATCTGAAAGTAGATAATATATATATATTTTTCACTCCATGAGCGTCTTTAGAGAGATCGTGTGCAACCTTGAAGTTCAAGTTTCAAGTAGAAGCCGATCCACGACACGACAACAGTGATAGATGAGAGCTAGTAGACACGGTTAGTAGACTCAGATTCATTTGTACTTGCTCACTAAGTAGGTCAGAATTGCTTTCTTGATCGACACAAATGGAGCTATAAGAAAAGAGTTACAGAGGTTGGAAGATTTAGATTTCAGTCGTCACGGATGTGACATAACATTCGTTGACGTGGCAACCTATCTCAAGAGGTTACTCTTTATAAAATATCAAGTAACACGTCCAAGCGTTGTTCTATTAAATACCTCTTTTTTAAAAAAACATTTTGTGTTTAAAAATATATTTGTTTTTTTATAAATATTAATTCAGAATACTAATTAAGTGGTTTATTTATTTTTTAAATACTTTTATGCATATAAGATATCATTTGTTTATAAGTTATATATTTTTTCATAGACAGTACTAGTTTAGATTAATCTTAATCTTTTTAGTTATCATGTTTTGAAGTAATAAGTTTTATAATCAAGAAGTAAAATGCATACTGCTAGAATATAGGACGTAAACAACTATCAATAGATTCAAAATAAACACACGCAATCTCTTAGAGTCTTAATTACATCATTTAAAGAAAAATAAATATAATACTTCACAATATCTGTCTACTTCTCTATATATATACTATACGATGTTTAATCATAAGATTAGTAATAGATCTAGTATTCTCTAGTATGACATAAGGGTTTATTACATTTTCAATCAAGGATTTGAATAATGAGTAACTAGTTTGAAATGATCTAAAATCTAATATAAATGGATTTTTAGTAAGATTCATTTGTTTTATCGTGTTTGGAAGCTTACCTACAAGTTCCGAGCAGCAGGTTGGCTTACATGGCCATCTGAGATTGACTTGGAACTAACACATGTTAAAATTTTGCTGATGTGGCATAGTGTGATGACATGGTGGATGACGTTGACATGAAACTTGCTGATTGGACCAAAATGACTATACTATTATCGTGAATTCATGTTGAGATGATTGTGTACACTTGATGACTTGCATGTCCACCACTTGTTTTCTTTCGACGTCGAAAGTACTACCGAGAAGTATAAGAGGTGAGCGTATGAAGACAGAAGGTATGACATTTTGGATGTAGATGCAGAAAGGCTGAACAAATTTTGCCATAGATTTCAGAACGGGAATTTTGGAATGAGTCTGCGTTAGTTGGGAGGGCGTCAAGTCGGTTTAGGTTGACGGTAATCAAGTGAAAGTAGATCTCCGTAATCTTTGTGAAGAAGAAGGGATCAAGTAACTTTTGAAGGCCGTAGCGTGCGGTAAGAGTGTCTGTTTTGGATTATTGTTGTCTTGTTGGGAAGCTCTTGACAAAATTTTCACACTAATTGACTAAAGTACCAGTTCGACTTGAATTTTTGACTCATATTTGTCCTATATGAATATATAGATGTTATACAAAGGATTTTATACCAACTTGAGGTATATTTGATGTCATCTCGCAGTCATGCTAGTCGTTCTTGACTCGAGCTACTTTCAGCTGCTCTCGTGCTCCTTTTGCTCTAATTGCCTGATCCGTAATGCAAGATAAGAAGTGCGATCCATATTGTCTTCTCACGGTAGGGTGGCTTATTGTAAGAAAGTCCTCCTCAACAAACATGATTGGCTTCTGCCACAACATAAGCTCAACTGGCATGTAGCTAGTCGTGGTATAGTGTGTCATTTGATCAACTCATACAACAAACAGAAGTAGTCTAAGTCATTCGCTAAGCCTACCATCACATGTCTTGACTAAAACATGAACAATAGAAGGATGACCTCATTTGTCCTTATCAATACTTTCTGGATTCATGACAGTGGTAAGTCAAAGCTTTACTCCATAAGGAGCAAAGAATTCTTTCATCTCTACTCCTCTGCAAGTCTCCTCTATCTACAAGTAGTTTTTGGTAGATCCATAAAGAAATATGATCTCTTCAAGCACAAATATCTATATATTTTCTGTAGTCTTCGTCCGTAGTGTTTGTCCCACCACGAAGTTGTAAAGATCTTCTCGAGTCAACAACAAGGAACACATTGTCCATAGTCATGACGACTTTATCACTAGATCAAAGATCCACTGAAAGCGGATACTAAGCAGATAATTAAGTACAAGTGCATCTATGTACCGGATCTTGAAATAGAATCAACAATGCAAACATGACCTAACAAAATCCACCACTGTAGACTTTTCATCATTATCGCTCCTTCATCTTCATTTACATGATCCATACATCATTATGTTCGACCTATAAGATATCACGAAACTTCTTCAGCAAATGTAGTTTCATCTATTGATCGTCCACCACTCTCACAAGCATCTAGTCTCTTCTCTTTGGACGTTTTCACAGACAATCTTCATATAGAAGGTAATCATACACTTTTGGTCATGTTTTTCTGAATTTTACATCGCTTCAACCTTCTCGTCTTTGTTAAGAAATCAGATATAAATCAATATTATGCACTATATCAGAATATAACTCCTCTTTGAAAGATAATGGCCTCAACTCTGAAGTCTGCTGATCAATTTGACACCAAACATCTCTCTTCTCTTGATCCTAGACTTCTGCAGCCATCTCATCCTCGTCTGCATAACGAGCCCTAGACATCATGGCTGCAAATGGATTATTCTTCTTAGTTACATGTTTCAGCTCAAGATTTAGACTCCAAATGTACAATCCGTCGCAACATTGTCCGATTGCTATGTTAGGTGGGTGCAGTTTGCTATCATATCAAGCAAATGCAAACAATTTGTCTCTAAGATTACACGAGCATCAATAAAAAATTATTGATATATCTTCATAGCAATAATAGCTCGCGACTACTCATGCTTCACTAGAGGATAATTACATGCATGTAGTTCAAGATTCGAGCTCCAAACTCAGAAACAAATTGTCCATCATCTGCATCTTCTTGACCAACTGCCCATCCAACTCGTGATGCTTTGCTTAACATTCTACGTCAATCTTTGAAGCTCTCCTCTACCTACTTCTCACTCAACTCTAGTCCTACTCCTTCTCTCAAAAGAAAGGTCCTTCAAGGACCTGAATCTATGGTATCTTTGTAGACTATCCATTGCACATGACATATTTTGACAACACAAGGACTTGTCTCGTGTGGTGAATGATGTGGTTTCAATTTATTCAAATTGATTTTTTTTTAAAAGAGTTTCTCATCATCATCAAGTAGACTGCGGTATTGTCAATGTCGTTATCCTCAATCTCAAGACCGAACGCAAAGATGAACAATAGAACTCTAGTGGACTTGCGTTAGGTTGTGAACACTACGAGCATGACTTAACAGCTTGGCCGGGAAGTCGAGAAAAGATGAACCCTAAGCGGTTCTCTAAATCAAGGTTGAAACATTGGGTTAGGACGTAGGGGGCTATCCCAAAGAGACCTCAGACGAATGTTGACCTAAGGGAGCAAGTCTGAAAATAGATCGAAATGTAAGTATGAGACGTGAGTCTAAGACGTAAGTCCGAGCGGACCAAGACGTGGGTCTGGACGCTGACACAAGATCTCAGTCTGACGTTGGATCATGGTTTCTCGAAAGAATGTGAAGTGTTGGTTGCCAGCGATGCTTTGGCTCATGGACGGAGCTCCAAGTAAGATCTCGAGGCAAATAAGACATCATTGGAAAGATCTCAGTGAGAGATTTTCAATGATATCAAGAACTCCTCGAATTGACATCGTATTATGACCAATCACATGATCAGGTTGTGGTATAATTTTTGAGGATCAAAGAGAAGAGCGGGGCCGCCGATCCTTAGAAGTATATATGAGAGAGACTCGATGCTTGGGTGAGCCAAGAGGAGTCATCCGACCCCAAAGTTTGGCGGGTGGACTCTAGGAGCATGAGGTGATGGCTAGATCAGTTTCAAGACGCGTTCTGATCTAGACGTAGACGTTTAGACTTAAGAACAACCCAAGGGCTAGGGCAAGACTAGAGAACGAGGCGGTGAGTTCGATCATCATTTGAGAACCTAGACCTAGACAGACATCACGGACAGTTGGACCGCTAGGTGTGCTAGAGATACTATTTAAGACCCTAGACTTTATTAGAAGTCCGTCTTAAATCACGTTATGACTTGCTTATGTTTTGAGATCGACCTTGTTGTGTCTAGATCGAGACTTAGGGAATGCTGAGCTTGAGAGTTAAGGAGTAGGTCCGGCTTCGATCTGGACCAAATATTATAAAGATAAGTGGTGCATGAACTCTAACGTGTGATTGTGGTTTGCAAGTTAGCGTTGTGAATTTTGTGACCTACTAAGCAAGAACTTCCGTTGGTGCAACAATACGGTAGGTGCACAAAAAGTGATATCATAGCCAACGCTTTGATGAGTGAGAACTCAAGATAACGACTAAAGGCTAGACGTTGGAAGAGACGTGAGATACGAAGTTCATCAATATTTCTAGGTGAACGCTTGGAGCAATGGTTGACGTAAGACAGAGTTTCAAGAGGAAGTCCAAGAAATGATTCAGGTGCAAAAAGTCAAGGTTTGTATGCAAAGCTCATCAAGATGATGAAGATCATGCAGGAGCACAGAGATGTCGAGCTTGAAGCCCACCAAGAGAATTCTTCGTCTACTCGGAAGCTTTGTAAAACAAATCACAACTCCATTTTCAAGCATAGGACGAGCTCGTAAGGTTAAAGATTTCTTAACTGAATTAGACCTATATTTGAGACAAGGTGAGAGCGACGATTACGTTCATAAAGGACCATGCGCTTCTCTGAAAGATTACATACAAAGACGAGTATGTCTTGACCATCTCAGTGTTTGGTTGAAAAGAGTTCAAGAAGTTGTTTGCAGGACGATTCACTCTAGAGTATCAAAGGATTTGGGATGGTGTCAAGCTAGTTAGGTTGAAGCAGATGAGGATATTAAGTGCTTATGTGCGTGAGTTCAATGCTAAGCTAGATTAGTACTCCAAGTGGACTGAGGAGACCAAGACTCTCTTTTGGATGTCGAAGCTACTTGAGATATGTCCTGAACTTTGAAACTAGCGGAGCGGATTGAGGATGACGAAGTGCAGCAACATAAACTCTTCAAACCACGTAGCATGGACAAGGTTCATAAGAAAAACAAGGGTTTTAAGCGACAACAGGATGAGATGAGAAGGATCGATGAGACTCTTCTGCTCCGGCAGCAAAGCGGCAGCAAACAAGGTCAAAACCAAAGGTGCAACCACCTCAGAAGGACAATGGTTCTAAGTTTATTTGCTACAACTATGGAAAGGTGGGTCATATTGCTAAGGGGTGTACGAGACCTAAGGTTAGTAACTGTAGCATGAATGCATTTGTTGCAAAGGACTTGTTGGAGGGTCAGATGACTATGAGCTTAAGAACCACAAAGAAGACTCCAGGATTGATGTTTCTACAAGCCAAAGTTGCTAAATGTGATGTTACTTTCCTTATGGACATATGAGCAACCCACTTCTTCATAAGTCCGAAGTTGGTGAAGAAGTTGGTTTGTCTACCTCTAAGATAGACAAGTCTATTCAGGTGCGCTTTGCCAAAGACAAGACTTACCAAACTTCTAAAGTGATCTTGGACGTACAATTTGCGTAGGAGAAGTTGGAGTTCATAGAGAATTTCATGGTGTGCGAGATGGATGACATCCATACGGTTTTGAGAAACAATTTCTTGGATAGGTTCGAAGTGGAACTTAGACAGAAACCTTTGAGGTTGAACGTCAAAGTTAAAGGATAGAAGCTTGGAGTGAGGCTGATCCGAAAGGTGTGGAAAACTGATGACTCTGCGATGAATTGGATCAAAAATAACCAAATGGACTTCAACGACAGAGTCATGTGTTTGATGTGGGTTGCAGATTTGACGACGAGTAGCGGATAAGAGAACATCAGGAGACACGATTAAACTTTTGAGGGTGCTTCTTGAAGTGATTAAGGAGTTTGAAGATGTCTTGACGGATGAGCTACGTGTTGAATTACCTCAAAGGTGGCATGTGGACCATAAGATCAAGGACTTGTCAAGATCAGAATCATCCTCCAAAGCTTCTTATCGACTCAATCAGGTGAAACTCTTGAGTTGAAAAGTCAACTCGATGAGCTATTGACATGAGGATATATTCAAACCAACAAGTCATCTTTCGGAGCTCCAGTTCTGTTTGCAAAAAAAAGGATGAGAAGTTACGACTCTACATAGATTATCGTGCGCTCAATAAGATGACGGTGAAGAATAATGATCCATTGTCAAGGATAGATGACATGTTTGATAGGTTAGCGGGTGCAAAGTACTTCAGCATGATAGATTTGAAGTCGAGATATTATCATATCCGAATAGCTGACCTAGATGTTGAGAAGACCGCTTGTCGAACCAGATAATGATCGTTTGAGTTCATAGTGATGCTATTCGAACTCTACATTGTTCCTTCGATATTTACGACATTGATGAACATCATTTTTCACGAGAAGATGGATGAGTTTGTCATCGTTTACATCGATGAAATCTTGATACTCAAAAACCTTGGAGTCCCACGCGGAGCAGCTAAGGGTGGTGTTGACGAAGTTGTAAGATCATAAGCCAATCGCCAATGTTGACAAAAGTGAGTTTGATTTAGAACGCATTAACTTCTTGGACATGTCATAAGTGCAGAAAGAGTCGGTTCGCGTATGCAAAAGGTGGATGCGAGTGTGACTTGGAAACCTCCGACCACATTGAAAGAGATGCGAAGGTTCTTAGGACTGACGTAGTTCTATCGTAAGTATGTGAAGAAGTTTACAAAGATCACGAAGTCACTAACGGATTGGACAAGAAAAGATGCACAAGTAAGTTGGACCAAGGAGGTAGATGATGCATCTGGACAATCAAATTCATTTTGTCAACAGCACCAGTTTTGAAGTTGCTCGAGTTTGTCAAACCATTCGAGGTGCACACGAACGCGAACGACTATACGATTGACGGAGTGTTGGTGCAAGATGAAAAACTGATAGCATACGAAAGCAAGAAGTTATCAGAGACAAGGAGTTGATGACCAACTCACAAGAAGGAACTATTTGCGGTGCTTCATTGCTTGAGGAAATGGTGGCATTACTTGAAACTTCACAAACCCAAGTATACATTGATAATATTTCACTCAAGTACTTTGAAACACAAGATCAAGTGACGCCAAAGCAACTACAGTGGCATGATATCTTGGCGCTGATGAATGTAGAATTAATCCACAAAGCGGTAAAAAAACAATGTGGTTTCGGACGCCTTGAGTTGCAAGAAGGAATATCTTCAATTGTCGACATAGATTTTGCGAGCTATGTATTTGAAGGAGTCATACTTGAAGAGACAAATACGTGAATGTTACATGGGTGATGACCAAGCGAAGGAGTACTTGGAACAGCTCAAGCGAGAAGTGAAGTTGCAGAACATGCAGTTGAGAGATCGATGACTCATGTTCAAACAAAGTCAGAGTTATGTGAGGCAAAGAAAACTTAGGACTAAGTTGCTTAAAGAGTGTCATGATGTGTCCTTGTCAGATCATAAAGAAGAAATGTCCACTTTAGTAGTGATAGCTAAAGGTTTTATTGACCTCACATGAAAGACGACATTGTCCACTTTGTGAAAACATGCGTAATCTGTCAAACGAACCGAGTTTCTTATGCAAAAAAACAAGGGTTGCTTCATCCTTTTCCAATTTCAACCAGACCTAAGAAAGCATCAGCATGGACTTCATAACAACTCTGCCTGTCTCAACCGGATACAACGCAATCTTTGTGATAGTTGATCAGTTTAGCAAACCAGCGAAGTTTGTTTCTCGACCTTGGATACCGTGACATCGTTCACGACTTCTCATTGTTCTGAGGTACTTGGTGGCGTTCACATGGATTATCTCAGAGTATTATTTCAGACCGAGATTATAAGTTCACAAGTGTCTTTTGAAAACATTTGTTTCAAAAGTTGGAGACTAAATATCGCTTATCATCCTAAAATGGATGGACAAACAGAACGAGTTAATTCTGTTCTGAATCAACACTTGTGGAATTAAGTGAACGTAGACCAAAGTGATAGAGCAAAGTGGTTCAGTCTTGTAGAGCCTTGCTATAACTCCACGAAGTATTCAGCGACGGATGAATCGTCTTTCTTGTTGACTTACAAACATGATCTAGAAGGACCTTGCGACTTGACTCTTGCTAGGAGTTCTACATTGGTACGGTCAAGAACACGATAAACATCAGCTGGAGAGTTGGTGGTGGAAATGTAACGACGTGAGGAACAAGTGAAAAAGAACCTCAGTAAAGCGTAGCAACATTAACGAAGCAGGTAAATAAGCATCGGCGGCAAGTGAAGTTTCAAGTGGGTGAAGAAGTATGGTTGAGTACGAAGAACTTCACTCTTCCGGAAGGAATATCGGTGAATTTCTTATCCAAATTTATGAGACCTTTTGTGATTGTCAAGAATCCATATGAAGATGTCTATACTTTAGATCTTCCTCTCGAGTGGTAGTTGCATCTGACCTCCCATGTTTTTCTATTAAAGAGGTACTTCAAGGATGATTTGCAACCGGAACGCAAATAGGGTCTCATGCCTCAACCTGATGTCGTAAAAGACAAAGCAAAATACGAGATGGAAATCATTTTGTGATCGCGGTGCAAATCCAACCGAATGGAGTACTTGGTCAAATGGTGTGGATATTGTTTGGAGGAAGCAACTTGGGTGCCAGAGGAAGATCTGCAATATGCAAGTGAAGTATTGGACCTCTTCAAATGATGCCAAGGTCAGAAAGGGCATTAGCATGATGAGGACATCTCTTACCAGCGAGGAGCGAAGGAACGACGAACCACACAAATAGCAACTTGAGGCGATTTGAACGGATGGACTTTGTAGCTTGACTTGATATTTGTGAAATATTTGTTTCTTGGAAATTATCTAAGTGTATTGGTAGTGCATGACTATGACTAGTTCTGATCAGATGCCTAGGATTTTGTCAAGAGGAAGAATGAAGTGCACTCAAAAGAAGCGAGATGGTTTGGATAAGCATCTAAACCAAGACTAAGTCTTGAGGTCAAGACTAAGTTTGTCATAGCGTTGACAAAACAAGTATGAATGGTTTACACTTGTCTTGGAGCTTGCGGTGATCTTGCATTGCAGTTTGCTAATTGTAAGAAAACTTAGTCATGCGTCTAAGTCAAATCAGTTTGCTAACGTGAGCTAACGCTAACGCTAAGACCAGAAAGTGAGCTTTGGAAGCTATAATAAGTAGGTGTGAATACTTACAAGTTAGCAAGTTAGAGTCTTAACTAGAATGTTTAGAAATTTTCAACTAGTTTTATTTAGGAGTGACCAAAGAGATAAAGCTTCCTCGAGACTAGTTGGAATCTTCAAAGTGTTATAGCGATAACTTAAGAATCAAGCCAAGAAAGGAATTGCGGGTTAACTACCAGAATGCAACTCTGGCACCAAGGGATTGGCTATCCATTTTGAACTTGGCGTTAACTTAAAGATCATTGTTTATGAGGGTATCAACCTCCAAAATGAAGGTGAGTGTCGCGATCCTCAGTCTCAAGATCGATCATAGAGATAAACAACAAAACCCTAATGGACTTGTGCTAGGTTGTGAACACTATGAGCAAGACTTAACAGCTTGGCCGAGAAGTCAAGAACATATGAACCCTGAGTGATTCTCTGAACCGGGGTTGAAACATTATGTTAGGACGTAAGGGCTTATCCCAAGGGGACACTAGACGAATGCTGACCTAAGGAGTAAGTCTAGAAAAGGGTCAAAATGCAAGTCTTAGACATAGGTCTAAGATGTGGATCTGAGCGGACCTAGACTTGGATTTGGACGCTGGTCCAAACCATAAGGTCCCAGTCTGGCGCTGAATCGCGGTTACTCAAAAAAATACTAAGTGTTGGAGCTCCATCAACATCTTGGGTCATGGAAGGAGCTCCAAGTAAGACCTTGAGGCGAGTAAGATATCATGAGAAGGTCTCAACGATAGATTTTCAATGATACCAAGAACTCCTCGAACTCACATCGGAGCTGAGAATTATGGCTGATCTTGTGATCGGATTATGGTATAATTTTTGAAGATCAAAGAGGAGGGCGGGACCGTCAATCCCCAAAAGTATATATGAAGAGGAGTCGATGCTTGGGTGGACCAGGATGAGTCATCCGACCTCAAAGTTCGGCGAGCGGACTCTAGGAGCATGAGATGATGGTTGGACCAGTTTCAATGCGCATTTCGATCTAGACGTGGACGTTGGACTTGAAAGAGTCCAAGGGCTATGGCAAGAAAACGAGACGGTGGGTTTTCATTCAAGAGCTTGGACCTAGACAGATATCACGAGTGTTTGGACCGCTAGGTGTGCTAGAGGCACAGTTTAGGACCTTGGAGTTTATAGGAACATCTTAAATCACGTTATGACTTGCTCATGTTTTAAGACCGATCTAGTTGGATCTAGGTCGAGACTTAAAGAATGTTGAGCTTGAGAGTTAAAGAGACGGTTCGACTTTGATCCGGACCAAACAAGATAAAAATAAGTGATGCATGAATGTTAACGTGTGACTGTTGTTTACATGTTAGCGTTGTGAGTTTCATGACCTACTGAGCAAGAGCTTCCGCTGGTGCAACAAGACGGTAGGTGCACAAAAGTTGAACAATCTGTG
Organism: Asterella californica; assembly: GCA_036924285.1. Taxonomy (NCBI): domain Eukaryota; kingdom Viridiplantae; phylum Streptophyta; class Marchantiopsida; order Marchantiales; family Aytoniaceae; genus Asterella; species Asterella californica. The sequence continues at coordinate 11,486,714 of JAYKYS010000014.1, forward strand.
AATGACAAGTGGACATCTCATCAACTTCCAAGCTTCCATGTACGAGCTTCCAAGTTGTAAAGTAGCTGTAGGATCGATTGGTCCTCTTTGTATTTGAGAGAAGGGTGGGTCTGTTGTCTCCATATGACGATTTGATCATTATGAACCGCTTGTGTTGTTTCATTGATGAGACCCGTTGCTTCGAGTTAGAATAGTTCTCCTTGATGATTATTCATGAATGATCAGATTGAAACTTTTGTCACATGTGGTCCTTCGACTCTTATGACGACTCGTGTAGGTTATCCTAGGCCTTCGATATAATACTTAAGAAAGAAAGGAGTATTCTCCCTTTGGGTTTGAATTCATATCACAATTTGGATGCTTTAGAATAAATACTCAAAATTGAGTGGCTCAGGTTCATGAGGAGGAATCAAAGTAGAGGGATTAAGCCATAGGTTAGATAATACTAACTATGACTTGTGATAAATTTCTGGCAGTAGCTCAAAGAGTGACCGGTAATCAAGAAGCTCATTCTCATTGAAGTCCAAATTGATCTAGAAATGATCAGTAATAAAGATTATGTGGATTTTGCAAGACCATTATCTTGAGAGTAGTAAGTTGTAGAGATCATGTGTTGAATGTCAAAAGTGTTTGTGAGTGCTTCGACCACTTCGTTGGAAAGTGACTTCCTTGATCATTGATCACGATCTAGGGGCATCCTTGTCGACAATGATGCTTTGTGGTGGAAATTGTCGTGCCTTCTATCACTGATGTGGCTTCAACCCACTTAGTTGCGTAATCAATCGTTATCAAGATATACTTATGAGCCTCATAAAATTCAATCTTCATTTGGAAAATGGTTGCACAATTTGATGAGATTTTAGTGATACTCGAGCGAAGGAGGAGCCGGTCCATGTTTCTAACACGCAGTATAATGTTTGTCAAGTTCATGAACATCTTTGAACATTGTGGTGACCACAAACCTATGTCAAGGATTTTGACTGTTGTGATCTCTATGCATAAGATGTGTCTTGATTTCTTTCCATAAGATTGAAATATGCTTCTCACATGACTTTCTCACGTTCCATCTGTGGTATCACTTGGTGGAGACTCCCATCCACCACATGATGGTATAAAGATCCTTCTCGGATCACATACATCTTCAGCTTCTCAGTGAGTGATTTTCTGTCATGTTTAGATATAAACTCCAGAAGGGTTTATGGCTTAGAGCTCATTGTGTAAGCTTCTCATGTGCACTTTATTTGTTTCATTTGTGCGCTTAATGACGAAGTTATGGAGTTCAAAAGATATAGAAAATCAAGTTGGACCTTAACTTGTTAATGCTGACTGGATAACTTTGATCACTTGCACTACACTAAGAGTGCGAGGGGTCTGCTTGATCATAATCGAGGTTGATTGAACATACAATGAACTAGGATAAGGGACAATTTAAGGGGTTAGTTTACACTTGTGACTTGTCAATGGACATTTTAGAATATTGGGAGATCCAATGGATGCATCCAAGATGTCAATTGGTTCAGATCTATGTAGGCTACGTACATGTGAAGACTAGTTCATGAAGAGGTGGATCAGAATGAGAGTTCTTAGGAGAATTGAGACTTAAAGAAGGAAAGAATGAACACTTCAATTTTTTATGAGCGATAGTTGGATCGTTCGAGCCCTTTCTAAAATCCAAAATTATTGTCCTTAGATCCACTTTGATTAGAATATCGAGCTTTTATGTAAGAAATTGAAAATGATACCAAGTTTGATCAAACAAATTAAAGGATATGAGAGAGTTGGTTCGCAAAGAGACGTACTTAATTTTCATCCACTTGCGATCTAAAGATCCTTCGTTCTTCGTAATCGGTGGACTAAGTTTTTCGTTCTTGGTGTCAATATGATCAAAGAGCTATCATAAGAGAAGATCGTATGTGGATTGGGTTGTTGTGTTGTGTGTGATAAGTGAAGTTTATACGCACGAGATTGATTTACGTCAATTTTTTACTTCTTGCGATCAAATTTCTCATCATTCTCCGTCAACAGAACTCCAAACTACTTGTTTGGAGTGTCACTAGGATCAAGGCAATAAGATCTATTTACAAGAGAAACAGATCTCAGATCAGATGGTCTGTATTGTTGGTTTGTGTTTGATCATCTACAACCAAAAATTAGGTATATCTTGGCTATCGAGAGTTAGATTTGAAGATTCTTGGAGCCAATGGAATCAGGAGAGAAGACTGTATCGACATTTGAAGACCGTTTGGCAAAAGAAGATAACTGTCTTTTAGGTTCTTTACATTTTTGATTCGTTTGAGTTCTAGTAGTGTATGTGAACTTGTATGTTATTTGTTTCTACTATAAATATGTAAATGATTGTTTTGGATTGTATGACACCATTGTGAAGCTTTGTTAGCAAATGAGTGTTTTCCTTACTTCAAGTTGTAATTCTTGTCTTAGATTTGGATTCAGAGACTTGTTTAAGTACTTAGGTGTAGACTACATACTACGTTGGTATGTTCATCAGTTTTGGTGCTTATAGATAAAACACAGAATTGTACACAAAATGAGGTTTGGACATCTCTAGAGTGCTCGTTTGCATGGTTGTTTCTCTCGTTTTACTTTTTTTAAACATATGATATCTCCACAATCAAGAACCTTGTGTATTTTTAGACAATCTTCATGCATGATACGATACTATAACATATATAATACTTACTCAAAGGATAATATATTGACGATTTGATATATAGACCGATGCGCAGTAGTTTGTTTGACAATGTATGATTTGTGATCAAGTATAAGCATCATACAATGCTCGTAATGCATAGTTACATATCTTATCAGTTATAAGATTAGAGTTTGGATTTTGTGAGACCTCGCCGTTGATAATACTTCATCATCTGTATGTACTGGTGATGGTGGAGCACTTATCCAGTTACGTTGGTAGCGTTATCAGACAATTTGAATGAAAACAACGTATGTGTTCCTTGAATGAGTGGTGAGTCATTTTGGGGTTCCAACTGAAGTGCTTACTGACCAAGGACTGAGATTTTAGAAGAAATTCAGATCTTATGTAATCAAGCGCTGATTGATCCTTGTACTAGTCTTAAGATCATCTTGAGAATCAATATCCTCGTAAAATTAACTCTACAAAGAAATACTTTTTCACTGCAAACAGTTATGATATACAAGCTCTAACTCCTTCAATTGCCCTCTTCTTTTATCTTACTCTATAAATTTTATATTATCTTATCATGATCCTCATATATCTCCTACAATCTTCTCATATCAAACAATTATCTTATCATTTTCTGCAGTTATATCATTCGCAGTTTCATATAATTATCTAAATGTATCTGAGTGGATTATTTCTTTTTGTAAAAGTTATCATATCAAACAGTTAACTTATCATTATCTGCAGTTGTATCACTCGCAATTTCATATAATTATCTAAATGTATCTGAGTGGATTATTTCTTTTTGTCTTTTACATGTTATCCTAACAAGAAGCTGAAAGAGATGATTCATTTATATTCTCATCTCAAATAAGAGTTAGAAAAAATCGTTAAAAAACACATTTTTGTCTTTTACACAACTGCAGATTTGAACTATCGAGCAACTTAGAATGTAGTTTTGAAGGGGAAAACCTAGAAGTAGGAGAATGCATATGACAATTCATACTATGTTGAAGTAGAGAATCAAAATCCTATTGCAGTGCAAGACTGTTATTACTATCGACAGGAGCTACAAAGGTGGTGTATGTCTTGATTTCAGGTCATGGTTGAGTAAATGAAAATGAATTTGTTGTGTTTTGAGAAAATTCTAATTTGTGTCTAAAAACGCTCCATGAAGTGCGGTTCCATAACAACTCTGCAAATCAATATCCGGCTCATTCTTCAACAGGCACGCGGTCAGAAGAAGTTAAAAGATTTTCCACAACGACAAGTGGGAGAAACTACACAACATGATGAAGAAATTCACCCGGCGATGACTTTACTCTAACGTAGTGTGAACGAATACGACACTTACCCGAGGTATGAATTAGATGAGACTCCTTTGAAAATCTAGATAGAGAGAGAGAGAGAGAGAGAGAGAATTTGAAAAGAATGAAAAAGTTCACTCACGCATAGGAAAAACTGAGAGGACATGCACAGAAAAAAGAGATGACAAGTTCGAAAAAAAACCAAATCTTGTGTGCTGAACGTCGATTCATTTACTCTATTGCGACCTAATTCATACACAATTCAGTGACTCTTTAGTGCTTTGACATTCAACTTGCTATTACCAAACGACGTTTCTTTTCATTTTCCTTTGATCTGTTTCACTGTTACCAGCTGATGAACTTGATTGATTTTCAAGCTAATCCGAATCAGACGTATCGATACCAACGCATACTATTCAAAGGAGAGAAGCAAACCCGAGGTTCCCCAGAGGTATGGCCTAGATCTGAACTCCAGAGAAAAAATCGCATACAGAGACCGTAGTACCGTACTCTGCAGTGAATAATAATAGCCTTGATGTCCGCTGTACTTTTCCAGCTGCAACTGCCATCGTCGCACTTCCTCATCAGTCTATGGTGACAAGGCCAAGAAACTACGAGGTGGTGATAATGGCATCCTCGGTGTCACTCGACTTTACCGTGCTTCATTACCAACTCATCACCGTAACAACCAGTTAATCATGGCGCGGACATGTCAGAGTTACCTGACCATGTGGAGGATTAAGACCACTGACTATAGCAGGGCATCGCCTCTTTGATCCGTCGCAAAAGCGTCTAGACTTCGAAACTGGTTCTGGAGTTGGACGTCAATCGGTTCGAGATCCTCTTGAGAGCTTACAACCCTAAACGCAATGTTAATCTCCATGTAATAGAGTTATGCTTCACTACTGTACAAATTGCTCCAGTTGGGTTGAATCTTTAAAGTGCTTCAACCTGCTCGACATTGAAACTCATGCTCGCCATGACTCCTGTGAGTAGAAACCGACATTTATCTCGATTTGGAAATGCTCTTTTTACTTCGTCGATCACTAACGTTTACTTGGGGACCTACCCACATCTGATTAGTGGGATCAATAACATATATGTGCTCCCAAGTAGGAAACAGATGCCTCCAGTAAGTTGGCACAACGCATAATCTGTGTAATAAAAGCTTTCATACCTCCGGGTGCATATAGACATCCGTGAGAAACCGATTGCACACTGAATGTGCTAGAGTGTATTGCACATCTCGAAGGCTTGCATCTGATCTCCCAGAAAGGTATTGTGTTGCTTTTACAAGCCATCACCTCTTGTCATCCTCGCTACGTTTCAAAGAGGCATGCCTGGAACCAGACAAAAGTGAAGTGATTCCTCACGAAGAACAATGGCTTCAAAACGGCTGTCCTCGCGCACTTCGGACCTAAGGCAATCCGACCGATCCGAATATGCTGTACATTCAGAAATCACCCCGGCCTTATCTACAATATGAAGGGTACCTTCCTTCGAATGATGTGACTCGCTTGCTAGGATATGCACTGGCTGAACTCAGAAATCACGCAAGTGTTTTCTCAGGTCCGCCTTGAGTCACCTGTTCATGAAGTCCACAAACGTTAAATGCAGCAGACGTCACAAGTGCACAGACATCGAACTTAATATCAGTCCAAATAACAGTTGCCACAGTACAGCCAGGATCCCGCAAACCGACTCTCGGTAATCCATGTGCGGACTCAACAAGACGCAGCTGGATTTCTAAGGTCGTACTTCTCTTGACGCCATGACACGCGTCACCATACAAGCTCACTACCTGCAATTTCCTCTAGAGCATGAACAAGGTACAAAAGTCCGTCGAAAATAGTGTTCTAACAAGTCATCAGGTTCAACAAATGAATAGGTAGAATGGCAACATTTTAGCCCCAAACAGTAACGATTCCGTCAGATACCTCCAGATACTTCTTTAGTATTCAGTATGGAGGCTGATTTGAAACTAACTACTCAATATGACAGCATCTGCTGTCACTGTCAAAATAACCATTTACAGGCTTAACAGAATACAATCAAATCACATCAATAATCTACGACCCGAAGATCTCACTTTTGATGTCCAGAGAAATAATCTCTACTACTAATATCCCTACATGTCTAGCTCTCTAGAATCAACTCACTCACGCTTCATAGGTGAAAGAATTTCTCGTGGATAAAATTTACGCATCAACGACAAGTCTAACTGCAACTACCTGTACCCACTGTACTGGGAGTTGGGATAACCACCCATTCCCATACCCATCCCCATGTTCATACCCATAGCTGGATTCATTCCCATGCCTGGATTCATCCCCATGCCTGGATTCATCCCCATACCAGGCTGCATTCCCATGCCCATCCCAGGATTCATGCCCATCTGCATGCCTGGATTCATACCCATCTGCATGCCTGGATTCATGCCCATCCCTGGATTCATACCCATACCCATGCCTGGAGCCATGCCCATGCCACCCATTCCAGGCTGCCGCATCCCTCCAGCTGGTCCCATCCCCATCCCGCCCATTCCCATTTGCATACCTGGAGCCGGTCCCATCCCCATGCCCATACCCATACCTCCAACACTTGGAGGTAGTGGAGCCGCTATGCCGGTCGCACCTCTCAAACCAAGACCTGTTCCTGAACCCATTGCCCTACCCATACTTGTTGGTGCGGCCTTCTCCTCCTTCCTCTTTTCCATGACAGAGAAAATCGAATCCTTCAGGTCAATTCCAAGCTCAGCCAAAGGATTGGTCTTCGGACCGGAAATGTTTAGGTCAACAATACCAGAACTAAGCGTGTCACTCCATATAGCAGACTTGGGTTTGAACTCTGTAGGTTGCGATTTGGGAGCAACTTTGTTGCTAGGTGCCTGAACTGGTACAACAGCTCCGGCGTTCACACCAAGGGTATTCCCACCCAGACCCATAGTATTTGAACCAAGAGGAGGATTTGGCCCTACAGGAGGCTGTGGATGTGCATAGGAGGACATTTGTGCGTTATTTCCAGATAGATGTGAAAAGTTCTGAGGCTGATAAGGACCTGAAGGAGGCTGGAATGAATTTGGGGCAGACTGAGCTGGCGGTTGTTGATAGCTGGGAACTTGTTGACTGCTGGGAGCTTGTTGATAGCTAGGTGGTTGTTGATAACTGGGAGGTTGTTGATAACTAGGAGGTTGTTGATAACTGGGAGGAGGTGTAAGTGTTGAGGGCTTTGCAGCTGCCGAAAAAGTAGCTCCAAAAGTAGAAGTGGCTGCAACTCCCTCACTAGAAGGTACCGATGGAAACGCTTGGAAACTATCACTGGTCGTAAAGTTGGCCCCTCCAACTGCTGCAGGAAATAGTGACGTTGACTGGGCCCCGAAAGTCGCTGTAGATGACTGATCCGCAGGACCTGCAGAAAACCCTGGTTCTCCAAAAAGATTATCCTGTTGAGCAGCTACACCATTTCCCTGCGAAAACCACGAAGCCAACAAGTTAATCTTAATCTCTGCACTGCGACCGAGAAAGTCAAATGCACGTTTCTTTCCACCCCAAGCACCCGATCCCAACAAGTTCCACTAAGTAACTTTGCAAGATGACGTTCGATCATGATGATCACGTTCGGCCACAATGATCACATGTGCCGCATCTCACTGACATATCTCTATGCTGAATCACTAACTCATATGGGTCATTTCTCGAAGTAGAAATAAAGTCCAAGTTAAACTATGGCCACAAATACAAAGGTGATCTACTCTATCATGTGAAAGAACGTCTATAATGAGGGCAGAGCCCATCTCGCGACTGAAAGTCTCCTCCACTTCAAAGCATAGGAAACATACAACATAATGGCCTTTTCACATACAGGAACTACCTGATGTGAAGAGCCTGACGCGGGTGTAGGAGCTACCACAAAAGAACTGTCTCCGAAAAGATCCTCTATACCAGAGGTACTCTTAACTGTAGTAGTATGTATAGGATTCACAGGTACAGCTGCTGGAGCTGAAGTGCCAAAAGGATCCTCCTCTTGCCTGGCAGAACCTGAAGTAACAATACATATAAATTCATAATCACGTCATCAACATACCGCATAAAACTCTATACACCTAATGAAAAAGGACCCCAGAGAAAGAGTTTCCACAAACATGATTCAGTGGGTGCAGGCAAACTCCTGTAAAAGCTCACATGCATATGATCTGCCACACACAACTAAGAAACCAACCATCTTGATCTTGCCAAAGCTAACCATGATTACGTCAGGACCCCGAATTAGCGAAATCCTTTCCGCCGAGATGGGAGATCTAGTGAACTGACGAAAGGCTCTGCTGTGAGTTCGCGAACGTTTAGGAGAGCTATACCTGTAGCGCTGAAGGCTCCTCGAGGGTCAAAGTCATCGAACTCCTCGTCATCTTGCTTGCTTGCGAAGTAGGAACCTCCAGCAGGAGCCGCAGGAGGTAACTTACGCTCACCGTTTTGAGTAGCCGGGGCTGACACCTGCGGCTGATTTACCTGTGTCTGACTAGTCTGTGCTCTTGCTACCGCTGCAGCCAGACCACTCGCATCCCTGAAATTTTGAAACAACGGGTCACAACTTACACACGAGTACATTTTATTTCCTGTACTAAGAGCACCTACGCTTGTTTTAAAGTTAACTACCTAGTAACCAATCCAACTCCGAACAAAGGCAGAGCGGTAATGGCATCGGTGCTATCTTAAGCCTAGTGTCAAACATCAGCAAACTCGAAGTGTCTACATATACTGGTAGACTCTAAGAGTGCTGTTTACTCAAGCAAGAGTTCGCTGAAGTACCGTTCGTCGCTCGGATATTCCGGTGGATCGCCCCGATCCGCTCTGCTGCCGCCTCCCCCCCTACCAGACCAAAGAACGTTTGAGGAAACGAATCCACTGCTTTATGCTCTAACCAAACAGAGGGCACTAAAATAGAAACGAACAAAAACACCGTAGGAGCTTGTCTCGCAATAAACTCATCACCTTGCTACCCGTGCAGAGCAGCGAAGGACAAACACCATTTAACTGTATACCTGGCGGGATACCGATCCTCTTCTTCATAGTTCCTCTCCCGATCTTTATCATGACTAGAGGCAGAACCTTCATCACCATATCTGTCGTTATAACCTCGATCTCCGCCTTTGCTTCCATAACCTCGATCATCTTCGGTACGATCACCACCGTACTTATCATCTCGATAGCGGTCTCCGTTGTTATCTCTGCCAGGCCGATCCTCATCCCTGTAACGATCATCTCTGTCCCTATCCCTACTACCTCCATACCTATCATCGTCTCTTCCTCCAGGTCGACTGCTCCCGCCGTAGCGATCCTCATCATCTCGATCACCATACCCTCCTCCCGTACTGGAATAACTGCTAGACTTGGAAAAGCTCGATGTGCTTGAAACCCCTCGATACCTGAAAAAGTAAAGACAACATGACTCTAATGAAACAAGAACCCCTACAACTAAAGTCCTGCGACAAGGACACAACAAGGGAAACATATGAGGTTGAAACCAAAGCGAACATACTTGTCTCTGTTGGTGGCTGCTTTGCTTCGCACTTCACGTATTTTTTCCTTGTCATTTATTAGACTTACTAGAGTCTGGGCTTTCTTCCTCACATTAATTCCCTGATCCTTACCCCCTGGCTCCAGATACTGAAAGTCCACCAGTGTCTGCGAGAAAAGCATTTACGCCGGGTCAAAAAGATAACGGAGCAGTGATGAAGGACTGCAAGAGAAAAAACCCACGTGAAGGCAGAGACTTCGAAAACATGCTGGCATAAGCTCTGCTTCGTCCTATCATTATCCGGCTCACCTGAACTTGGTAGGCATGTTCGCGGAGTTCATCTATGACTCGGTCGGCTCCATGAGCGACCAAGAACTCCAACACGGTCAATGACTGCGCCACATGCCAGTGTCACAACCCCCAGAAACAAGACCATTGACTACTTGTTCATTATCCTTATTACTTTCCTAGTTACATTATCATCTATCATTATTATTCTCCTAACTGCATCATCATGATCATGATCATGACTCTTCATTGTTGTAGTCATTCTATACGATATCCAAATGACTCGTCAAGAGCAAGTTGGAAAACCAAAATGAAGGACGATATTCAAACAGCATTATGGCGGAACACTGAGATTACAGGTAAAAGCGACCAACTGAGGTCATTGAACAACGACGGCTGGGACCGCTGATGACAGCCCAATTCGTCAACGCTGTGTTGATGCAGATATACCTGCACATACTGTATACCCATGCCATTCTCTCTCGACCAGCCAATGTACTCCAAAGCAGGATCAGGTCAAGAGATCTACTGACCGCTTACCTTGTAAACATGACGCCAGTTCTTTCCAGTGTCGTTCAATCGCTTCCACAATATGGCCATAATCATCATGTACTCGTTGCTGTATAAAGACAACGACAGTTTTAAGAGACGAGCTACTTTACTTGAGATCAGATCGAACAGACTAAACCATGACCATCTCAAACTGTCCACAGGCTAAGGCAGAACTTACTAATTACGGGTAGCTTGGGCAATGTCTCCCATGAGAGTTCCATGGGGACCCCAAGGTTCATTACTCGTTGCTTCATAGACCTGCATTATGCGATAACACTCAAGTATGAATTAGTCGTCAGACGTGGTAATGCGTCAAATCTATCCATTTCCACGGGATCAGTCCGAAAATTTGCGGTGCAAGAGCTCTCGTCCACAATAAGCGATCCCCAATCTACTGTAATCGCCACACTTCCATGATGAACACTCTTAACGATGCAACTCCTCAGCAATGGACCATAGAGTGAAGCGAACCAAGAACCACACAATCGTGGTGATGAACTAGATCAAAAGATCGGCCAATGACACTCAACACAGATCGACAGAAGTACAGCTATCGAACAGAGGAAGAATGCATCCTTACTTTCTGTTCGATTTCAGGGACCTTCAAAACTTTCTTGTTAACTTCCCTTTTCCTGATGATCACACACAGTAAGCCAAAAACACCCGCACCACATTAACCAAAACTGATACTGATGCCTCACAGTGTCCCACTTGCTTAAAGAGTACCCAGGCCAAGACATCCTCACTGGAACGCTGTGTACCAAAGCCATTGCCTAAAACTACTCCCTGGCCCTTCAAATTTGAACCATCTGTTTATCAGCAATTACACCGGGTGAACCAAAAAGCCTTGATCTGTTCTCCAATCGACGCAGTGCCTTTGTTGAGCAGTAAAGGAAGCAAGATCTGATCTTACAGTTCTCGGACGGTCTGATCGAGGACCTTCTTGAGATCCATGATTTAAAACCTCCGCTCCTCCCTGCGAGTCCTGGAGTGGAGCGAGTGGCAAGAACAGCCAACGGAATCTGCTTATGGCACCCGCATAGGTGAAGCGAAGAAGCCCTCCCCTAGTGTTGCTGGTGCTGAGATCCTTGATGCAAATGATGAGAACAACAAACCGCACACAGACACAGAAAAACAAGGCACTGATCTGCGATCCCAGCCAAGCCAGCCCAACTAGTGCAGCCAGCCAGCCAGCAAGGCGCCTGAGCGAGCGAGAGAGCGTGCGTGCGTGCGTCTAGACAAACTCTACCCCACCGCAACAACAACGTAATTACAACACTTCAATTTTGCACATGGCCTTGAACCTTCCCTCCCTGAACCGACGAATCAGACGCCCCCTTCCCCTTCCCTTCGCCCCCAACCCCGTCGCTCGCAAGCAAAGCTCAGCAACCCCGGAATAGCTGGCCGCTTGAGCAGACCAGACCAGGCCCGGCCAGAGCACAGCGCAGACTGCCGTAGACCAAACCAGACTAGACGGCCCAAACAGGCTCTCGCGCACGGAGGACCACCACCGAGGACGAACGGATGGCTAAAAGGATCATAAAATGGACAGACACATCCATTGGCGGACGGGGTCCGTCACTCCCTGAGCTTCTCTTCTCTCTTTCTTGCTTTCTTTCCTCCTTCTATCGAAGCTACCGTGCGCTATATTCTTTTATTTTTCCACCCTGCCCCAATGCTATAAACGGCCCTCTTTTCGTGTGCACTGATTGGCGGCATCTAATTATGTTGCGGTTGCTACACTTTCCGGTATAACATGCTGGAATTTCTTCCTCGCGGTTGGCTCATCACCCGACACGTATCAGATCTTATACGCCGATGCACGCACTCAAATGCCTTCATTATGTTACTCTTGTTCTATACAGGAGAGGGACAAGTGCTTGATATAAATGTGAGAGTAAGGTAAGACATTTCCGTCCAAGGTGAACTTAGTTCATCCAAGTCATGTTTATGTTTGTAATGAAAGGCAACCGAATTTGTTTTCTGTGCTGAGAGTAACGGTGTATGAATTAGAGTTTCATGCTCCATCCCCGTTATCTGTTGTATATGTAATGCAAGCTGAAGCAGAGGTAGAAAACGTCAACAACTTCAATTCCGTACGGGTAATGAACAATATGTAAGAAAAACGATAAGAACAAAAACCGAAAGAACAAAACAATATATGTTTCACTTGAATATCTGTCCTCGCACGAGATACTCTGTCTTGCTCGAGTAACGCAGTTGACCGGATTGGAGGTTTTCTTGCGTCACAAGGAGACCCTGGACCATGACTTTGTGTATTATATGTCCTTAAGTGATGCATGGGTTCGTACTTTGGCACCAGATTGACTCGCGTTTTATAGAAGAAGACGTGCTTGACACGTACGTATTAAGGAAAGTGGAACTTTTGACCATGACAATTCTTCAAGATTCCGTGGTAATCGCTTTGGTCTTATGCCAGGATACAAATGCAAAATGTCAATAAGGAATGCATGTACTGTAGCTTTTTAATAATTTCAAGTCATGATGAAAATTATGAATCCTGTGAATATGCATCCAAAGTGCACTTCTAAAAAAAACATAGAAATAAAATAAATATTTAAACATATCATAAAATAATCATAGACAACTGGGTGATAACTACCTTAGTGAACAAGTTTAGTGAAAACTACTGTTTACTAAAGCACAAAGTTATGAGGAAGAATGATGTTCTACCAGGTTTGCAAATTGTGATGTGTGAAAGAGTTTCTATATTTACTTTATTTAATTTAAAGAGCTAAATTTGAAAATATTAAACCTCACTTGGTGAACTTGATTACACATGGTCACTTGAGTTACACAGAACCCATAAGTAACTCACGCAGACTGAACTTGTGTCTGATATACAGACATGTGCCTCCTATAAATAAAATTATTTTAATTCCTAAACTTTAATTTATAGCCTAATCCTTCCAAGGGAAAAAGTTAAGACATAAATTATAGCTCTTTGCATATTCCTCTCTTCTGGACTTGGAAGGAACGAATAAGCAAGGTTGAGATGCAATTTTATTTGCATGTGAATTCTTATTCTCAAGTGAGTTTATAATATTTAGCTTACTATAAATGGATAAGAGTGGGTTATTTTTTATGAAGTAAACTTTGAGTCTTCTTATAATCTTGATGGGGTGCCAGCGAGCATTAGCTTGTTGGCAGCCTCATCCGCCTATAGCCGAGGCGACATGGGGTCGAGTCTTCCAGCCGGGATGGCTCAGTCCTTGCAAGGGCAGTAGCATTCGGCTGCAAAAAGCCCTAGGGCAAAAAAGATGATTAAATAATGAAGTCGTGGTCCGGATCAACGTTTCATCATCAGAAAAAGTAATCTTGATGACGTCTATGCATGCAACATGAACTAAATATACATGCATGCAACATGAACTTCTGGGAATCTTTGTCTCTTTGTTGTTATCAAATAATATATAGATGTTAAGTGTAAATTTTATGCTAAATTCTAAAATATATTAAATATATTTATAAATATTAAACATTAAGTGAACTTGGAGATGGAAGAAGATATTTACTTAATCCATAATACAAGAAAACATGAATGTGCTTCTAATCGTATATATGTGAGAGGCTACAAACAAATAAACAAGAAGTTAAAGAGACATTTAATTTATTAGCTAACCCTTCCCAACGAAAGGGTTAAGTAATAAATTAAACTACATGCATGTTCGATCCACAAGTCGATGCCTGTAACGCAATTCATTTTTCTGAAGCATTCGCAAAGATGAATTTTACGAGCATGAAACTTGTCCAAGAAGAACATTTGCCGATTCACGCCTACCTATCGTCGCAAGTTCCAGAAGCTCCATCTTTCGAGTATCCTGCACACGCTTAGGACCCACTAAAAAGGAAACATGTGGAATCTCTTCTTGTTTTTAATGCCCACAAAGTCCACAACTTTAATCCAACCACTAATATCAAGTCAGAAAAGGGATAAGGGATACTTTCCACCTCCTTTCTAAGCAAGTTAGAGTCTTAAGTAGAAGGTTTAGAAGTTATCAACTAGTTTTGTTTAGAGTGGGTCAAAAAGATAAGGCTTTTCTCGAGACTAGTTGGAATTTTTTAAGTGTTCTAGCGACAACTTAAAACTCAAGCCAAGAAGAGAATCGCGGGTTAGCTACCAGAACGCAATCACTAAATAAAATCATTCTATCTCATGTTACATTTATAATCCTTATTATTTATTATTTGAAACTTTCTCACCTTTGTAGTTTTTTGTCCAACTTTTAAGAGTTGTATAAAAAAGTAACTTCCTTACCTTTATAGTTAATAATAATTTATAAATGTTGTTAGAATCTACCTTTCAGTATTATAATATTAAAATTTATGAATGACTAAAATGTCAAAAGAGTATAGATCAAAAGTAATGTTTTCTTTGCTTCTCATCTGTATTTTGATATTTTTATTAGTGGTATTTCCATTTAAACATTATATTTTAATCCTAATATATATAGTTGTATAGAAATACCATGTTGAAAGTTGAAAACTTGCTTGAATCATATTTACTATCTATTCACTCTCTATTTATGTATACAAACTCATATTTTAATTGTTTTTTCTACTAATAACATTCTAATAGCATAATTTCAATGTTATAATATCTATTGTCAATTAATATAGGCTTTTATTACTTACTAAATTAACATCTATTTGGTCACAAGGTATCTCACTTGTAGTTTCAGAAACGCGTGTGCTTGTTTTATGGATTATGTTCGGATTCTCGGAACTCTCCTTTGTTAGCATTTAACAGTTACTAAAAGTTATGATATTTGACATTGTCTTAATTAATGTAGTGTTTATATTTCGCATTTACATGTTTTCTAACAACACAAAACAAAGAAGTGCATGAAAGATACTTGTCTCGTCTAAAGATGCAGTTGCAAAACTTAAGCTTTACTCTTCTCCTCGAGACGAGAGTCAATCCCATGTCAAATTTGTTTCCTGTTTCCTCATTTGCATCTTCGTTCTCTCATGTCAAACTTGAGGAAATATACATATATGTTACACAAGTTTCTTTTTGGTACAAGTTGAGATAATTGCTCCGTTATTTTTCATGATAGCAAAGACTGAATCATTCACAACAAATACTAAATATAGTTTGGTAAAGTTTTCACTTTTGATTCAGTGATGGTAGTTGTATATATTGTGTGTTATAATTTGTTGAAATTTATTATGTTAAAAAACAATAGAATCAATAACTTACAAGGTTATACATGAATGAGTATAAAATTTATGTTTGTATCATATAATAGAATATAATTTTTTCATACTAATTGTAACTTATTAATATATAAGATGCAGTTTTTTAGTATTATCGCGAAAATGTTCATGAAGAGGAAAAAATTCATTTGTGACAAAAGAATGTGGATCTTTACAATTTTATTTATGTTTGATGACATTCAATTCCGAGAAGATTGATTGTGTGAGGATAAAACTCCAAGAAGATTGCTTGTGTGTGAGTAATAATTTTATTTTTATCCACGTGATACATAGTCTGTTCATTAGCAGTGAGAGGAAATACAAAGATCTTGCTTACAAGTGTCTTGGGTGAAATTTTCTTTTGGGAGAAGATGATTGAACTATTGTGTTTTGGAGGGAAACAATGAAAATTATACTTATTGTAATTTTTAAAATGTAAGTACTTCAGGGATTAATGTATGTGAGAACATTCGTTTTGGGATAGAGGATAAGATAAATTGTGAGGTTTATCATGTAACTGTCAAAGAGTATTCATCCTTTTAGAACAAAGTTGTGTATTTTCTTAGATGAAAACTAAGAGGTTATAATCACAATATTAATAGAAAGTAGCATATAAAAACATTATAGAGTGTATAAAAAGTATTAAGATTTTTTTTATCACAACGAGGATGATAATAACCTAATTTAGAATCATTTTTAATTATTATGATGATCCACTACTTCAAGAACATGATGTGTTTATTTAGTAAATTATCGAAGTTATATAAACAATCGAAACAAATGCATTACCTCAATACAATAATGTTTGCACAGTCACTTAGTTCTATCTAAGTTTTTACCACCCAAATTAGCACAAGCCTGCATTATCACTCACATGAGGTTATCAAATTTTCATGGGCGAGTATTAAAGTAAAATTTACATGATGGAACCAACCACTACCACGTGTTCCGGGTTAGAGTGATCTTCAGTTTCACTCACTGTGTACCTTAATGTCGAAATAATGCATTTTTTTTTCATGAGTTCACTGCTTTTTCTTTCGGGTCCACATATTTTTTGGTGAAGAATTTTCCTCTTCTTCTCGCGTTCGAAGCAGTTAGTTCGGTAGCCACTAATTTGTTGCTATGATTTAGTTCGCTAGCCAGACTTTCTCTCTTTTTCTCCCAGTCGACGTAGTTACTTCGTTAGCAGTTTTTCTCCTATATGGATGCTTTTTTTCCTGTTGTTAAAATGACACGGTGTGTCTTGTCTTTTTATTACTTTGTAGTTGTCGAAACTGACATTTACAATGTGTAGATGATAAACAGTCTGCTGTAAACTATATAACAAAAATAGCTATACAACTGTCTGCCGGAAAATTATATACTGCCCTACAACAAACCGTAACTATAGTGGAACTTCGATCGAGACAGATCGATCTGAACCAATACTCCTCAAGAAAGCATTCTAAAGGCATGAATTCAGGAAGGTCTGTTTTTGGGAATTGAGCTTCCGCATCTGGAACTGTTGCTGCTTCTTCGTACTCGGGCATTTCTTCGTTCGGACTGCCGTGGTTGTTTAATTAGCGGTGGTGACAATGCGGACAACATCTAGTGTCTTGAAAAAAAGATGTTGTCAATATCTTATGACGTTATGTTTACGACCTGATCGTCGCTTCTGAATGCCAGCCTGCATCAATCACATGGGAGACGCAATGTATTTGCTAGAGACAAGCATGCTATCCAGACAACAAGCAAGTGTATTAGAGAGTGGATGGCGTGACTTGTATCTATTTGAATTGCAAGGCCCTTGGGAGGATGTTCACGTAGCCAAGTTCTATTCTGTTTTTTGTGTCCGCAGCCCCCGGTAAGATCAACAGCTCACGCCCATCCCTGATCATGCCTCGGAGATAATTTTCATCGTTGCCGCATAATGTGCTTCCTTCTCATCTTTTAAGCAGTACCCAACCATCCCAACAAAGGTATGGAGACCTCTGTTGGAGAGGAGCTTGACACATACTTCACCCCAATCGGTCTGTCCTTGTCCCAACCCAATGACTCAAGCAACCATTTCTTGATATCTAAAGTGGACTTCGCATACAGACACCCTGGAAATGAAGGTGTAGAAGGGTACCGTCTATCTCGACAGAAAACAATCATGACAAACATTTAGCATGGAGGAAATCAGATAAGCGGGAGAACAAGTTCAATTCTAAGCCCGCTCATGTCCTACATATTGTCACCGATGTCTCAAGTGAGGGTCTCTCCGCCCTTGCTTGTCTACGCAACCACATTGGAATTTTCAAAAATGGGAAAATGATGACAAAGATAACGATTATGAGATCCGTCGAGGTCCTTGCAGATACAAAGAAGGGACCTTGTATGATATAAGCAGTGGACACTGGATTTCATAAAACCATCGGCGTAGATAAATAAACGGGATAAGAAAACATACTGTACATGTGGTTGTAGATACATGCACATTTTATCCAAGGAGTAGCCAAAAAAATGATAAGACCAGGCTAAAGTCTGGAGTGGTGTGGTGTGTAGAGAGCATGGATAGCAAGTTCTCACTATGTGTATGTAGTCGAACTTCACTAAAAAGAGACAACGTCTTCGATGAAATCCAGTTCCAAGTAGCTATAAGATATTGTCAGCTGCAAGAGAGAATGGTCAAAACTAATCGTCGGCTGCTTTGAAATCAGAAATAGGAACCTGGGTGGATCTATACCTACATGGAGAGAATCAAAAACCTCAAGACTAAACGATCGATCGATCAGAAAAAGAAAAAGGGATGAAGAAGAATGAGTGAGAGTAGGTAGCACCTCTGCACATTCGATATCAGATATGAGAGTAGGAGCAAACAGCAGAGAGAAGGAAATTATTTCTCATCATCAGTCATTACTTATGTCCGTATTTCACATAAAAAAACAACGAATGTAGAACATGACCACATATGAAATCATACCGTCGACGTAAAATATTGCTGCTTGTCTAGAGACGACTCGCATCTTCTCCCAATCCATCGCCTCGACAGTACCGAAAGCAACATGCTCATGAGACATGTAGGTATGTACAGCGAGTACTGACTCGACGCCTAATTCAGATCGCGGGAAGGAGGTACGAAGGCGAGTGAAAACCAGCAGCAGAAAACCACCATTCGCTGAGTCGCTGCCGAATTGAGAAGGAAAGAAATGCCACAACAGAGTTACCAAGTAATACGAGTAATACTGCCCATGAGTAACATTGCCCCGCTGAAGTGTCGCACGTCATCTTCTGCTGCTCCTTTTGTTTGCGTCTACGTCCGTCGCTTATCACTCAATCTCAACCCCACATAGAGAAATCAAACGAGCCGCACGAAGTTAGACATGGCACCGGCAAATTCACATGTGTGACAGAAAGCACAAAGAGGAGAAGAAAGAAAGCTCGCACAGCCTTTGACCACGAAAAACCACAAAGGCAAAATAGCAAGAAAAGACCAAGAAGCACACAAGTGCACAAGCCGCTGACGTCGCCTCCAGTCCCACCTCCTGACGCAGCCTTCATTCGCTGAGTGGCAGCCGAATTGAGAAAGAAAGAAAACTAAGAGAAATCAAGATCACATGACAGACAAAGCAAGAACGTCACAACAGAGTTATCGATGTTACCTTACCCGCGAATAATACTACCCCGCTGAAGTGCCGCACGTCATCTTGTGCTGCTCCTTTTGTTCGCATCTACGTCCATCGCTTGCCACTCAGTCCCAACTCCACGCAGAGAAATCAAACAAGCCGTGCGAAGTTAGACATAACACCGACAAATTCACATGCGTGAAAGAAAGAACGAAAGGGAGGAGAAAGAAAGGTCACACAACCTTTGGCCACAAAAAACCACGAAGGTGAAATAGCAAGAAAAGACCAAGAAGGAAACAACGACACCACCAAAAATGATACATTCCATCCTAAGCGAGAGTATCACTGCCTCGTAGAACTGCCATCACTTTTCTGACGTCGTCTCCTGTCCCACCTCTTAATGCAAAAAAAAATTAACTACGAAAAGCATCGGAGCCGCACGCTCGGCTTAACATTTCTCTCATCGCGCACTTGTCTTAACGTTCCCCCAAAACCGTCCAACCAGCTTCGAGTATTTAACCACCCAACTTCTCCTGCTTGTCCTCTTCCCATTATTCGCCGTTACTTCGCGTGTCATGCATACTCATTTGTTTTATCTAAGTGTTAATAGTGTTTATCATTTTTTCCACTAATATCTCGAGGAAACCTTAATCCTAAGCGAGAGTATCACTGCCTCGTAGAACTGCCATCACTTTTCTGTGTCGTCTCCTGCCCCACCTCTTAATGCAAAAAAAAATTAACTACGAAGAGCATCGGAGCCGCACGCTCGGCTTAACATTTCTCTCATCGCGCACTTGCCTTAACGTTCCCCCAAAACCGTCCAACCAGCTTCGAGTATTTAACCACCCAACTTCTCTTGCTTGTCCTCTTCCCATTATTCGCCGTTACTTCGCGTGTCATGCATACTCATTTGTTTTATCTAAGTGTTAATAGTGTTTATCATTTTTTCCACTAATATCTCGAGGAAACCTTAATCCGGATCCGATCATTTGGTTAACTTTGCACCAAAATTGTTGTAAGAAAACTAGAAGGTCCGACGAAAAGAAAAGAGCTCCGAGGAGGTTACTAGAGCTAAACTAAATTCAAATATAAATCTCAACCCTCCCTTACTAAACCAAGGTAGCACTTACTACCCAAGTTCATCCAGTTTTATTTTAAATATTTGTATTAGATCATGTTTGGCAATAAAATCATATATAAGTATTGCAAGATATTTTAAAAATCATATATATGATTAGTTACTAAAATTTCTCTAACTTATAATTAAATGTATAATTCAGTAAATTAATTTTATAATATCACAATTTCTTGTGTAAAATCATTTTTTCATTTAACATTACTTATAAATAGCTTGAATTGTAGTTTAAATTATGATGTGGATTAATGATCAATAAAATTATATAACATGAAGTGTGATATATGTATAAGTTCATTAATGAAGATGTATTTTACACATAAAAACAAATGATCCAATCATATATAATTTAAAATTTAAATTGAATATTTAAGTAAAAAATATTGTTATTAAATTACATGTGATTTATATATTTAAATACAGTGAGTTCTAAGAAAACAATGCTTTGTTCTTAGACGTAATTTTATAATATATAGATTACTATATTGTGTTTGATAAATGCTATATGTAACCAACTATGGCTAGTCACAATTTTAATAGATAATAACATCCGAAAGATAATTTACACTACTATAGCATTACACCAAGTGCGATTGCAAGATGCAATTGGTGGGACCAGATAAGATCCATGTGTTGATATTAAATTGATTTTTGATATGTATGATTTGCACGTGAGCCATGCCATCAAACCATGGATTTCGTGTGAGGATGAATGAGTGGACTAAGTTGGTCATCTCTCTCTGGGTTATTTTAAAATAAATGTCCTCGAGGTCATTTCACTTTGAGTTGTGTGTTCACGAGTGTTCTTTATTGTGAGATTTTCAAATTATAGTGAGTGTTAAATGATATGAGAGCAAGGTCATTTCTTCTAGAGAGTGGATTATCTATACTGGAATATAATTTGCAATTCAAAATCTAAAAGTCAGTGATGGAGATTGAGTTGCAATTAGAGTGAAATATTATTATGTCAAAAATTTGAGTTTGTCCAGATGTTACAAAACTTGAGAGAATGTTGGAATCACTATATTCTTTATTATGTTGTATAAGGAGAATTAAACTATTTGAGATACTTGAAATCTCATCAAGATTATTTATATGGAGTAATTTGATGAGGTTTTTGTATAACTCTCTCGTATACAGAAAAATCCACTTTCAATATAGTTTATAGTGATTGTCAATTTTTAGTATTCTCAAGTTTCTTGTTCATAATTTTCACATTTCCAGTTACATAGATAAACAACCCAAAATGGTCCAAGAATTGAAAGATTTGTCTTAAGATATGATCTTTCAAAGTCGAGAAGGTCTAACTATGAGAATTAAATATTACGTGTGTGATACATAAGAGAATTCATAAAAACAACTGTCATTTTGCTTGAATTCTTTTCACATCAAGCTTCTCTATGTAGAAGGAAACCATTTTCAAGTTTATCTAGTTGCTCATTTTATATATCGTTTCATGACATACGTCATGAATTCATTTGTTCTAATAGTACTCTTGATTGTGAGTTATTTTGCTATATGAGAACTTACCATCTATATTTTAGTCTAGACCAGGTGGATTGAACCAACCACTACTAACATTCAATATGTGGTGCATAGTTCATTATGCACATTGATTGAATATCACGTATTGAGAGACTAAGAGTGTTATAGAGGATTTCTATGAAGAAATCGTATCTTAAACACTTCAATTTTATGATTCTCATATGATTTCGAATGACAAATTTGAAATTTAATTGAGCTTTGAGAGATGAAAGAAATGAAAGAGAAGAATGTTGAAAAGTGAATAAAAAAGTTATGGAACAACAAGGAATAAAAATACGTGATCTGATGCCAAGCATGCTAAATGAGATTCTAGATATGAAGACAACAACAAGACAGTGATAACCTTGAAAAGCAAAATGACTAGTTTTGCAGAAGAAAATGTGAAGCAATGGACATTCACAGTCCATTTGAAGAGACAACAACGACAAAGAAGAGGTTGCATTGATGGCAAAGTAGTGAAAAAAGAAGATGCATTACCGATCTAAAAAAAAGACGAGTAACGTGGAGTCTTATCGAACAACCGACTAGTGAGAATCTTAGATAATTAGATTTTTCGTATGAATCATTACATGTTACATTTTTTATCATAATCATTGAGTATTGGTGAATAGATATTTCACAGATCAAACACTAATTTGGTATGATGCATGGAAACAATCCATGTATTAAGAGAAGATCAAGTAACATGGAACGATGTACAAGAAGGATTGTTGTAAACTTTCAATTCGAGAATTCAATACAAATAACAAAAATAAAACTTTAGGACCTCAAGGAGATACAATTCTCCGTACATATGTGGAAGAATTTTAAGATCTACAAGTGGTGATTTTCAAACATGAGTCTTGCAAAAGTCCTTGAATTATTCAAGAGAAGAATGAAGTGATGATGAACAATCTATGAAGTTGGTTGGAATCCACGGTTTGAGACTTTAGAAGCGTTGCAATGTGTCTATTATTAGTTCAGAATGAGAAAAGAGATGATTGATACATCCGAAGTTGTCTGGCTTGTCAACAAAACAATAACATTCATCAAGCATTAATTGGTTACTTCAACCACTTATTACTCTTACTTGACGATGAATACATAGTACTATTGGTCTAATTTGTGAATTACTTCTAACTAAATATGGATTTGAATCTATTGTAATATTTGTTGATAAGTTGAGCAAAATGTACATATATGTTCAACGATGAAAACTGTAATTGCACATGGATTAGCTCGAACATACTTAGATGCTTGTTCAACGTGGTCTTTCTATAATCTTAATCACAAATAGAGGATCACATTTTACAAGCATGTTTTGGGAGAACTTGTTTGGATTATCAAAACTAACTATTCTGTGCAATATCAAAGATTTACCACCCACAAATTAATGTCAAACAAAGAGAGTAATATGACCATGGAGGATATGGTGATTGTTTTGCATGAGAGGAGTATGAAAGGTGAGACACTCTCTTACCTCTTGTCGAGTTTTCATACACAATTCTCTTACCAAAGTAACACCGTTTTACTTGATGTATGAATAACATCTGCTTACTCCGTCTAGTCTTCTTAGTTTATAATAAAATCAAAACCATCGATCAAAGTGACTACATGAACGAGTTTGTCCAAACAAATCAATAAAAGATTCATCCTGAAAACAAGAAAAGTTGTACATTGCATAGAATACAGGAGCAATATCTCGATGTTTGTCGACGACAATATATAAAATATATTGTCGGAGATCAAGTAGAACCATCAACTAACTTGTCATTAGTGGGGGTTTGCAAAATATATCTATGATACACCGGTCCATTCTTTATCCTTCGTCGAATAGAAATTATTGCATATAAATAAGAAATACTTGTATACACATTCATCACCACCCATACTTGAATTAATGGATGGACATGAGATCGAACGAATATTAACATATTTGAGGCATATGATATCAAAAGTGGAGCATTTGGTGTAATGAAAAGAGTTCTCTCTACTTGAAGCTAATTGGGAACCAACCAATAATCTCCAATGCAGCATGATTAGTCGTTAATTATCAGATTGTCACTCATAATGAAGACATTACGATTTAAATGGGGAGGTTTGTTACTTGAGATAAATAATATGCATTATGATAGTTATATTTGTTTGCTAGATTGAGGTCATTCCTCTTTGAGTTGAATGTTCATTTTCAAGTTGTTTTTTCTATTATGAAATTTCATAAATTTTCCTTGTTCTATACTACATCTTCAACAAGCTTAGCTGTTATCTTATGGTTGATATTTTTTACACTAGATATCATAGTTAATATGAATCCTAATTAATACGAAATACAAACAAGTGTGAATTCCATCTAAACCAATTGTACTTCAGTGTTTTTTCTTGTTTACGCTTGTCCCCTTCTTTCTTTCGATGCAAATTCAATGTTGCATGCTTGTTCATCGTATATCAACTGGTAATCTTTAGTGTTTAATTATATATTCAGGAAACAAACAAAAATTGTTCACCTAATAGATGAAACATTATTACCATAACTGATATTACAATCTCCAACATTCTGACACAAAAATAATGTTATAAACGACAAGTACAACAAGAGTAACAAAATTACTCAATAAATGTAGTTGACAATGTAAACTACTTAATACCGAATCACTATGACATCGACTTTTAAAATATCTGTTTCCAAACTTTAACTCTCCATTGACAAATAAAACTCAAAGGTGAGAAACAAAAAAATGTTTTATCATATCTCTAATATGTTTATTATGTTTGATCACCGCTGGACTGTGCTTTTTGTCCTTGATCACACTCTAATATGTCTGTTATGCTCGATCATAACCCTGAAACTAATTACTTTACATAAGATAAGTAACCTGGCAAACTAATCAGTTTTACATGGCATGAACTAGTTAGAGGTATGATCAAGTGGCAGAGTAATTAGTTTTAATGACATGGCAGTAACCAGTCAAGGCGGTGATCTAAGCAGCGAGTGTTCCTGCCCATGGTGTGAGCTCTCTTGCCAAGGATGTGATCAAGTGGCAAAGACATGACAATTACCGAGCTAATGTGTGATCCAGAATATGCAGGCAACATGAAAATTTTGGCAATTTATTAATTAATAACCTTTTTTTCAAATATTATAAAAACAATTATAATAAATCAACTACAAAATCAAAATTTAATTAAAGTATAAATTATAAATTACGCTTAGAATTATGAGAAGATTCAAACATAACCCATAAAGAAGGGAAAGAACACAAGTAAACATTAGTTGAACCGAACAATTATTTTATTATTCTAACCTTTTCCAACTGAGAAATTAGTTAATAAATAAACCCTTGCATGTTATCTTCTTCCATCAGAAGACGGAGGAGGTGATATATGAGGACGAGACACTCGCAAAGCCTAAACCGACTACAAAAACTTCTTGAAGAGAAAAAGATCTGTGCCAAACTCAAACAGTCCAGCCACTTTGTCGGTCATCTTCCATGGGAGGAGAATATCTTGGTGGAAAAATTGAATAATACTTAGAAGTAGCTGGCTAAATGGTGTAACAGAAATATGCGAAAATCAGATGGTACAAACTCTTCCAAACAATCTGATTCTATTGTACAAGGAGCTCCGCTTGCATTGCAATGACGGTGCTATGTGTTAACGATTTATCCAAATCTATCACCTTCTTTCTCGTTTTCGGTTTTCACAAGGAATCCATTCCCGCTACTTTTTTTTTTCCCGGTTTTCACCACAAAATACGCTTCATGACAAAAAAAATCCCCTCCGTTCCTTGTTTCCACAATCCACCAACAACTATGCGAACGCATAGCAAAAACTGATCTCTATCAGAAGCTTCAAATATGTACTCTCCGCTTTCATATTCCAAATTACGATAGTGGACGGTGGCGTTGTAGTTCCCAAGTGATTCAAGTGACAGACGGAGAGGAAGACTTTTATGCAGATGTATCTTTCGATCTTCGTGAACATCCACATCTTCTGACCAATGGGCCGATACCATTCACTTCTATTAAACCTAAAAGTCTTTGCGGATGGATAGTAATCAGGTATAATATCTAGTCACCAGCGATCACTAACAAGCTTCCTACTATGATACCATTCACTTCTATCAAAACCTAAAAGTAATCAGTGACAATATCTACTCACCAGAAATCGCTAACGAATTCCTACTGTGTTTACGAACCTAACAAAATACTTCTTCCATCTGTACCTAATCATTCTTCCTGGATAAAACTCGAAGTGCGCCCGCAACAATTTTGTAGAACCAGAAGAGGTTCATCAGGGCGAGGACTGGTGGGGCTGTAAACATGAAATAGAAACCCGGACGATAAAGCTGGGTAATCTGCATCATCACAGTTGAGGAAAACCAAGTGGGTAAGACGGCAAAGGTAACAATTTCAGTCCGGTAACAATTTCCTACGGAGACTTCCCTACCAGGACCAGAAAAAGTCGAAGTTAAGCAGCCGGAAACATATACACATGCTCGCACTGTCATCATGGCAGGTGCAATAGCTGAGGATGGTAGATTCTGACGAGAGTACCTGGTCAAAATTTAAATAGACGTGATAGAAGAAGTATATGAACAAAATTACACGAGCAAACTGCACATACGACAGACGTGACAAGTTAGTGGCCAATGGTGCTCCAGTATATTGGTATCACGTGAATATGGAGATCGATACATATCACCGTCGTGGACCAAACAACAGGTGACGTAAAGCAGCTGCTTGAAGTGCATTAGAGCTCTTCGTGGAGAACTATACAAAGGTAACACATCTTACCAGCCACACCCCAAGCAGAACCAGGCCATTGTAAAGAAAGGCGTTTGAAGTTTTTAGCCCACATGTCAATAAATACCTGTCATCACGAGCATCATACACCCCGATCCGTGAACTTATGGCCTTCACTCGCATCCTATAAGTAAACTACCATGTACTCATCGTGCAGAAGCTAGAACTAATATGGGATTCTTTCCTTCACAAATCGATGTGAAGCTCCGCTCTCTCTTCCCGTACCCATGACAATAACGACAACCACGCTGCACCTTGTTTCCCAAATTTACAACACAAGCATTAAGATGTGATGACAGCCTGCGAACCCTCAAGATGACCAAATCACGTATATCATGAAGCGCGAAATCGAGCACTTACCATCTCAAGTTGATGAATGGTGTTGACACCTCGGAGAAAAGCACCATCAGTATATAGTAGTGGGCATGCGCGGTATAATTCGCTAAAACTAGGGAGCCGATTGACAGTAGATGATGTACCACCTGGGAAAAAGCAATTCCACCTTCTTCAAAACAGGTCCGTTACTGCAATATCCACTTGCTAATCTAAGAATCACCGGGTGAAGTCGGGTACTCTTTTTTCCACTAAGAAGTTCCTTCCGTCAAACGCTTCAAGAGGCATGGCACGAGAAGAGAACAAAGAAGCATCAGGAGCTTACATACTCTGGTCCTCCCAAACTTGGATATGTCCACAGTATCATGGCCAAGTCCGCAAAGAAATAGCCAGTTGAAAACTGCCATCAACGATGAAACAGGTGTAAGGTTACATGGACAAGTCGATTAATTTGTTTCAGGTGGCACAAAAAGGCTGCTTAAAGCGCAGTGCGGACGATCTGTGATACATATGAATCCCTCTCATAAATTCCAATACTGATAATACATCTGTAATGGGATACCTAGAAATATTCTGGCTCAACGTTCAGAGGTGATCAAAGGATTCTATCTGGATCAAGTAGTACGTGTGGAACCTCACGTCTAACAAAGCCCAAGTTCTAGCTTCCGACAATCATCTGTCCATCCGGACGACAGAAAACCTACATGACCTAGAGTGTGGTTGCTACCCTAAAACCAGTACCCCGTAAAGTAGGAAAGTTCAGTCAGATGAATATCAGGTTATCAATAATTTGTCACGCCAAAAGCTCGCATCTACAGTTTGAAAGGAACCAAAAGAGAGTCGGGATCTCCTTACTGCAATGGTGAAGTAAGAAAATATGGTACTGCGGAAAGGAATGGGGCCGTACGGAGCACTATCACTGAAGACGTCGCTTATGTACAGAAGGTAACCAGCAGCCGCTGTACAAAAAACTGCATGTGCGGTTGAAAAACCCCTGCATCAACGAGAACGTTCACAATTTGTTCAGCAATTAGTGCTTGCACGAAGCAGTTGATCCAGTTCAGCAATCGGAGTTAAGTGATCGAGCTAAAGAGCAGACATAACTCCGTGACACAGGTACCGGGCAAGTAATCGCCAAATTTCGATGAAAGCCTGGTTATATCCAGAAATCTTAATATGAGATTGAAGCAATCTCCTACAAAATTATGGCTAGCTTTCGCAAATCCTCCGAGAATGTGCAGCCTTTTACGGTTAAAGTGACGTAAGCTGAAGACTACGAAAAGCTGACCTGTTGTCCCACTCGACCTGTTTCACTCTCGGTAGACCCCGATAGCTTCCAAAGTACATCGGACTCACCACTTTCATAACGTCATATACCTGTCAATTTCAAGTTAGCGTCATGCTGGAAACTGCGCTCAAAATTCTCATAAATCCGATCATAGAACTGATGATTGATGAGAAGAGAGCACAATTACTTCCAAGCTCTTAACTCACTCTTGATAATTCTTACGCAAAGTAGAAGGATAACTTACAAATTTACAAGCAACGGCGCCTAGTATTACAGAAGAAAACCAAAGCAGTGGTTCAGCGAGGGGTGCATTCGATCCGAAATATGCCGCCAGTTGAGGATGGAAAGGAATTGCCTGCCTCATCTTGAAAAAGTCTGTATGTGGACGAGTGTCAAAGATAAATTTGGTCAATTGGCACGACCAGCGTCATTCTTACTTTGATATCTGAAGTCCATCATATCGTACAACACACATCACCTCGTCCAGTTTGAAAATATAACAGCTAGAGGAGTAACACAGGATGCGTCTATCTTTACCACAGTCCTGTCCAAATCCGAAACAAACTGTGGTATGAGAGGTAATGTTCATGCCTAATCATGAAATTTCAACACAGAAATTACAAGTCAATGATGGTGAAAATGAACCTCTTGACCGACTGTCGAAGGAACAAGAGAATGCAGCAGAGTGCGCTCCTCATGCTAGATTGCGCTTCAAAGAGAGTCAATCTGTGGTCCAATTCACTAGCATGCAATCTGTCTGGAGAATTTTCACGGTACGCGTGACGTGTAAGTGCAAAAACCACTCTGCCCGAATCTGAGGGGCAAGTTGTTATGATCAACATCACTCTCGCTTGAGTGAGTGATTGCTGGGTCCCCAACATCTCTGTAGCTTGGAAGTGCCAGTGTCAAACACAACGAGGGCTGTGCGACGTGAAGCTTAATGCTCCAGTTAATCTAATGTGGGAGCCCCTCAGGCGAAGCCACAGGGATTGACGAAAGGCAGGAAGAGAATTAGAAAGAAGAACATGAAAGCTCTGTTCCATTAGACACCGATTTTGTCAAGGAAGTAATAGTGTGCACAAAGGCAGCAGCGTGAATCATGCGTCAGCTGAAGCACTGGAAAATGAACAGATTGAAGAACGGGAAATGCGAACTGGATTTCCGAACTCGGAAGGTCAATGAAGGAGAAAGTACTCAAATCTCTGCACACACAATCAATTAATCGTCTCCTCTCAACAAGAGGAAACTACCACCTAGCAATAAGGATCCCAATCAACTAAACAGGGCAAAAGCGGAAGGGGAAAACAAAGAGGAGTTGACGCAACTAGGAATTAGCATGAATCATAAGAATCCTATATATCGAATGACCAGTATGCCAACAAGACGAAACCAGATCTCCCCTACCCACACCCATCAATGCGCCTGGATCCCTTCTCGGCGTGGACCGATCCTTCAATCATCAACTGATGCAATGGGATCCTGAGAGCAAAATCTCTCAAATTACTACACGTATAAGCAAAGAATGAGCTCTTGACAGGGATCCGGCTGTCAGTACTTCCGTTTCACTCTAACGGAGGGGATGATTCGGTCCTATTCTGCAGTTATCCCCGATCCTCTTACACCCACAAAACACAAGTCCTCCAAGATTTAATTTCTTAGCACTTGGTTCCCTCCCAGTGGACCCGTTCCCTATATACCATTTCCACAACCGCAACAACAACTCCGACCACGAAGCAATGCACTGCGGACCTCCATACATGCACCTGTCTGAATCTGATTTTGGTGCACTGAAAGGAGAGAATCATTGCGAACGGCATCTTCACACAGGTGAAATTCTAGCTATTCAAAACAAAACTGGTCGAGAGGGGTCCGCTTAGAACCTGACAGAGCCTTGAAGCAAAAGGTATCAGACTATTCTGAAAGCAAGAGAAAAATGTAAAACCAGAGACTAATTGTCAAACAAGGCCAGCCTAATTTTGAATTCAACCTGCTAAAGCGAAAAGAGGCCGAGGAGGGAAGCGAAAAGTTCTCTTTTCCTTCCTATCTTGCTTCTGCTCCTCCTCCTCTGCTGTGTCTGCCGCGTACTCTCCTTTGCCCTTCCGACGGCTTCTTCGAATTGGCTTTTCTTTGATTCTTACGTGAATTTCATGCCAACAGTCATACACCGCCCCACCTCGATCATCATATTTAATCCGTTAAGCTTCTCCACACTCTGCATCAACATCAGCAGCACCGCTACTATACCACTTCTCCCCTGCTTCGAGCCACCAACCCAAATGGACAGCGATGAGCGAGGACATAAACTCGTCACGCCGTCGATACAAACTTCACTTTTTCGCCGTAAAATTGCATGATAGTCATCACCGCAAGGGAAAGAGTGAAGCACAGAGGAGAGAAGAGGACGGGGTCGGAGGAGGACGTTTTTCACTACTTTCGTGAACACCTTGCGTAAAACCGTGCTTTGACCGCAGCAAATAATCCGCCAACTTTGTTTTACAGTAAAAGATGCCGAGCTCTATAACCTAACAAAACCTTCAACCTTCCGAAGCTCGCGCTTTTAGTTACCCTTTCCTCAAACCTTCTCCGCGAATTGAGATAAGCCGGTCCAGATTAAGTCCAACAGGACTCTAACAGCAGCTAGGTGCCAGACGCATGGACTCCTGTCTTAGCAACTTCATTTCTGATTTTTTTGTTTAGATTTGTTTTTTGGCCTCTTTACGCTGTGGGGCTTTCTGCAGCCGTCTGCTGCTGCCCTTGCACAGCATGAGTCCCCCCGCCAGGAGGACTCGACCCCACGCCCTAAACTTCATTTCTGATACTTCTCTTGAAATTATAAAGGATTGACCTTTCATTTGCAAAAGGATATAAGAAAAAGAGACCCATCTTTCTTGACTTTGAACCGTCTTGCCGGAATCTGAGTTCCCGCGAGTCTACTGTTCAAGGGGGTAATTAGCCCAACAGAATGAGCTCTGAGAAGAATTCCGTGTGTAATTCCACGTCAAATTATATACTCTGTAGCGAGACACAACTGCATCCATGAGAAGCATCATCGACGGCGTCTACCGCTTCTGGTGGCCAAGATATTCGCGCCACTCTCAAAGTCCCGCTGTCCCACATGTGTTGTCTACACACCCGAGTCTCGTCTCCCAAGCTATACCAATATTCGACCGGGCTCGGCAGGTGTCTTGCCGAACCTCTGCTGGTAGAAAAGGTCAACTGAGCCTGTTGTTCCTTGAGAATTACAGTTTGGATCCACCTTGGAGAAATACTGTAGTATGAAGGCTGGATAATGGATGTAATGATTTCGGGGGACGAGTGAATATGCAGGTGCTCTGAGGGGGACGAGTGAAACGTTTTCAGGCACTCTTCAGGACTTCAGGAATGACAATGTGCCCGTCCTTGAAGGGTTTCCAAAAGTTATCACGTCCGTGAGGAATGCCAGTTGCTTTATGGAACTAGGACTTCCGTTTATCACAAAACTGTATGTTCCCATATGAAAACTTCAAACTTCACTGTGGAAATCCTGAAGACTGCGGGGGTTTCACAGAGTGAAATGATTCGAACTCAATTTCCATCCATGGAAATAATCACTATGTACTTTACGGAATATTCCGAACTTTAGAGTTACTAGTTTGAAGTACATCCGATGACATTTGTACTACATTTTCATTTTATTTCAATATGACGTACAATTATTTTCATTTATTTTCATAGGCAGAGTTACCATTCCAGTATTTTTACTTCTTCTGTTTTTATTAGAGGATGTGCAAAGGTGAACGTGAATCTGCAAGGCTGTTTCTGGGAAATGTATACATGCTGAAACTGGACATCCCACCCTTTCGATTAATAATATCACTCGTTCCCAGAATGCACATCATAAAAGCCACCGGCAATGTGCTGGCTACTGCTTCGTTTGAACGATGAACACGACGATAAAGTATCGTGAATGCTTGATTCTTTCAAGCCCTGCCCGGATTTCGTCCCCAGGATCAGGGTGCTGAAACTCGCTTCGCAAAAGAGAGAACACGCGACGCAATGAATAGCCAACGGATGGAAAGACCCATCAAGCCTTGGACCCGAAGGGCCTTCCGCTTCGCAAAAGTGAAAGTGCAAGTGCGCACCAGCGTGGACGAATAGAAGAATAATGGATGGCAATACGTGTCAACAACACACGAGATTGCTACGCGTATGGACACGAGAGGAGACCAGGAAAGAAGTGAACAATCAAAGTCTCCCCAAAGAACCAGTACAGATCCAGATGATGAGGGAAACGAGTGCGGTAACTGCGGTTCGAGCCTAAGGATCGATTCGCATGGACCGGGTAAGAACCAGAATAGACTTTCACATAGTAGGAATTTGTCGTAATTGTATTTTATTTTCTATACAGTAACTTTTTTCCCCTTATCATTAACCTGGTTCCAAAAATATAATAGATATCTGGAGGCATGCATATTCACCTCATTAATTTATTATTTAACCCTTTCGTCCATTCTTTGATTCACCAACCCGGGTGTCGTAGTTGGAAAGTGTGTGCTCTCTCACTATTCTTATAGGTTGTGTCTGGATCAGATTGCATCTGTCGACTGACCTATCACTTAATATTTATAAAGAAATTTCAGTTGTAATACTAATTAGTGTATGTTTTTGTATAATTATATAGATCTATCTATCCTATAAAAATAGAAGAAATAAAAGAAATAACAATAAAAACACGTTGTCAAAAGAAAATCAAAAAAGGCCACCGAGAATATTAATCGAACACATCCCACCGTAGATCTAGTCCACTTTCTCAAATTTTCCCTCTTTTACTTAACTTGTCTTCTTCCCGGTCTACATTTGGCACGACGCTTAGATGCATATTAGTTAATTTTCGGTGGCCAGGTTTACTAGAAAATACACATGTTAAAAAAATCAACAAAAAGAGAAACTTATAGAAGTTAATTTTTATATTATATTGCAGTGAGGAGAAGAAGAACACCATACATGTCCAGTACCAATTGATTGTATGCAATTTCTCTCATATTTTAAGATAAACATGGTTTTAAACGTGATTGTAAGAAGTTCAGTAACCTCAACCATAATATCAGTTCTATCTCAAAACTCAACTACAGAAGGGATATGCTTTCAAGAACTTCCTCTAATTATACATGAAAAATTTACAATGCATAAAAATCTTAAAAGTGCGGACAACCACAACTATCATAAAACATTTGTCTTTCTTTAGAACATTCCTCCTTGAAATGGAACTTTGATATAGAAGCAACTGATTCAGTCTCTTTTATGGTATTCTCAGTTTTTCAGAGGAACTGATTTACTTTCTTTAGTAAAAGTGTTGTAACGGAAAAGGTTTCTCTGTTACACGTTTACACAAAAGATTGGGGTTGACTTGCTCTGCACTATAATTTAACTGAGAAATATTTCATGGCAAATAGCTAACAAACCCAAAAATGACTACTTAGACTCTACATACAATCAAACATCTCGTAATGCTGACCAACCCCATGTCATAGGATTTTAAGGTCCAAATTCTATCCACTTAAGGTCTCACTTACTTATTTACTGATCATAAACTACACTCGGATTCAAAAACCTTGAAACCCTCACTTCCGATACTTAGTCTCGACTAGACGATAATATGTAACGGTGTGTTTTCTTACTTCTGGACCACAATTTGGTCTAACGACAGCTAAGACCAATCAAGTGCACTTCAGACAACATGGATTTTCTCTATGATAACAAAAAATATAGCGACTTACGGTAGGTTGGTAATCTCATTCGGTGAGTCTTCCACCTATTTTGAATGTTAGAAAACACTCAGATAGCTTTACTACTCAACTTTTCTCGATCTCACACCACACTCAGTAATCTCTTCGAACTCACGACTACGTGCTACAACAGTTTGTCCGACGAATTGATGCATAAAGGTCCTTCCTTAGAGATTGGTAGTTCGTTTATGTGATGAAGCAATTCAAGCACGGCTGGTTGGAGCTTTTGCTATTGTGTTAGTGTAAGTAACAGATGACTCTTCACTTATCACGATCTCTCAGTCTCAAGATCAGACGCAAACGCAAACAACAGAACATTAGCAAACTTGCGCTAGTTGCGAACACTACGAGTACGACTTAACAGCTTGACCGGGAAGTTGAGAACGAAAGAACTTTAAGTGGTTCTCTGAACCAAGGTTGAAACATTGGACTAAGACATAGGGGCCAATCCCAAGGGGACTCCAGATGAACGCTGACCTAAGAGGGCAAGTCTAGAAACGGATCGAAACGCATGACCAAAATATAGGTATGAGACCTAGGTAGGACACATAGGTCCAAACCGCGAGATCGAGATATAAGTCCGGCGCAGACGAGGTCCTAGTCTAGTGCTAGACCACGGTTCTTTGGAAAATTGTTAAGTGTTGGACATGTCTTGACGAGAACTTTCTGGTGATACCAAGAACTCCTCGAACTGACATCGGAGCTGAGAATTATGACTGATCTCATATAATTTTCAGGGACCAATGAGGATGGCGGAGCTGTCAATTCCCAAAAGTATATATGAGAGAGGAGACTCGATGCTTGGGTGGACCATGATGAGTCACTCGATCCTAGAGCTCGACGGTGGAACCTAAGGGCATGAGATGATGGTTGGGTCAGTATCAACGCATTCCGGACTAGACGTAGACGTCTGGACTTGAGAACAACCAAAGGGTTAGGCAAGACTAGAGAACGAGAATGCGGGTTTGATCACCTTTCTGGAGCCTGGACCCAGACGGACATCACGAACGATTGGTTCGTTAGGTGTGCCGGAGGTATCATTTAGGACCTTGGATTTTATGCGAAGTCCGCTCCAAGTCACATTGTGATTTGCTCATGTTTTGAGATCGACCTAGCTGGGTTTAGGTCAAGACTTAAGGAATACTGAGCTTGAGAGTTAGGGAGGCGGTCCGACTCCAAACCAGACCAAACGTGATAAAGAAAAGTGGTGCATGAACGATAACGTGTGATGTGGTTTGCATGTTAACGTTGTGAGTTTCGTACGTACTGAGCAAGAGCTTTCGTTGATGCAACAAAGCGATAGGTGCACAAAATTACTATACTACCCCGTCCGTGACAGTCTGACCAATGGACTAACTGTGCTGCTAGTTTTCTCGCACCTTCCTTCTCAAGCCCCGCTCTCTTTGACCGAAGACTGTGATTCTGAAGATCAGAAGGTATCAATATTTAATGTCACACCCATAATGTTAATTTTGAAGTTACTATTGATAAATAGTCTGCAGTTCAGAAGACTGTCACCACCCAGCAAACATATAACACATGGCTAAAATTCTTGTCACACGAATCCTTGACTTGTTGATGCTCACAAGGGCACTATACACAAGCACAAGTACAAGCTGTGTCTAAGAATACTATAAACATAATTGAATAGGTGGTTTTATATCATGAAGCCTCCTGTGCTAAACTACTTAGGTGGACAGGGAAACCTACTCAACAATCCTTCACAGCTAACTCCAAAACTCCAAAACAACACACATCACGCCACACAAGACAAAGGCATGGTACTAGAGTTGCTTACGTTGTCGTATTGTACATAGGTCTGTACAGTGAAAAGTAATGCAAAGAGATTTTTTTCTATATTGTGTAAAGGAAGCTGCCCTGCAGCTTAACAAGCTAGGCAGGAGCTAAGCTGGGGCCATGCTTGACAAGCTGCCCCCTAGCTTGGGTTGGAATATCACCCCTGAGGGAGTCGAAAGACACCAGAATGTAAAGCTCGACGAGGAGAGCGACCTCATGCTTCTAGTTTTGACAGAAAGTGTTTTAAGCAATAGTTAGTACGAGTTTTAGGCTGTGAAATATGTGAAAGAGGGAAATCGAGACTCGAACTCAGAATCTGATAGCGTGGGTGTGTAGGTGTTCATGAATACTATAGTTTTGACTCCTTATTCATTAAAAACGGAATTATATAGAGAAGTTAGCACAGAAAAGGCTAATAAAGACTTTACAGGAAGATTTCCTTAGTAAAGCATATGTACAGACTGTAAAACCTTTTTGAACGGAACCAAAGGCCATCCCAGTGATAGGACGCCTGCCTAGGAGGGAAGTGGTCTCAGGATCAATCCCTCCTGGCCTCTGGTTCTTATTCTGGCATGTTGGCCTCCCGAATGAGAGTCTATGTTGGGTATGCAGCCATGTCCTGTATACCTAGGGGCGGGAGACCGGTATCTCCCTTAATCGTGGGCTTCCTGGCCTAAGCCTCCGCATGCCATCCTGAATATACTATGAGAGATACCTGGTGCGCATATGAGGGGGGGGGGCTGTAAGCCCTGTGGGGCAGCCTCATAAGTGTTAGGGCTTCGGCCTACATTGGATGGCTTGTAGTATATTCAGGATGGCATCAAGATGACATCAAGAGCATAGGAAACTTTTGCTAATTAGTTAAATAAGCATCGAGTAGGCTTGCGATGGAGAATGAGGTTATGTGAACCTTTATTAGTGTAGGGGTAGAGTTTGTGGAGACAACTGTGAAACTTGTATTAAAAAGGGGCCAACTTTGTAAATAATGCTCTGTACGCATAAGGACAGCAGGGGGGCAGCTTAAGCTAGAGCCTTGCTTGTGATAAGTGACTGCACTTATAAGGACAGCAGGGGGGCAGCTTAAGCTGGGGCCTTAACTTTTAGGTTTAATACCTGCGACGGCTGGAGATCGAGGGGACACTTTTCAAGGGAGTTTTCTGAAAGAACTGAGGCGGAAGGAGGAAAAAGGAGCAAAATTGAGTGGATTGAGGAGAGGAGACGCTGAGAAGCTTGGAGGCTGAGTGGGGATCGATTTTTCTGACAGAATTGAGTGGATTGAGGAGAGGAGACGCTGAGAAGCTTGGAGGCTGAGTGGGGGTCGATTTTTCTGACAGAATTGAGTGGATTGAGGAGAGGAGACGCTGAGAAGCTTGGAGGCTGAGTGAGGATCGATTTTTCTGACAGAATTGAGTGGAGTGAGTAGAGGAGATCGTGAGAGAGACAGGAAAGTGTTTTGGAGACAAGAACCTCATATGTTACACAGTTTTGAGGTTTGGAAGGAGTAGAATTGAACGGACAGAGGTGGTTTATTGGAAAGAGATCGTTTTTGACAAGGCTTTGGTTGTCGTAAGATCAAATTCCTTGGGATTTTCAGCTGAGAAGGACTTAGGAGAGGAGGAGAGAGATATTTTCTTAACAGTGAAGCAGTTGACGCTGAAATAAAGCTATTTCTACTCCGGAGAGACATATTTGTGTACATGAGTGCGTGCTTGAGTATTTGTTTTGCAATTGGTGGGCACAAGAGGCTGTGTTTTGAGATTTCATCGTCTGCAGTGACCTATTTTCCTTTCTGGTCATTTCTCTTTGATCTATCACAGTCAGGAGGTCCGCCCTCCCCAAGAAAGACTCTCACCACGACAACGTCAAGAAGATGAAGTGCTTTCATACATGAGTCAGCATCCTTAGAGAGCATACTCAGTTATAGATCTAGTGTCGCGACCCTCATTCTCAAGATCGGACGCAGACACGAACAACAGAACCCTAGCAGACTTGCGCTAGGTTGTGAACGCTGCGAGTAGGACTTAACAGCTTGGCCGGGAAGTCGGGATCAGATGAACCCTAAGTGGTTCTCTGAACCAAGGTTGGAACCTTGGGTTAGGACATAAGGGCTTACCCCAAGAGGACCCCAGACAAACGCTGACCTAAGGGGGTGAGTCTGGGAACGGACCGAAACATGAGTCTGAGACATAGGTCTGAGACGTCGGTTCGGACAAGGTTCGAGTCTGGGTCTGGACCACAGGTTTCTGAAAAATGACTAAGTGTTGGAGCTCTAAGGACGTTTTAGGTCGTGGACGGAGCTCCACGTAAGATCTCGAAGCGAGTGAGATATCATTGGAGAGGTCTCTGCGAGAGCTTTCCAGTGATATGTAGAACTCCTCGAACTGACCTCCGAGCTGAGAATTATGACCGAACCACGATCAGGTTGTGGTATAATTTTCAGGGACCAAAGAGGAGGGCGGGGCCGTCGATCCCCAGAAGTATATATGAGGGAGGCTCGATGCCTGGGTGGGCCAAGATGAGTCACCCGATCCCAGGATTTGGCGGACGGACTCTGGGGGCATGAGGTGATGGCTGGACCGGTTCCAAGGCACGTTCCGGTCTAGACTTAGGAACGATGTAAGGGCTGGAGCAAGATTAGGGAACGAGTCGGCGGGTTAGACCACTGTTCGAGAGCCTAGACCCAGACGGACATCACGGGCAGTTGGACCGTTAGGTGTGCTGTGGCACCGTTTAGGACCCTGGACTTTATGAGAAGTCCGCCCCAAGTCATCTAGTGACTTGCTCATGTTTGGGACCGACCTAGACGGGTCTAGGTCGGGACTTAGGAT
Organism: Asterella californica; assembly: GCA_036924285.1. NCBI lineage: Eukaryota > Viridiplantae > Streptophyta > Marchantiopsida > Marchantiales > Aytoniaceae > Asterella > Asterella californica. The sequence goes on from JAYKYS010000014.1 coordinate 11,525,310, forward strand.
TGCTGAGCTTGATGATTAAGGAGACGGTCCGGCTCCGGTCCGGACTGAGATAAGGTAAGTGGTGCATGGACGCTAACTTGTGATTGTGTTTGCAGGTTAGCGGTGTAAATTTCGTGACCTACTAAGCAATAGCTTCCGCTGACGCAACAAGGCGATATGTACGTGAAAAGTGGTATCAGAGTCAACGCTTCGGTGAGCGAGAACTTGAGATAGCGATTGAAGGCTAGACGCTTGAGGAGGGACGCGAGACACGAAGCGGATCAACGTTTCTAGGTGAACACTTGGAACGATGACGGACGATAACCGACAATCTTCGCCCCAACGTCAAGGGAGCCCAGTACCAGTTGCGGCACCAGTGTAGCAAGATGGAGTCTTGCCAACAATGTCCAAGGATTCAAGCACGAGAAGTCAAGGAGCCTTGTACGCGGAACTCATCAAGATGATGAAGACCATGCAATAAGATATGGTCTCTAGGGATAAACGTATCGCTGAGCTTGAGATAGGCCAAGGAAGTTCCTCGTCTATCAGAAAGCTTTGTAAGACGAATTTGCCGACCCCGTTTTTAGGTATAGGACGAGCTCGCAAGGTTAAGGATTTCTTAACTGAGTTGGACCTATACTTTGAGGCGCAACAGGCTCAAGAGTTAGACAAGGTGAGAGCGGCGGTTACGTTCCTGAAGGATCATGCGCTTTTCTGGTGGACTGCATATATGGATGAACATGCTTTTACCGTCTCGGCGCTTGGTTGGAAGGAGTTCAAGGTGTTGCTCGAGGGACGATTCACTCCGGAGTATCAAAGGATTCATGATGATGTCGAGCTAGTTAGGTTGAAGCAGACGGGGACGCTAAGTGCTTATGTACGCGAGTTCAGTGCCAAGCTGGAGTCGTTCTCCAAGTGGACTGAGGAGACCAAAATATGTATATTCATTGAGGGACTCAAGTCTAGCTCGGAGAAGGCTCTCTTTCGGATGCCGGAGCTACCATCGACAAGTGTCGAACTTTTGAGACTAGCGGAGCGAATTGGAGACGATGAAGTCCAGCAACAGAAACCTTTTGAACCACGTAGCACGGTGTCGGAGTGTGATCCGTCTACCTAGGAAAGCGCCGGGCTTCTGGCTGTGGTTGTTTACTCAAGAGGTTGGCTTTCAGGTCACAACAGGAGCTATAAACACTCACACAGGAGTGTAGGATCCTCTGATATGCTCAAAAAGCGAAATTTAGGTCTCACTGGTAGTAATAGGCTTAAGCGGTGAACTTTGACACTCAAAGAGAGGAAAACTATGAAGGTTTAGACCTCTAAACTTCCCCTACATGCAAATGAGGTACTACTGAACTCACAGACGAAGTTTCAACCTGAGATCAAATTCTGACACGGAGATATGAACAGAAAAGTTCTGAATAAGAGAATTATGGCAATTTCTGGTACCTAGACAGCTATTCAGACATAGAACAGAGAATTGGCTCGATGAATTTCAAATCTTCTCACAGTATTTGAAGTCTACAGGATGCTGAACATCCCTGTGAAGTTGGGACTCCTGAATGTTTGTAGAACTCCAGATCTCCTTCTCTAAAGTCGCTGCTCTAGATTAAGAGCTTTTCAGACCCCCTCTGCTTCAGCGGCCGCCCTGAATTACTCAATTACTCAAATGATACGAAACTTTTTGGACAGTCGTAGCCCTCCTGACAGTGAACGCAACCACGAAGTTTTGAAGTGATTTCCTCAATTCTGCTGCAATTGGCACCGAAAACCCCAAAATCAACAAAAGTGACGCAGTTTTGGCACAATCCGAACTTCAATTGGGCATAACTCCTTGTTTATTGATCCAAATCGAGCAAAAATTTCACTGACAGTGCTTGGCACAACGAGCTCTCTCTTCCTGTGTTCTCAGATTTCGAAGATCCCTCACCAATTGCTCGAACTCTCCTCTAGAGCTCTATTTCTAAACTTAGAGTTTTACAAAAGACAAAAATGGACCAATGGGAGTTCATAGCTCCACTTGACTGTCCTTTTGTGCCTTAAACTACCTGGTAACTTATCTACACTCATAAGCTACCACGTCAAGCCCCCTAGAGTGCCAGCGTATAACTTAAACTACCTAAAATGACACATAGCCCTGAAAAGTAACTTAAATTAGCTAGAAAGCGTGCATGGGCGACAAGTAAGTACAACCCATGAGCTCAAACCCCTATCAGCATGGAAACCCTAAGTTATGTACATTGAACGTCATAGACAAGTAAGAAGTCACTTGCACAAGCGCACAAATGCTTGAACAAGATAACTAACATACTATCAGCCTACTAGGACTCAAAATAGTATTAACACCGTATGCAAAGGTGTCAAACATATACATAAAGGACTAGAAGTAGTATGAGCTAACTTCTAGAACTACTAAACCTAAGCGTCGGAGTAGAAGTCAAGCATGTAGCCGCCAAGTAGCGCGACATCCACCCCCTCTGAACCTGCACATCCTCCGGTATGTGCCAGATCTAGATCAAGACTCTTCAGCTTCAGCTTCAAACTCATCTTCAACCTCCATTGAGTCTTCAGCTTCATCCTCAGTAAGCTCTACAATGTTCTGATCGTCCCCTCTCCTTCTAAAGAGCTTGATTCTCTTCCCTGCGACTGGTATCTTGAGCACTGCACCATCTAACTCTCTCAAAGAATATGTGACATTATCATAAACTTCTAACACCACATAAGGTCCAAACCATCTCTTGGAGAACTTTCTGATAGTGCTATGCTGATTATCAAGACTACTATCATAGACTAACACCCAATCACCTTCTTTAACTAGTTTGGGTCGTAATCTATGCGTTCTATCAAATCTGCCTTTATTTCTCTCTCTAGCAGTCTTCAACCTTTCCACAGCTTTTGCAACATCCTCAGGTCTCCGTTCTAACTGCTGGATCCTTAATGCAAGAAGATCCTCCGTACTTCTACCATCTTCCCATGGCAAAACATTCCAAGTAGGCACAACCTCCTCAATCGGCATCACAGGTTTTTGCCCTAGTATCAACTCTGCTGGCATGTAACCTGTAACGGTACTATGAGTTGTACGATCTGCCCACAAAGCAAACGGTAGCAGTCTAGGCCATTCACGGATCTTACCCTTGCAAGCTTTTACCAAAGCTTTGATGATTGGCGGATGACCTCTTTCGCTTTTGCCATTCCCTTCAGGATTGTAAGCAGTGGTTAACGCCAACTTGATTCCCAATCGCTTGAAGAACTCAACTGCTTCTTGTGCATCCAGCTCACCCCTATCTGCAGTGATCTTTCCCACACACCCATACCTACAAATAACATCTTCAAGTAGAAAGCGGCAGACACTAGCAGTGGTCTTCGTCCTCAGAGCACGACCTTCGACTTGGTTAGATAGATCTTCTCTAGCCAAGACTAGATACCTCATTTGTCCAAGTCCAAATGGCATAGTTACCAGATCAACTACCCATTTATAATGAATGGCTAACGGATAAGTAGGATGCAATCCATCACGATGGCGTACATTGGAGTACATCTGGCAGGGTATACAGGATGAAACAAACTGTACTACATCCTTATACATACCCTTCCACCAATACTTTTCCTTCATCTTGGCAAATGTAGCCCAAACTCCTCTATGACCAGCCCATAAACTCTCATGGAACTCCTTGATCAGCTTCTGCTGCAATTCCAAGTCACATACCACCCGCTGCGGTATACCTCCTTGTAACTTAGGGCGCTTCCATAGATGTCCTCCGTGTAAAAAGTACCCATAAGCTGTTCTACGGATCCTCCTAAAATCTGCATCAGACCAGCCTTCTTGCCTTTCCAGTGAACTCAAATAGCGCCCAAGATCCAACCACTCGCCATCATACATAGTTTCCTCAAAAAACTCCAACGAGGCTGCAAAACAGCTTCTATCTCTTCTAGCAAGAGCACTAGAATAGAACTCTGTTCCCACATCCTCCTGATCATCTATCATTTCTTTCTCATCGTAATACCTAGCCCTTGATAACATATCTGCCACAGGATTGTCCTTCCCTGCAATATGTCTAAACTCTGGGTTCAAGGACTTGATATATGCTATCCACCTCAACATAGCAATATCTGGAGTTGTACAGCTAGTGATCATTCCCAAGAGAGGTAAACAATCTGTCTCCACCACCACAGGTGCTCCTATCAAGTATTCCTTATCACTCTTCATCGCAGTAACTACTCCCCATAGCTCTCTCTTGACCTGAGGGTAGTCTCTCTGCCGTGAACTTAACACCTTAGCTCCAAAACGCACCACATATCTATTTCCATCCTCATCATCCTGTCCTACAGCCCATCCAATGCCAATAGGACTAGTATCAACAGTAAGGATAACAGATCTGCCCAACTCATATGTTACCTTCCGTAGAGTTGGTGGTGAAGCCAAAAGATCTTTCAACTTCCTCATAGACTCGCTTTGCTCCTCTTGCCACTGAAATCTTTGCCCCTTCCTCAGCAACTTGTACAACGGATCTGCTACATGTGCAAAGTGTGGAATCCATATATGATAAAACACACATGCACCTAGAAATCTTCTCACCTCAGTAACCGATCCACACGTCTCTTTCATCCTTCGAATGGCGTCAACCTTGTTTGGACAAGGTTTTCGACCATAAGATCCACACAGGTGCCCCACTATTAACACCTCTTGTACTCCAAATACAGACTTGGCTCCTGATAAAGTCAAATGAACCTCCTCCAGTCGACTCAGTATCTTATCACAGTCAGCTATGTGATCTGCTACAAACTTACGGCACCCCCTCTGATCCATTACCTCATTCTTCTCCTGCTCAGTACATCCTTTGATCGGCACATCATCAAGGAATGGCATAGTTTTTTCAGGAATGAAGTCCCTCAAAACTTTGTTCATGCCATTCATCATATGTGCTACAGAATTGGTAGCACCTTGTGGCAAGGTGCACATCCTTAGTAACCCCAAAGGCGTCCTCATTGTAGTCAAGTCTCTACTCTCAGAGGATAACTGAAACTGATCATAACCTGAATATAAGTCTCCCATGGAATAGATAGCACGACCAGCAAAAGCCTCTGCAAACTCGTCTACAATAGGTCCTATACCCATATTCCTGATAGTCACCTTGTTAACTGGCTGCATATCTTGGATAAATCTCAAAGCTCCACTCTTCTTCGGAACAGTAAACCATCTGCTAGAGTAGGGAGCTATAGATGGTTCCAAGATACCCATCCTAATCCTCTCATTGAGCAAGTCTATCAGCTTTGGTAGATGAGCTCTAGGCACAGGGATAGGACGTAGATTCCAAGGCACATGCGGTATAGTAAAGATTACCATAGGTGCAACTACACTTGGATCTACACATCCTACTTCATGTGACTCAAACGCAAACGCCTTACCATGCTTAGATAGCATCTCCCTGAAACTCTTCTTCTCTTGCTCAGTAAGAAATCCATCACCTCCAATCCTCAGCTCCTTCAGTGTTGTTTCTGTGAACTGGTGCCCAATTCTTCTCGGTCCTCTGAGCGTCGGCTCTCGTGCAGCTTGCTCCATCTTCTGATTGTAATCGAGTGGCAAAGGCAAAGCCACTGGTTTGACTTTCTTTGCCACTGACTTGTACTTGGTCTCCACATACACCTCTTGTCGATCTATAAACTTATCAATAACATCATAAAGCTCCTTGGAGCTCACTCTCACCACTCTATCTACATCATCTGTAGAGCTTTCTAATATAGATTTCAACTCTCCTATAGTATCTACCAAATACTGCTCTTCAAACACTCCAGATATGTATTCATCTCCTGCTAACTCTCCACTATCCCACAAAGATTGTTGTACACTCTTCACATGTTGCCTCTCAAACCTCTTCAGATTCTCAACCTTCCTATAACACACTGATCCACATGATGTCAGTCCTAAGAAGCCAGTGGATAAAGCTTCCTGCTCTACTGGATCAGGCGAGAATCCTATCTCTACTGTACCGTTGAAGTCTCGCTCTTCAATGGTACTCTGCCAAAACCCCTAGACTCTCTAAACTCCTGAGTAATCTTAGGTAGTGGACGGTCTCTCAAGCTGTCACGATTCCTCTCATGTTCTGCAGCAACGGTCAAAAACTGAACAGCTCTTTTGCCGTCTCTACTACGTATCCTAGCATAGGCTGAACCATCATCCATAACTCGTGTCTCCATTCTAACAGCAGTAATGTAAGGCTGCCCTAGAATGATAGGATAGGTTGACATGTCTTGAACAAAGAAATTCTGAACATCACTGATGTCACCCACAGTTACCTTGATGTTGGGACAAGCACCATAGAGTTCTCCCCTCTGGTTGTTGGCAGCACGGATAAGCCATCCATGGTCGGTGTCTATGGGCCACCTCCCACGCTTGTACAGCTCCTTAGACATCAGATTAATCTCTGAGCCGTGATCAATCAATGCCACCACAGGTTCCTCCAGATCTCCCAACTTCACCAAGGTCTCAGTGGTTGCTCTTGCCCAATGGTTGTGAGAGTAATGGCTCTTCTGCGATGCTTCCACCTCATCTTCAAACCTCACGTGCTGATCTGATCTTCCCTCTGATACTTGAGAGCAGTAACCAGCAATCTCATCCTCCTCATCCTCCGACAGTTTGGTCCCTAGAGCGTTAAGCGTAGCTGCTTCACCCAAGATCTGACGTTTCCTCTTGATGATATCTATGATAACCTCATGGAACTCACGCTTTGCTATCCCAAGAATCTCACCCAAGGTAAACTCAACCTTCCCATTCAAGATACGATTCTCTAACACCTGCTTCAGGTCTGTAGCAATCTCAATATCAGACTGAAGTTTGTATGCAGGCATCTTACCCTTCTCCTTGCTTCTCTCCTTCTCCTTTGGTGTTGTAGGTGGTAGATCCTCCATAGTCTCTTCCCGAGTAGGTGTTGTCTCCTGCCTTGCCTCTGGTCTAGCCCTTTCACTCCTTGTAGCAGGTCGTTTGGCTGTAGAAGCCTCACCTGCATCCTCCCTCCTGCGTTTTTCTTCTAGTACAGCTTCATGCTGACTTCTTGCAACATAAGCATGCACTGACATAGTATCCACAGGGTCATTCCATCCTGTAGTTTCTCTAATTGAGTTGCCAACCCTTCGTAGCACATCCTTGTCTAGCTCTGTTCTAGCTACGGACCGCACTACATCTGACCACAACCCAGTAGTCCCTTTCTCTCTCTCCATCTCCACTTTCACTCCACAGGTAGCAGCATTCACAAGAGAAACAGCATGTGATGCTGATATCTCATTCACAAGTCTCTTCATACCACCCTTGCCAAAGTTGGTTCCCAACATCATCCCAGTCTCTCTCAAATGGATCTTACCATCTTTGAAGAAGATCAGATCCTTCCTCAATGCATCTGAAAACTCCCCACAATCTCTCCTTACATGGTCTAGGCTATCACACCATATACAACGATGAACAAAGCCTTCTCTCATCTGAGGTCTCTGCATAGCAGGCTGTACATTCTGCTCCTTCTCTTCTAACCTAGTGAGCTTAAGCTTAAGCTCCTTCATACCCTTAATCAACTCATCAAGCGGTGAGTCTTCCTCTCTAGCAATTACCAAAGCAGGCTTAGTAGGCAACTGCTTGACAGGAATTATCAGAGGTGCTGCTTCACTTACCACCACCTTGTCCCTTCTTCTCTGTCTCTTGGCCAGCAAAGAAACAGCCTCTTCAACCTCCTTCCAGTCAGTCTTCAATCCTCTCTCCTCACTCTTGTCTTCCAGCAACAGCTCAAGTTTCTCCTGAATAGTTACGTCCGCTGCTTGTAGGAAAAGCTCGGTCTTCTCAACCTCTAGTGTAAGCTTCTCTGTCCTAGAAAGCTGAGCATACTGACGATCAAACTCCCTTAACAACTCATTTACAGACAAACCTTTGTTAGGCTTCACCACCCACTCCAAGAACGTTCTCTTTGTCACTCTCTCTGAATCTTCAGTGTAGTACTCCTCCTTCAAAGCTCGCATAAAGCTCTCCCAACTCTGTCCTTGCTGCTGCTTGAGCTCCTTCACACGCCCACGAATCTCAAGGACAACAGCAAGCTCAAAATTCTCCACCATCTCCTTCTCAGGTACCTTGTTCACCTCCATCTCCCTAGCATAGTATCGCACGTACTTGGAAATATCTGTCCCCTTGAACTGATCCATCTGATGCACCACAGATTGCAACGCCTTGGTTGCTAATACCTCCTTCCTCTCTGTGCTCTGCTGCTGCTGCATAAACATGGAAAAAGCTTGGAACATCTTCATCGTGGAAGCATCAAACTGAATAGGTTGCTGAGTAGCAGCAACACCTCCACTTGATGATCCTTGGTTGGCCATGATATCTGATCCTGTAACACTCTCAAGAAAACTCCCACCCTAGGTGTTTCACGTCGAGTTCACCAAAAAGAGAGTATGTCGGAGTGTGATCCGTCTACCTAGGAAAGCGCCGGGCTTCTGGCTGTGGTTGTTTACTCAAGAGGTTGGCTTTCAGGTCACAACAGGAGCTATAAACACTCACACAGGAGTGTAGGATCCTCTGATATGCTCAAAAAGCGAAATTTAGGTCTCACTGGTAGTAATAGGCTTAAGCGGTGAACTTTGACACTCAAAGAGAGGAAAACTATGAAGGTTTAGACCTCTAAACTTCCCCTACATGCAAATGAGGTACTACTGAACTCACAGACGAAGTTTCAACCTGAGATCAAATTCTGACACGGAGATATGAACAGAAAAGTTCTGAATAAGAGAATTATGGCAATTTCTGGTACCTAGACAGCTATTCAGACATAGAACAGAGAATTGGCTCGATGAATTTCAAATCTTCTCACAGTATTTGAAGTCTACAGGATGCTGAACATCCCTGTGAAGTTGGGACTCCTGAATGTTTGTAGAACTCCAGATCTCCTTCTCTAAAGTCGCTGCTCTAGATTAAGAGCTTTTCAGACCCCCTCTGCTTCAGCGGCCGCCCTGAATTACTCAATTACTCAAATGATACGAAACTTTTTGGACAGTCGTAGCCCTCCTGACAGTGAACGCAACCACGAAGTTTTGAAGTGATTTCCTCAATTCTGCTGCAATTGGCACCGAAAACCCCAAAATCAACAAAAGTGACGCAGTTTTGGCACAATCCGAACTTCAATTGGGCATAACTCCTTGTTTATTGATCCAAATCGAGCAAAAATTTCACTGACAGTGCTTGGCACAACGAGCTCTCTCTTCCTGTGTTCTCAGATTTCGAAGATCCCTCACCAATTGCTCGAACTCTCCTCTAGAGCTCTATTTCTAAACTTAGAGTTTTACAAAAGACAAAAATGGACCAATGGGAGTTCATAGCTCCACTTGACTGTCCTTTTGTGCCTTAAACTACCTGGTAACTTATCTACACTCATAAGCTACCACGTCAAGCCCCCTAGAGTGCCAGCGTATAACTTAAACTACCTAAAATGACACATAGCCCTGAAAAGTAACTTAAATTAGCTAGAAAGCGTGCATGGGCGACAAGTAAGTACAACCCATGAGCTCAAACCCCTATCAGCATGGAAACCCTAAGTTATGTACATTGAACGTCATAGACAAGTAAGAAGTCACTTGCACAAGCGCACAAATGCTTGAACAAGATAACTAACATACTATCAGCCTACTAGGACTCAAAATAGTATTAACACCGTATGCAAAGGTGTCAAACATATACATAAAGGACTAGAAGTAGTATGAGCTAACTTCTAGAACTACTAAACCTAAGCGTCGGAGTAGAAGTCAAGCATGTAGCCGCCAAGTAGCGCGACAACGGACAAGTTACAGAAGAAGAACAAGGGCTTCAAATGACAGTGGGATGGGGGTGAGAAAGATCAGAAGGATTCTTCTGCCCCGACAGCAAAGTGGCAGCAAACAGAGGCAAAACCTAAGGGGCAAACACCTCAGAAGGGCAATGACGCTAAGTTTACTTGCTACAATTGTGGCGGGGCGGGTCATATTGCTAAAGGGTGCACGAAACCTAAGATTAGTAACTGTAGCATGAATGCGTTTGTTGCAAAGGACTTGTTGGAGGGTTAGATGACTATGACCTTGAGAACCACGAAGAAGACGCCGGGGTTGATGTTTCTACAAGCCAAATTTGCTAACCGTGATGTTACTTTTCTTGTGGACACAAGAGCGACTCACTCCTTCATAAGTCCAAAGTTGGTGAAGAAGTTGGACTTGTCTACCTCCAAGGCAGACAAGCCTATTCAGGTGCGCTTTGCCAAGGGCAAGACGTACCAAACTTCCGAAGTAGCCTTGGATGTACGATTTGCGTGTGGGAAGCTGGAGTTCACAGAGAACTTCACGGTGTGCGAGATGGATGATATCCATGCAGTTTTGGAGAACACTTTCTTGGACAAGTTTGAAGTGGAACTTAGGCGGAAACCTTTAAGGTTGAACGTTAGAGTTAAAGGGCGGAAGCTGGGAGTGAGGCTGATCCGAAAGACGCGGAAAATTGACGACTTTGCGGTGAATTTGATCAAAGGTAAACAGATGAACTTCAACGACGGAGTCATGTGTTTGATGCGGGTTGCAGATTTGATGACGGATGGCGGACAAGAGGAAACATCAGGAGACGCGACTAAACTTCCGAAGGTGCTTCGCGAAGTGATTAAGGAGTTTGAGGATGTCTTGACGGATGAGTTACCTGCTGAATTACCTCCAAGGCGGGTGGTGGATCACAAGATTGAAGTCTTACCAGGATTAGAACCACCTTCCAAAGCCCCTTACCGACTCAATCAGGTGGAACTCCTTGCGTTGAAAAGGCAACTCGGTGAGTTATTAGCGTGGGGATATATTCAAACCAGCAAGTCACCTTATGGAGCCCCAGTTCTTTTTGCAAAGAAGAAGGATGGGAAGTTACGACTCTGCGTAGATTATCGTGCACTTAATAAGGTTACGGTGATAAATAATTATCCTTTGCCAAGGATAAATGACCTCTTTGATAGATGACCTCTTTTCCTTTAGCGGGCACAAATTATTTCAGCAGGATCGACTTGAAGTCAGGATATTACCAGATCCGGATAGCTGATCTAGATGTTGAGAAGACTGCTTGTCGAACCAGATACGGATCGTTTGAATTCGTGGTAATGCCATTTGGACTCTGCAACGCCCCTTCAACGTTCACTACATTGATGAACATAATTTTTCACGAGGAGATGGATGAGTTTATCATCGTTTACATCGACGACATCTTGATCTACTCCAAAACCTTGGAGTCGCACGCGGAGCGGCTAAGGGTGGTGTTGACGAAGCTGCGGGGGCATAAGCTGTTTGCCAACATTGACAAGAGTGAGTTTGGTTTGGAACGCATTAACTTCTTGGGACATGTCATTAGTGCAGAAGGAGTCGGCCAAGATATGCAGAAGGTGGACGCAATTGTGACTTGGGAGCCTCCGACTACAGTGGCGCAGTTCTACCGCAAGTATGTGAAGGGGTTTTCAAAGATCGCGAAGCCGCTGACGGACTAGACGGACAAAGACGCACAGATAAGTTGGACCAAGGAGGTGGATGATGCGTTTCAGACGATCAAAGCTATTTTGTCAAAGGCGTCAGTTTTGAAACTGTCGGAGTTCGACAAACCATTCGAGGTGCACACGGACGCGAGCGACTATGCGATTTGTGGAGTGTTGGTGCAGGATGGAAAACCTGTAGCGTACGAAAGCAAGAAGTTATCTGGGACGGAGAGTCGATGACCGACTCACGAGAAGGAATTGTTTGCGGTGGTTCATTGATTGAGAAAATGACGGCATTACTTGGGACTTCACAAAACCCAAGTGTATACTGATAATATTTTGCTCAAGTACTTTGAGACACAAGATCGGGTGACGCCAAAGCAACTACGGTGGCATGATACCTTGGCACTCATGAATGTAGAATTAATCCACAAAGCGAGAAAGGACAACTTGGTTCCTGATCGTCCACACAGATTTTGCGAGCTATGTATCCTAAGGAGTCAGACTTAGAAAGGCGAATACGTGAAGGTTACATGGGTGACGACCAAGCGAAGGAGTATTTGGAACAGCTCAAGCGAGGAGTGAAGTTGCAAAACGTGCAGCTAAGACATGGTTTACTCATGTTCAAGCAAAGTCGGGTTTATGTGGGACAAGGAAAACTTAGGACGAAGTTACTCAAAGAATGTCATGATCCCCCCTTATCAGATCATAAAAGATAAAAGTCCACTTTAGCAGTGATAGCTAAAAAGTTTTATTGGCCCCACATGAAACACGATGTCGTCCACTTTGTGAAAACATGCGCAACCTGTCAGGCGAACCGCGTTTCTTATGAGAAGAAACAGGGGTTGCTTCACCTTTGTCGATTCCAGCCAGACCTTGAGAAAGTATTAGCATGGACTTCATCACCTCTTTGCCTGACTCAAACGAATACAATGCAATCTTTGTGATAGTTGACCGGTTTAGCAAACTAGCGAAGTTTACACTGACCTTGGATACTGCAACAGCATTCACGACTTCTCGGTTGTTCTTAGATACTTGATGGCGTTCACATGGATTACCTCGGAGTATTATTTCAGACCGAGACTCTAAGTTCACAAGTGCCTTTTGGAAACACTTGTTTCAAAAGTTCGGAACTAAGTTAAAATTCAGTACCGCTTTTCATCTCGAAACGGATGGACAAACTGAACGAGTTAACTCGGTTCTGAACCAATACTTGAGGAATTATGTGAGTGCGGACCAAAGTGATTGGACGGAGTGGCTCAGTCTTGCGGAGTATTGCTACAATTTCACGAAGTATTCGACAACCGGCGAATCATCTTTCTTGATGACTTACGGACGTGAGCCAGAAAGGTCTCTTGACTTGACTCTTGCAGGGAGTTCTACATCGGCACGACCAAGAACACGACAAACATCAGCTGAAGAGTTGATGACGACAATGCAACGGCGCGAAGAGCAAGTAAAGAAGAACCTCGAGAAGGCGCAGCAACGGTACACGAAGCAGGTAAACAAGCATCGGCGGCAAGTGAAGTTTCAAGTGGGCGAAGAAGTATGGTTAAGTACAAAAAACTTCACACTTCCAAAGGAAATATCGGTGAAGTTTTCATCGAAGTTCGTGGGACCTTTTGTCATTGTCAAGAATCCGCACGAAGATGTCTATACATTAGACCTTTCTCGCGAGTGACAGTTGCATCCGACTTTTCATGTTTCTTTATTAAAGAAATACTTCAAGGATGATTTGCGACCGAAGCGCAAACAGGTACTCAGGCCTCAACCTGAAGTCGTGCAAGGTGAAGCAGAATATGAGATAGAGATCATTTTGCGATCGCGGCGCAAGTCTAACCGGATGGAGTACTTGGTTAAATGGCGTGGCTACCATTTGAAGGAAGCAACTTGGGTGTCAAAGGAGGAGCTAACACATGCAAGTGAAGTATTGGATCTATTCAAACGGAGACAAGGACAACAAGGGCGTTAGCAAGATGAGGACATCTCCTTCCAGCGAGGAGTGAAGAAACGGCGAACCATACGAGTAGCAACTTGAGGTGATTTGGGCCGATGGATTTTGTAGCTTTGTTTTGTATTTGGAAATAAAGACTTTGTTTCTTGAACTTTTGTCTAAGTGTATTGGTAGTGCATGGCTATGACTAGTTCTGATCAGATGCCTAGGATGTTGTCAAGAGGAGGAACGAAGCACACTCAAAGAAACTCACCCCACACCTTGCAAAGAATTCACGAGCCTCATGTGCATCTAACTCTCCCCGATCTGCAGTGATCTTTCCCACACATCCATACCGACAAACAACCTCTTCCAAGAGAAATCTACATACCTCTTCAGTTGTCTTCGTCCGAAAAGCCCTACCCTCGACTTGATTTGAAAGATCTTCTCTAGCAAGTACCAAGTATCTCATCTGCCACAACCCAACCGGCATAATCACCAAGTCTACCACCCACTTGAAGTGGATTGCCAACGGATAAGTCAGATGTAATCCGTCACGATGTCGGATGTTCGAATACATCTGACATGTCAAACAAGACTCCACAAAAGATACAACATCTCTGTACATGTTTTTCCACCAATACCGCTCTTTCATCTTTGTAAAAGTGGCCCAAATCCCTCGATGTCCAGCCCAAAGACTCTCATGGAACGCCTTGAGCAACTTCTGCTGATCTTCCTTGTTGCAAATCACCCGTAGCGGTACCCCACCTTTCTGCTTCGGTCGCTTCCAAAGAAACCCATCCTGCAACATGAAGTTGTAGGCCTTCCTTCGAACTCTCCGAAACCTCTCATCCGTCCAACCTGTCTGCTTAACCATCGTACTAAGGTACTTCCCGATATCAAGCAAATCACCATCATACAATCTTTCAACAAATAACTCATCTTCCCTTCCTGTCTGTGCAATCGAATAGAACTCTGTACCCACGTCGTCAATGTCTTCTACCATCTCATCCTCCCCATCATATCGAGCTCGAGATAACATATCCGCCATCAGATTATCCTTCCCTGCAATATGTCTGAACTCCGAGTTCAACGACTTGATATATGCGATCCATCGTAACATCGCAATATCAGGGGTTGAACAAATCATGATCATCCCTAACACCGGCAAGCAATCAGTTTCAACCACCACTACTGCTCCAATCAAATACTCTTTCTCAGCTTTCATAGCTGAAACAATACCCCACAGTTCTCTCTTCACTTGCGGGTAAGCACGTTGTCGAGCACTTAACACCTTCGCTCCGAACCTAACCGCAAACCTGTCTCCATTCTCATCATCCTGTCCGACAGCCCATCCAATTGCAACTGGACTTGTATCCACAGTAAGAATCACCGGCCTAGCACCCTTGTAATCAATCCTTCCCAGAACTGGAGGAGATGATAGTAAAGACTTCAGCTTCCTTACCGCATCAGTATGCTCTTCCTCCCATCTGAACTTATGACCCTTACGCAACCATCCATACAACGGATCCGCCACATGCGCATAATGAGGAATCCAAATGTGGTAGAATACACAAGCACCCAAAAATCTTCTCACTTCTGTTAGCGAGTTGCAAACCTCCTTCATTCTTCCAATCGCATCCACCTTGTTCGGATCTGGCTTCTGACCAAACGATCCACACAAATGATCAACGATCAAAACCTCTCTAACCCCAAATGTAGACTTCGAACCTGACAGCGTAAGATGAACTTCCTCAAAGTCGAGATAAGATCTTCTCACAGTCTGCGATGTGATCAGTGACGTATCGCCGACACCCCCTCTGATCTAATGCTTCATCCTTCTCATCTTCCACACATCCTTTAATGGGGATGTCATCCAAGAACGGCATCGTCTTTTCAGGAATGAAGTCTCTTAGAACTCGATTCATCCCGTTCATCATGTGTGCTACCGAGTTGGTAGCTCCCTGTGGTAAAGTACACATCCTAACCAACCCCAAAGGTGTCCTCATTGTCGTGCTCTCCTCCGCTAGTTGAAACTGATCATACCCCGAGTAAAGATCTCCCATTGAGTAAATCGCTCTTCCTGCAAACGCTTCTGCAAACTCATCCACAATCGGTCCCACCCCAGCATTTCTGATTGTTACTGCGTTCACAGGTTGCATGTCTTGGATGAACCGCAGCGACCCATTCTTCTTTGGTACTGTAAACCATCTGCTTGAATATGGTGCAAACGACGGCTCCAAGATCTTCATCCGCATCTTCTCCTTCAGCAACTCCACTAGTTTGGGCAAGTGAGCCCGCGGTACTGGAATTGGTCTCGGGTTCCATGGCACATGCGGTACCGTGAAGATAACCAATCGGGATAACAACGTACGGATCTACACATCCAATCTCAAGTGGCTCAAAAGCAAATGCTTTCCCATGTCTTGAAAGCATCTCCTTGAAGCACATCCTCTCTTCTGGTAGAAGAGACCCATCAGATCCAATCTTGAGCTCTTCAAGGGTCTTCTCCGTGAACTTGTGTCCTATCATTGCAGGATCTCTCAAACTCTTCTTCTTTGAAGCTCGATCCATCTGTTGGTTGGTGTCTTCCGGCAAAGGACCAGCAACTGGCTTTACTTTCCTATCCACTGTCTTGTACCTTGTCTCAACTCGAACCTCCGGTGCATGGAATGATTCGATCACCGAATAGACCTCCCTTGAATGAATCTGCACGACCTTATCCATATCCTCTCATCCAATAGACATGATCTCTCGCAAGGGATCTTCCAACCCATCCTCTTCATAAACACCAAAAATCCATTCATCCCCTTCTAGCTCACCCAATTCTTTCAACATCAACTCAACACCACGCAAATGTTTTTGTTTTTTTCTTCTCAGCTCTTCTATCTTCTTGTAGACAGCAATCCCACACTCTGAAAATCCAATAAACCCTGTACAAAAGGCACTATCTCCATCAAGCGAGAGTACCTTCTCTTGCGCACCACCACAATCCCGCTCTATAGTGGTACTCAACGAAAATCCTTGAACTCTTCACTCACCCTTGGAAGCGGCTTCTCCCTCAAACGATCTCGGTTGCGCTCGTGGTTGGACGATACAGTCAGGAACTGTACCGCTCTCTTCCCATCTTGACTTCGGATCCTAGCATACGCAGATTCGTCGTCCAGTACCTTTGTCTCCATCCGAGTTGCTATGATGAAAGGTTGGCCCAGAATGAGTGGGTATGATGTTGCTTCCTGAACAAAGAAGTTTTGCTCGATAGCAACATCACCTACGCGCACTCTGATGTCTGGACAAGCTCCATACAAGTCTCCTCTCGTGTTGTTGACTGCTCTTATGACCCATCCATGCTTTGTGTCGATCGGCCACTTCTTCCTCTTGTATAGCTCCTTCGACATGATGTTGATTTCTGATCCATGATCGATAAGAGCAACCACCGGCTCATCCAAGTCCTCGATCCTCACCAACGTCTCCGTCGTAGCTCGAGCCCAGTGGCTGTGGCTGTAATGACTTGAGCTCCGCTTTCCATCCTCCTCTTCATCCTCAAAATGCACCCTGCGTCTTCGATCTCTTTCTTCCTCTGGAGAATAGACACTGCACCTTGCAAGCTCTCTCTCCTCATCCACAGACATCCTAGTATCCAAAGCATGCGATAACCAGTCTCACCCGTAATCTGTCGTTTCTGTTTGATGACATCGATGATGACATCATGAAACTCACGCTTGGCGATACCTAACACTTCTCTCAAGGTAAACTCCACCTTCGCATTCAAAATGCGATCTTCCAAGACTCCCTTCAAGTCTGTTGAAGCTTCGATATCCGACTGTAGCTTGTATGCAGCCGGCTTACCCTTCTCCTTCTGAGATTTCTCCTTCGATGGAGAAGGAGCATCGTCCATCGGTAGGTCTTGAGCTCCTGCATCCCGAAGCTCTTGGCAAACCTTCTCCTCTCGAGTCTGTCTCTTTGAAGAAGTCCCTTCTCCTGAATCCTCTGAATCTCGCCTTCTCTTCTCTTCCAACAACGCTTCGTGTTGGTTCTTGGCGATGTAAGCATGCACCGATAGAGCTTCTATCGGATCCTCCCATCCAGTATCCCTTCTGATCGTAGCAGCTGTCCTCTGCAACGTCTCACGTGTCATCTTTCCTTTCTGTTTCATGGAGATGGCAGATGACCACAACTCACTTGGCTCAACTTGCTTGTTGAAACTCTTCTCAGCTTGATCCTCAACCCTTGTGCCATAAGTTCCAGCTTCCACGATTGCGACTGCTTGCGCTGATAGGTGATCCTCAACCAACTTCTTCATCCCTCCTCTACCAAAGTTGGTTTGAAGAAGTGCACCAGTATCCCTCAACGCTACCTTCCCATCCTTCTAGAAGATCACTCTTTGCTGCAGAATATCTGTGAACTCCTTCCAATCTCTGCGCGGATGATCAGTACCATCGCACCAGATACACCGCTGGATCCAGCCTTGCTTCTCAACCGGTCTTACTCCACTTGTAGATCCGTTCTCTTCCAATCTGATGAGCTTGATCTGCAGATCTCGCATTCCACGCAATATCTCCTCAAGGTTTGAGTCATCCTTCTTCGGAGATACCATGGGTGCCCGAACAACTGGAACAACAGGAATAGTTGGAGCAACTGGTACTACTTGTCTAGCAATAAGAACTGGTCGGACTACAGGAACAGGTGTTACAGCTGTAGGTGTTGACGCCAGTCTCTTAACAGGAACTTTCTCTCGTCTCCGCTCCCTCTTGGTAAGCAGACGAACAGCTTCCTCAACCTTCTTCCAGCTGCTGGTCAATCCATCGTCCTCCTCCCGGTCTTCCAGGAGTACCTCTAGCTTCTCCTGCAACTTCTCATCTGCAGCCCGAAGAAATAGCTCTGTCTTGTTGGACTGCAACGTCAACTTCTCCATCCTGGTCAGCCGTGAAAACTGCTTCTCAAACTCTCTGAGCAACTCAGTAGCTTGTAAACCCTTCCTTGGTTGCTCAACCCACTCCAAGAATGACTTCTTGGTGACTCGATCAGAGTCCTCCAAGAAGTACTCATCCATCAAGGCACGAGCAAAAGTCTCCCAATCCTTGTTAAAATGCTTCGTTAGCATCTTAACATGATCCCTAATCTCTGGAGCTGCTGCCAACTCAAACGTCTTAATCATCTCATCTTCTGAGACCCGGTTCAGCTCCATCTCCTTCACATAATGTCTCAGATACCTTGAGACATCTCTTCCATCAAACTGGTCAATCCTGCTGACCACCGCTTGTAGCGCCTTTGTTGCCAAAGCTTCCTTCCGCTCATCAGACTGTTGCTGCCGTAAGAACATAGTGAAAGCTTGGAACATCGATGCAGTCGCCGGATCCAACTGCACCTTCGGTAACCCACTTGAACCACTAGCTCCATCTCCATCACCTTTCCCATCCCCACTCATGACTGCCAATCTCTTCTTCAAAGTTCACACACAGAAGAAATCTCCACCCCAGACCTTCACGTCGAGTTCACCACCGTATCGTGTCGGATATTGCGTGAAGGATGTCCAGGAAAACGCGAGGTTCCTGGCTGTGGAGATGTTGTGTGCTGAAACAGAGACAAGACAGAGAAGAACAACCACGAAAACGAACGCGCAATATATACCACTCCAAATGTATGTACACTGCCGTCTCTTTCTCCTAACAGCACAAAACTGAGGAACAGACCAGAGCGGTCCGTAACCTACTTCAGAAGCCCTAAAACAAACCCCTGAATCGCAACCCTAGCCCGAAATCGCCGAAGCGTAGCTCAAAGCAAGAGAAACTTCTCTTTGCTAACAAACAGAGCCACAACAATATCACATGATCCAAAACCCAAGTCCAAACCACATCCACGCACTAGCTCTTGGCTAAAGCTAGCTACCACAAGCCATACACAACCAACTAAGTCCTTAACGAACTCAAAAGGACGAAACCTGTAGCGAAGGAACCGAAAAAGACCTATCTAGGAACTTTCTCTTTTCGCCAAACGATCTTCAAATGTTGATAGGGTCTCCTTCCCTGACTCCGTTGGCTCAAGAAACCTTCAGATCCGACTCCCGATAGTCGAGATATCGCCAATTTTCGGTCGCAGGTGACCGAACCTTCAAAAATTCCTCCCTGCGGCTTAAAACCGCTCACACCGCACAAACGAATCGTCTAAACTGATATCCGTCTTCGCTGGTAGGTAGATCTGGCTACCCTGAACTCAACAAGACTCCAAACAAGCCGTTTGGAGTTCCCCTTGCAAAACCACTCGAGAAATTTGGTCGCAGGTTGCTAAAAACTGACATAAATTGGCTCCCTGCGGCTCAAATTCGCTCACCACACCCAAACCAACAATCCAATTCACTTACAATCTTCTCCTATGCGTACATGAGGACTCCCTGATCGCATAGGCACCAAGAACGAAGAACTTGGCTCACCGATCGCGAAGAACAATCAAATCTCAGGTCGCAGGTGATGAAAACCTGACGCAAGTGCTTCCCTGCGAGCCAATTTCTCTCACAACTCCCAAACCGCCCGATGAAACTTTGTATCGTCTTCAATTTCCTGAAGAACTCGTTGTTTTGATCCCGATGGATCCAAGGACAGCAAGTTTGGACTCCGGAACGGCCCGAACGGTCCAACTCTCCTTCACAGATAATTGAAAACCTCAAATCTGCTTTCTGCGTCTCAATTTCTCTCAGAACACAACCCCCGATCCGTCTCTTCAAGAACCGTCTTAACTTGTGCGTAGCCTGCACAGATCTGAACCCGTGACACCTTGCGCGCGTGTATTGGACTTCCCAATTCTCCAAAACATCCACCGACAAGTCGCAGGAACAAGCAAGCCCCTTAAGCAGCCCCCTTGCAACAGTCTTCTTTTGAATCGCATAACTTCTTCTCTGGATGTCCAAACAAAGTAAACAAGATGCCCATGGAAAGCTGACAATGAGCTCTACCCATCTATGTGATGAAAGTGAAGATCCGAAGTTGCGCCAAAAGCCCGTAAGCTGGGGCCTAGCTTGTTTTCTCCATCTTTCGAGTCTTGTAACTTCTTCACTATGCGTCCAAACGAAGTAGACAAAGTGCCTATGAAATGCTGACAAGGAGCTCTATCCACTGGTGCGATAAAAACGAAGATCCGAAGTGGTGCCAAAAACCCGTAAGCTGGGGCCTAGCTTATTTTCTCCATCTTTCGAGTCCTGTAACTTCTCCACTATGCGTCCAAACGAAGTAGACAAGATGCCTATGGAAAGTTGACAAGGAGCTCTACCCATCTATGCGATGAAAATGAAGATCTGAGATTGTGCCAAAATCTGTAAGCTGGGGCCTAGCTTGTCTTCTCATGAGTGTCTTTGGAACGACAAGCATCGAAGTTTGAATTTCAGGTAGGAGCCGGTCCATGACACGACATCGTAGCTCGGGATGGAGATCAAAACAATGATCACTATTGTGATCTGGTCGTCCACAATGCTCACATTGCCTAGGCACCGCTTGAGGCGTCCCAGACGTCTCATAACTACTTCTCCTCTATGGATAGTCCTTCTGTTGATGAGGACCATCACACGTCCAACAAGGACTCGCTTGCTGCTGACTAGAGAAGGACGGCATGGGCTTCTGCCCACTAGATCCTCCAACACCTATCTGAGATCGTGGCTGTTCAGCACGATCTTTACCACCACCACCACTACCACCACGTTGTTGCGCAGCTTGTGATCCTCGAGAAGAGGTGGTCGTCCAATGTGGTGCCTCCCTGCTGAACCTTCATCACTCTCTCCTCCACCATGTTGAGCTCAATCCGCTCAGCTAGACCAAAGACAACCGTCAACGTTGGAGCGGAGTCTCTAAGGAGAGTCGCATCCTTAACTCTCCTACACAACTCTCGGTCTAGTATCTCATACTAGAACTGGATTGTCTCTGCTTCCGTCACCCTTTGGGTAACACTGATTAACCGCCTCATGCGGGTAAACGTCTCGCGTAGACTCTCAGTCTTTCGCTGGAACTCCTGCAGACTCCTCAACTTGTCGGTCCGCACACACTGATAGTTCTTCCTCAAACACTGGAAGAATTGAACCACGGGGTTAAACCTTGGTGGTATCCCGCTCACACTACCACATGCTCCACTACTAGTGGACGCACCGCTGGTAGTAGGTACTCCGTCACCCGTGGATGTACCACTGCTACTAGCACACGAACTCGCAAGTGCTACGTCTCCCGAAACTGTGCTAGTAGTGATAGAAACGTAGTTGGGAGACCAATGTTGTCTCCACAACTCAATCTTCATACTGTAGTCTCGTCTGAACTCATGATAATCGTCCATCGACAGTCCCTCCAAGTGTTGGAACAAACCCTTTCACGTCATAAAGGGTGTAAATAACTATGAGTTCCGCATCTGCTTCGCACCAACTGTCGAACTCTTGGATGAAGTCATCCAGCTCAATGATATCTATCATATTCGAGTATCGTCGAGGTCTCTTCGTGGCCCCATAGATCTCGTCCATGTCTCACAACAACGGTGTGTCGACACTAGACTCATCACTAGAAAACGCGTTGTTTGTGTCCGACTCGTCTCCAGAACAACCGACGGTAATGATGTAAATAGTTGATATCTCACTCCACTCCGTGTATACTCACTATCCAAGAAGTCCTCACCAGAATCTCCCGAGAACTCTTTGATGATAGAATCTCGTGAACACACTCTCCAACCAGAATGTTGAAATTCTCGTCACCACCGTAACCACAACTTGCTTAACCCTCCGCTCCTACTGAGCTTACCTATCACCTACTAGGACGGTCAAGGTAAAGACAACATGTATCTGCCATCACCACAGACAGTCTCTCACGATCCGTTGATCGTCAATCCAATCGCACCGTGAGAGAAACAAAAGTAGTCTGACTGATCCGCAACTCCAACCTCACTATGGACAGCACACTGAAGTGAACTCACTTGAGAAATCAAGTGCCAACACAAGTAAACGTGACGCACAAACAGGAAGTAGAATATGGAGGGGTTCTAAGTTATCCATGAAACTTGGTGCACTAGAATCGTCTCTCCAATGCGCTTCCAAAGAGTCCACTCCGGTCTGACATTGATAAGTACTTCGTTTGCTACGTCCAAACGCGCACTCCGGTCCGAATAGATCACTTCAAGAACATTCCGTAAAATTTCTGCAGCGCTTTCGCAGGACAAAAAATCTCCACTCGACCCCACAACAGCAATCAATCCGCGAACAACAAGATACAATGCGCCTACACACACCTCGATCGTAGATCCAAACAATCAAACACTAACGACGACGTCTGAAGATACCAGCGGACGCTTTCAGATTAGCGAACTCTTACTGAACTCTACCTCTACCTGCACTCAGTTCTTCAAGTAATCTCAACAGAGAAATTATCATCTCCAACACTGCAACAACAATTACTCACAAACGGTCAAGCTAAACTCACTCTATGCTCGAAGAGAATCCGAGTTATACTCAACTAGACTATCCATCATAGACAAGAGCTTGACGACTCAACTTGAAGAACTAAAGCCTCCAAGCTCTACCTGCGAAGTATAACTCTAGTGGGTTATCTCACCAACTCGCCCTAATGGCACTAACGACCTCACTGAGATTCGTCACTCCGCACTCGGTCAACCTAGCCGAGGTGCCAAACTGACGTGACAAAGCCTCGGACGCTAATTCCCCTAGGTTCAGTTGTGGAAGTTAAGAATTCACTGTCTACTTTTTGTAATCTCTCTCTCCATTGCACTCTCGTAATCTTCTCATGTAACACAATTGTTTGTAGGGTTTGAACCGGTACGATGACAATGTTCATATGCAAGGATCAAGACGATATGGTGAAGAATCTGCTAGTCACACATGCTACTGGAAGTATCGGCTAGTGAGGCTTGAGACAGGTTCAGGTACTCAGACCTCTTACGTCTTTCCTTCCATACCTTTTGTAGGGCTTTTGCTTAAACCGGTAGATGTTGTATAGGAGTTCATCTTGAACATGAGGAAGTGCTGCAAATTCATTCTGAAGCGGCATATACACTATATCTCGACATCGAACAACAATGAAGCTGTTATCGTGTTCTTGTTAGGTAGGAACGATACAAACAGAGGACACGATGTTTGTTCGATGCCACGCAGCTCTCTACTAGTCTTCGCAAAAGGTCAACCCCATGACGTGACTCTTCAACCTCCACTCCTTCTCCGTTCCAAAATAGGACTCGACATCGACAGAGGCTCACTCAGTTGTTTCCCGAAATCATGCTATAACTGTTATGGTGTTCGCTAGTCGTCATCATCTAACATGCCCGACCGATATCAATGAACATTTCCTGTGTCTGTAAAATTTGATTGAGTAGATGCGAGAATATTTTGACCGACCTAAGAACCTGCTGGCAGATTGCTCTTTTCCTTACTACCCTTGATCGAAACAATCATGGAAACGAACCTTACCATACTTCAAGGAAGGTGCCCCTCACCCGTGCATATCTACCTTTCTGACCGCAGATTACCACCATAGCCTTCTCTTTCAAGGGATGGTTTGTGACTTCTTTCCCAACAATCTTTTCCCATCTTGAGCTATTCATCTCGGCTGAAATTACTCTGATATACTGCTATTACGATTCGTGCCTGTATCCGGCCTCTATTACGAATGTCACTATCTCCTCGTACTGCATGGTGGTCGGGAAAAACCCGATATTGTCTCATCGTGCGAAGGATTGACTAGATTTCGAGTTAATCCTAACAGAATTGGTGGGGCAATTAACGCATGAAGGTAATTGCACTAGAGGGACCGAACTGATCCAACCGAACTACTGGGCGGTCTTGCTTTTCTTGGCGCCGGTGTGCTCAGCAGTGATGAGATAGTATCTCTACATACTGTCGATAGCACACCAGTGATGAGATAGTATTTGAAGTGTTGGGTTACACGTAGCCTTCGAAGTAAGCCTTACAATAATATTTTCAAAGAGCTAGTACTGTGGAGGACGCTCCGTGCAAGGTGTTGCTCTAGGCTGCTCTTTGTTCCTGCTTCAGTCGACTGGCTGGATGACTGTTAGCAGCACATAGCATGGTAAATGCACGCGCCATTTCAGTTTTTCTTTAAATCTGCCTTGGTTCTTTGCAAGTTATGGGATCAACAGTCGCTTTTCTTTTCTTGGGTTCTTTACGATGTGATTAACAGTGAAGATCAATCTCGTGAGCAAGGGCGCAATTCTGGACATTTTATCCTCCGTAGCTGGAGGAGAGGTCCACGAACAAAGCCGACTATGCGTAGTGGATGTTTTCACCGTTCCCAAATTCTGCTACGATCATGTTCGGAAGTCGTTTTACAGGTTTGCACATCACTCATTGGACCCAGATACGTTTTACAGGTTGCACATCACTCACTGGACCCAGCTGGACACCGGAGCCAGTCTTCAGGGGACAGTACAGAGTGTTTCAGCAGTTGGTGTTTCAACGATTTGCAACCTCGTGAACGTATTATGCTACTCTCAGGTACCCAGGTAATCTAACTAGTCACGGAGAAGCATCAGCAAAAGCAGCTCTGTACCGAGACCGTTTCCAGCTAGTCCAGCTACTCCAACAGCGTGTTCTGCGAGACAGGCACTTCACCACCGGCCTTTGGGAGGAACACTTTCTGCAACTGGGAGCTGCGAGGTTGCGAGGTTAGCCATCAGAAGTCATATGTTTGGTATGCATATACTGTAGCATTTCCAGGTACCGAAATGTTTCTAAGAATATCGTAGTATCTTTTATCGTTAGGAATCTCGCTGGAGAGCTCATGTTTTGTTGCGAGGAATTGAGTACCTAAAGAGTTCAAGTTCAAGTTTGACCTGACGTCTGCCATGTATAAGCCAGGTGAACGTTAATGATTATACTGAGAGTCGTGGTGAAGTAGCAGCGCAGTTTTTCTTACGCGTTCAGGTTCCTACTTTCAAGAGTCCAGACTGATAGGTTTTGTTTGTGCGTTTGCGTCACCCGTATGCAGTTGACCCCTCTACAAGCCTTGGCAGGGAATGCGTTGGGTGATGGGTACAGTACACAGATTCAATGCTGAAAAATTCCATGGTTTGTTATGGACAAGAACTTGTAAAATGGATTTTCATATTCACTTGATCAAGTTCGACATGTAGATACGGTATATTTTTGCTGGTAGGCTTAACGTGGTTGTTAGGGTTGGATTAGAAAGCTGTTTAGTTAGCTTTCGTGTATAAGAAAAACCTCGGGTGCAGACGTGTACCTAATGCTCTCATTGTAAGCAGTCATGTCTGGAATGAACGGTGCGGGTGCAGTCGGGTACTATTGCTCTCATTGTAAGCAGTCATGTCTGGAATGAACGGTTCAAATGGACTTCAGGCTTTTGCTGTAACTGTTGGTATTTCACAATTGAAGGTTTACTATGACCTTGTGCAGCTCCTCGATGACTTGAACAAAGGCAACATTGACCTCACAAGTAAGTTATCTCTCTCAGAACTTCCAGTTTCAGAGTATATTTTTACCACTCGCTTCAGTATATTCTTGCTTTTAGTAGTCATCCTGGTATTGAAATTATCGACAAAGGCGAATTCACTTTAGTAGAAGAGTTTCGACGTTCATCAGAGTACTGCAGATTGGACATGATCCGTCATTAGAAAATTGTACGGATGTTTTACTTGTGGCAACTACGGGAGAAAAAATCGATCTTGTCACTCGGACTGTAGGATCTATTCGAATGGAGGTTGTTCGACTTGGAACTAAAATGCAAAGCATCATACATAAGAAGCTGCAAGTGGCGTTGCCCAGAATCTGTTCTTACAGAGTTCAAGCTATACGTTTCAACCTGTCAGGACATGTTGTGGACTAAAGGCGAGCGAATCAACGTTGTTCGGATGTTCAACGTTGAGCTGTTGCTTCTCTACAGGACATAACTTTGGAGACGTGGCAGAAATTGCAGAGTTAAGAGATCAGGTAAATGATCATGTTTATTACTCGTTGTGCAGAGCGGAGGATCTTCTGTAGAGTTGCTGAGTTTTTGGTGTCTTATGCCTCTGTAGAGTTGCGTAGTTTTGATGTCTTATGCCTCTGGACATTGACTGCAGTGCAGGACCCAGATTTCTGCTGTGGGGAAGATGTCTGAGGAGGTAGAGAAACTTGAGGAAAAGGTAAACGAACGTTCTCCGGCATCCCGTTTGGATCTCAATTTAGACTTCTGAAGTCTATTCCTGGTATAGTCTGTCTGTGCAGTTATTGATTTGCAAATTATTGGAATCTTTTTGTTACTTTGTGTTTAGATCTTTGTGATATATCTAGGTTTACCTTACCTGCTACATCAGACTTCTCGTGAACTGTTTCTGAGCATAAAGGCTAATTGATTCTTCACGGGTGTAGGTGCTTACATTAGAGGGTATAGCAATATATAGGATCTGCGATCTTTTTCTTTTAAAGAATGATAATGCAGATGACCCCATCAATCGGTCTCTTGAATTCATGTTTCGCTTGATGTGTAGTAGCAACTTTTCTGTGGAGCGAGAGGTGAGTATGAAAAAAGTTTGTTTCTAGTATTTTTCTCCAAACGTACACCAACTTGAGTTTTTCTGTCTCTGTACTAAGCCTTAATTTCCTAATCTGTCTGCTCCTGAATCTGGGTGTTAAACCTTGAGTACGTAAGTCAAATAAACTATCTAAAGTTGTTAATGTTTTAATCGCAGTCGGAGAAATATTTCTTCGGTCCATGGAAGATAGATGCCAGAGAAGTGTTTCTGACCACAGAACACTGCTATTGCTTCGTCAACCTAAGGCCCGTAGTTCCTGGTATTGTCATTCAACTGGACTTCACTTGGACTCCCTATATAGTATACATGACCTATTGAATAGGTAAATCAGTGTGCTGCTTTGTGTTTGAAGACTTTCCCTAACAACTTTCCTAATATGAAGAAAGAAGTGATTCAATATGACTAAATAAACGGAAGGATGTTTTTACAGTTTTCATTATGATATGCTTTCAGTAATGTTAGCATGAGGGAACATAAAGTTTTCCTTGTACTCGTGACGAAGTTGTGTTGTGTTTTGCAGGTCATATCCTTACTGAACGTTCAGTTCTTCTTTTTCAGGAGTCGGTAAGACTGTTATAAGTAGTGTATGAATAAGTTGTAATGAACTGGTCGGAACGCGTGTTCAGTTTAGCAAATACTCTTGTGAATCTTGACTATCAAAACATGTCTTGGTCGCCACCAAGAAATTGGTTCCACGTTTTACGGACCTTACTCCAGAAGAAGTAGCGGATCTTTGGCTCACAGCGCAGAAGGTCGGGCAGAAACTGGAGCTATTTTTCAAGGCAACTTCTCTGACCTTGGCGATTCAGGTACTTACTGAAGGATCTGTGTCCGTTCTCTTGCATTTGAAATTGGTCGTCTTTTTGCAGTGATCATTTGTTCAAAGATCGTTTGTTCAAAGATGTAATTTTGTCTTCCTAGGATGGACCTGAAGCAGGGCAAACAGTTCCACACATACATGTTCATATACTGCCAAGGCAAAAGAGAGACTTTGAAAACAATGATGAGATTTATGACGAGGTATTCATCAAACTGTAAACTCCTCAATATACGCATATTTGCCACGGACATGAAGGAGCATTAATCGCGAATCTGAAACTCTTTACTCTTATCTTTCATCAGCTGGATAAGAAGGAGAAAGAGCTCAACGAAGCGAAGAAAGAGGAGGAAAAACATTTGAATCTAGACGAAGAGAGAAAAGACCGTAGCCGCGAAGAGATGTTTGAAGAAGCTTCAAAGCTGAGAACTTTGTTCTAGTGATTCAGAGGTATTATCTCCTGATGTCATGATTCGGCTCGAGTGTAGAATCAGCGGTTGTGGAAAAAGGAACTTTCTTTTGCTTTTATTTTTCTAAAACTTCTACATATAGAATTGATTCTTCTCGTAACTCGAGTGTTCTGAACCCACTTAGTTGCTTACTGTTATCTTGCTCAACCACTATGAGTGCTACCCACGTCTCCTCAAGCCTGTTGGTTGTTGCATGGCCGGTGCTTGATGTCTCCCTTCAGATTCTTTGCTTCCACTGCTGTAGAGACCACCAATGTCGACGCGCTTCTCGCAGTCAGATGGAGTTAAGCTTCACGTGGCAAGAGTTCCAAGAGTTCGGATCGGTGAAAGATTGGTCATGGACTCCAACAATTGCTAGTAACTATGATTCGTAGTTTGCGAACAGCGAACGATCTGCGTACAACAAAGCTTCGTTTGGTAGGATATGGGATGGTCAGCCTCTTGCTTTGTTTTGGCGATAAGGACTCGGTGATAGGAAGACTGGACCACTTCTACACATAGGAATTGTTAAAGAGGAGATACATTGACTTCGTCCCATTTTCTCTATGCGTGAGCATAGCTATACGTCACATTGTGAAAACCGGAAAGGAAGGGGATTTTCTTGTCGTGTAGTGGATTTTTTGGTCCATTGCAAGCGGAGCTTTTTATTTTTGTTCTGATCCTGCAAATTCACTAAAGCACTAGAAGATTAGGTATCGAGTATCGATCGTAACTTCAAAAGTCGTAATTTACAATACAGTTTGCATTGATAGAAATCGTGAAAGCGGGAGCGGAATTTTATGATCTTTGTTAGGGGGACCTTGTCAAGTAGACGTTTGAACAAACGGACACTTGTCAAACCTCCGTCCATCAAGGAAAAGGGAAGACGTGATTTGCTTGGCAGCTCTAGGTCTATTGTAGGTCTATTGTAGGTCTATTGTGAGAACTGGGAAAGGAGTCTGGGTTTGTCGTCGTGTAATGTATCTTGTCGTATTATGAGTGAAAGAGAGAAGGGTGGAGGGAGTTGTTAGCAGGTCGAGTGCGAAGTGCGAGCAGTGAGGAAGACTTTTGATCGGAGCAGAGACAGCTAGGAAGTTGAACGGGAAAAAGGATGAAGCGAAGAGACTCATCTATTCTAAAACATGTACGTAGTGAAAATGTTGAAATTAAAATCCCATGGTGGTGGAAAGTGTTCATGCTCTTAGTTCTCAAACGAAGCATTTGAGAAAATTTAAAGATCTCCTAAGGTTATATCCATCACCAGTATTCAAGGATTAGTCTGCCGCAGTAAGAAAAGTTCCTCAGGTCGAAGCTCCACACTAGATTCGATGGGCGAACCTTCATCAAGTCAAGACCACGGAGTCTCCTGTCCACCCCATTGCTTAGAAAAGACATCTACCCGGAACTGGTTGTTTCCCCCACACAACTGCTGCATCCTTATCAAGACGATAAAACGGGACGCAATGGATAGCCAACGGATGGAAAGACCCCATCAAGTAATGAACGTGGTTCACCGTCAGCACTCACTTCTGATTCACCTGTCTCAACTGGGGAGGGGAGAACGGGTGACATATTTACAACATGCCATCATAGTCATAAGTTCAAGGAGTTGGAGGATCCAATGGATCAGGGATTAATGCTCAAACATCCACGTCTTCAGGATGTAGAACTCTGGGAGGAAAAAGGATGCGGGCAATACCTGACCGCAAGCGCTACTGGTTGCCGCAGCCAATGAGCACTGAAAGTCAGAGAGGCCAGTACCGACAGACCCTATGTGGAAAACCGAGAGACCCTATGTGGAAGCCAGGTCCAATATGCAATCAGGATAAATGACTCGGAAAATCCCTCCCTCTTCTATCTACATCTATGATGCAAAGGTCGAAATCAGAGAATTGGTGCCCTTCTGCCCAAAAGCCTCTCCACCATCACCAGAAAGTCAGGAATAAACCCACCAAAGTATCTGACTTTACAGACCTGGGTTCCGTATCGAGCACCTGCCATTCGGCGGTAAGTGTGGTTCTACCCTCATACATAAATTTACATCTGCAGCATTTACGTATCGCCAGCCCAAAAGAGCAACTATGAGTCCAAACTCTGCAAAAACGACTTCTCCTAGGCTATCTGGGAAGTATATTACGCGATTGGTTACTGAGTACCCTAGATCTGAGGAACAGTGCTGATATACCTCTCGTATTCTGGTCTCGAAGAATTAGCAGCAGCCAGCAACATACGACCACTTGCAACTAAATCTCTCAGCAGTTGCATCTGGTTGACAGATCTCGCGAGATCTTCCAAAAGATTTACTGAAGACACCTTGTGGCGGAAAAAACCCTGCAGAGACTCGACAACAACTCTGCCCCTTCCCCTGTGACACCTGAGCGTACATACATCGGTGACATGAGATCTGCCGCGGTTTGTCGCAACACACGGCGTACGTTGCCCGAGGTGTGCATAACGAAGAGAGCAATAAACTTGCTGCATGCACGTTCTGTTACAGGCAGACCTAGATTACAGAATCACAGCGCGATGACACTCGCCAAGTCCCCACGGTACTTCATAGGATAAGAAAGTGAGGACATTGAACACTTGACGCCATCATCTTACATCGAAATTCTTCTTACCGGAGAGGCTCTGCAGAGGACACCCTAGTATGCAGTCAACGTACTGATTAGACAAAGTAACATAGGGTGTGGACAGCCCGCCTCCAATGAGACGAGAAGGGCCTCCAAGACAGTTGCCGACCAACTCCTACAATATTTGGAGGGAATTACAATAAAGATTCAGAGGTAAGGAAAGCAGTTAAATATCACCGTTTCCAAGCACTTCGGAATATACCTGTGTGAATGCTGGCAAGAGATACAACCGGTTGTCAGGGCTCCTCGTAAAAGCTCCAACCTCTCTTTCGATCAAATCAGAGGCGTAATTCACATCATTTTGTAGCGTTGTACATACAGGAACAATGGTGGTGTTTGAAAGTTCTCTAGCTGCAGTCATGTGCTGCTTCCAAGACATAGCTGCGGTCTGCACATGGTCAAAAGCATAGTGATCTTGCTGAAACTGAGGCTCATTTCTTGAATCGCTGAATATATCTTGGCACATGAGTACAGCAGAACGAATCAGACACGTGCACGCACTTAAGGTAACGCCCAATTCCCAGAGAGCCCAACGAAGTACGTTTGATGAGTCGGCCAGGTGGTCAATCGGAATTGAACATATTTCCAACTCAGCAGGGTCTCATCAGTCCAGGTCTGGTCCGGTACATCTCGGGTAACTCCCGCTTTGTGTAGTGGTAGACCAGTGAGTGGAATTTAGTACCTTTGTAAAAGAGTTCGCGGAGGGTTCCAGAAGGTAGAAATTGTATATCAGCAGTGATAAGATGCTTACGATCACTGTCAATAAAAGAAGAAAACTTGTGACAGCGACAAGGAGAAGAAAAAGTATCCTACCACAGATCTGTAGGCAAAATACTTCAGACCAGTCTATTTCCGTGCGACCAAGGGACCAGCTTTCCTCAAGGCTGGAGGGATGCATTCTAAGATAACGGGTTAATGTAGAAGTTGAGGAAGGACTGGTAAGTCCAAATCCCGAGAAACAAAAAAACCGAAATCAACATATGCTGTCTTCTAACACAAACCCGTCGTTAGTCACGGAGATTTCTGTCAGACAAGAGATACGACATATTATAAAATAAAATGAGAGAGTAGTATTTAGAGAAAAGTGCGTCAGTGAGTTTGTTGAGGTCCAGTAACTGAGGAAGGAAGAGTATTCTCTGGCCACAATCTCTAGAACCAAAAACTCCATTAGTCACAGCACTGGAAGGTGCAGTAGTGAGGGAAAGTGGATGGGGTGGGTGAAGAAGCACTCAGAAGATGAGCGAAGAGGGCTCTTGGTCCGTAAAGGTGTTTACGTATTCTGTTTCTCTGAGAACGCCTACGGTTAGATTACCATTGGATGTTATATCCACTGGGGAAGAAGGATTGCAGGATACACCTCCGGTCCTTTCAAGGGGAGTGGCAACGTTCCGGAAGAGTTCAGTATCATGAGAAAAGCAGTTTCCGGAGAAACAGTAACTTCCCTCACGCACTCAGATAACCCCCAATCAGTTTTGAACCCAGGGAAGTACAAGGTAAGTAACAAAGACGGGCGTAGAGGCAGGCCAACTTGGATTGAGTAGTTATCTTCATACGTCGAGAATGGCAGATATTAGAGAACGCAATTAGGGGTATCACACAATTAGCCCAGCCAAGTACACAGTGAGAAGCAATAGGGGCCGAACGTGCGCTAACAATGCCGAGCGGAGTTAGCGAATTGTTATATAACCTGAGGGTGTGCCGATGGAAATGTGTAGTGCGAAGCACATTTCCAATAGGCTCCCCTCGGTATGTAGTCGAATTCGAGTAGACAATGACAAGAGAACAAATGCAGTATGCTTCAAAGGCTAAATGCAAACCCCAATGCAGAAATGAAGACAAACTAGATTTGTCTACTGCAATGTTGAAAGAAGCGAAGGTTATGAAATCAAAACGTAGATACCGCCGAACCATAGAAGGTGTACACCCAAGAACCTAATTACCACAATAGTGATTGGATTGAGTAATTAGCGAATGTGTATAACCAGGGGTCGGACCGATGGAAATCTGTAGGACGAAGCACATTTCCAGAGATCGTTTCCCTAAGTATGGAAGTGCAGAAAACATGGCATGTACAATATGCGCTGCAGACAATCTAAGTGTATGACGATTCTAATGCAGAACAGAAGAACAATAAGTAAAGTGCATAAAGAGCTAACAGATTTATCTAAACAAACGACGAGAACAAGAAGAATGAGGCACTATGCATCATTCGAAGAAGCAATCAGTAAGCATCCGGAAGTAATCAAACAAGCAATCATGCAGCCAGGTGGTCAACCATGAAAAAGTTATAGAGGCAATTCTCTGAACAAGGTCACTGACGCAGCTGTAGGTAATGAGTAGGTGTACACTTGGATACCCAACTATCACCGATCAACTCAGAACATGCAGGTAAAACACACTTCCCACTGACTGTTATGACAAGGCAGACTATGATATACAGATTCTTACCCTGTTAGCATGAATAAGTGCACCATAGACCGACTCCAACTCCATTCGACGGGCACTGAATTCCTCGATCTTCTGTAAAAAGACCAATCAGTAATCAACGAATAAACGAATAAACGAATAAACGAACAATTTAGTGCTAAACCCTGACGCAGCTGTAGGTATTGAGTAGGTGTACACTCATGTACTGGTTTCTGTCGGGTCCATGGTGTCTAGTATACAAACTCTTTTGTAAAAGACATGGTCGGGACCACCTCTTCGAGTGAAACATGATATCTGCCAAACTTTGGGGTGCCTTGTAAGATCTACACGGTGTGACTCCGAGGAGCTCAAAAGGGAGCGATTACTAAAAAAAGGAGTAAAGAACATTCTACCTGAATCGCTCCGCATCCGCTCTGATGTCAATCCTCTCTGTCTCCTTAATGATATTAGCAACTATACGGGAGGTGTAACCAATCATGGCTTGAAGCAGGTGAGGAGGGCTTCTCAACACGCTCAAAGCTGTCTGTTTGACTTGTTCCGAAATACCATCTCGTCCATCGACGACAAACCCCAACTCTGTCTCCTCGATGTGATTTTCGCTCCTGGCAGTATCACCATCATAAGCGTGGAACACACCCCTGATCTTTTCAACTAGGTTACCCGAGATCATCTCACAAGTGACCCTAATGCTCATCTCCTCCGCAGTTTCTTTGAAACTATTTTCATCTGAGAGCCTCTCGCCTCTAACTGCTGTGGCGTACATGGAAGGTTCTCTTCTAAAACGGTCGTTTGTACCATTTGACCATCCCCCTCTCTGAGACTCTCTTGCCTGCTCCACATAAGTATGTAGACGCCGCCAATTCTCTGTGAGTATGCGAATAGCCTGCTCGCACCGTTGATCATATGCCTCTAGGAGCACTTGCTTATGTCTGTTCATCACCCAAATCCCGGCAATCAGGTACTTTCATCCGCCTTCTCATCCAGAACTCGCTGACGCTCTCCTTCTTCAGTTGAAAGATCCGACATTCTCCCTTTCATCTCTTTCGACGATCGTTCAATCATATGTCTCAGTCTAGCTACCTCTTTCTCAGCATCTCTCTCTCCTGCAATGCCTTCTCTCACCGTTTGATCTACGTATTCTGTACCTTCGTCCTCGTCGTAACTTTCTTTCTCACGGAACTCCTTGACCTTGACACTTCTAGAGCTTGCACTGTTCTTCAGCTTTCCTTCTGGCCTCCTTCGTTCCCTCTCCATTTGCTTTGTGGATTCCTCTTCAACGCTAAATCCCCGTTTCTCCGACTTGACAGACTCCTTTCTTTTCAACTGATTTCCTTCTGCGTTTAAATCTTTACCTGAAAAAGTACCTATGTTGTTTCCATGAACATGAACATTACGCCGAATTTTGTCCACTGTTTTCTCAAATTTTACCCTCTCTAGAAAGAATTTCCAGACGGGGAGCATATTTCCACGACATATCTTGGTAATAGCTTCGGCTGATGGGGGTAACCTGTAACCCATTTCCTGCTCTAACCACTCCAAGATGGTGTCCGCCCGCGGACTCATGGTCGCGGGGGCTCTGCATTGCTTCCTGAAAGCAGTGATACACTGTAACCTGAGTTGGACTATGCCGATTCACTCAGCAAACTTGTACACTACGAAAACATCTTTCCTACTCCATCCCCATTGAGCTTTTCTAGAGTCCAAGAATTTAGACCGGCCATGAGATATCCCCGCCAAAACTTATAAAAGTAGATAGCACCCGACGTCCACCAAGGCACGTAATAGAGAAAATGTCAAGGTCTTCAACACGATTCAGCTCGAGGAGAAGAATGTTCATCCCTATCAACCTAAGGAACCTTCACGTGTCAGCATGCATAATCCCTACAACCTGCCTTCAAATCCGTTAGCCATAACATTAATCTCGCTCCAGTGCACAATAAGCAGCCGGTACACCTGGCTCTGGACTCCCTCCCCCTGAGCCATAGGACAAGCGCTGGATATACGCATGCTCTAGTCCATCCACAGTAGTCCACAGCATGGAGAGTCAGAAAGACAAGACTTGTACGTGATGCGCAGCAACTATCTCGTCTGCACATATCCCCCACGCGAACTGTGGGAACCCGACTAGCATCTGAGTACCGAACTGTTTTGGGTCAAGGGTGAGGAAAGACGTTGAAGACGAAAGATTGAGGTTCTCGGTGCAATCAAACTTCACCCCGAGAAAAGAGACTGATAGAACTGAGGTCACAACGTTGCCTTATAGAGACCAGAAGAGTGCTATCAAACTTCATCCCCAGACACTGATCCCGAGACACACTTGCCAGAAAGAGTACATACTACACAATCAATTCGAGGACAAACACCGTTATGATCCTGTTGATCATATGACTGCAAGCAATTTCGACAGCATGATGAGCCTCTGGAGGTACTCTGAAGGTACTTTATGATATGTTGGCTCATCTAGAAGTAGAAGTCAGGATCTCGCAGCAAAACGTTTCCGAGTAACATTGGCAGCTGCCATCCGCCTCCAAATACTTAATCCATCCGCCACTAAATGCAGTTACCACCTGCTCACCATCTCCTAATCCAGACATTGTTTTATTTGTTTTAACATCCACATCATACATTTTTTAAAGCTGCTACTTGCACCTGAAACCTATCCACCTAGCAATTTCGCCATAAAGTCCACGTCTTCTGAAGTTGACAGGTGAAGAAATCGGTAGCTGCTTTTAGCACCGTAACGTGGGTAACAGTGGGTTCGGATCTAGCAAATCACTGCAGCTAATTCGAGTCCAACGTGTTTCTCACTAGATGCTTGAGAGCTCCGCTTCTCTAGTGACTGGGCGATAGGCACTAAAAGCTCCATCATGAGAAAATGATCCAGGACTGAAACTGGTGACTCCTGTGTACTTGAACTCCTTTTGTATAAGTCGATCAGCCAGCACTATCTGCATGCATTAAATTTCTTGAAATTAGAATTGACCAGCTTGTAGCGGTTCCACGCCGATGGTGGTCTGAGGTCCCACACGCAGATGTCTGTACAATAGTTGGTAAAATTTATTCCATATCAAAGTACGGAAGTGAATAAGTAGCAGTTCCGACGACTTCACACCACATCCAGCCTACTCTCGCATAAAACTGAAATATGCCAACACATCTTTACCGTATGAGGGATGGGATAGACTTGTAAAGCGTGGTCTAGAGGCCAGCTGATGGGCTGCACCGTCAGAGGAAGTGGACACAGATGACTCTGGTGTAAAATTGTGGTCACAAGCTGCAACACAAACAGTCCCAATGAAATGAAATTTTCATGTGGACGGTCCTACACTTCAGGGGAATCATGTCACGTAGAACAAACCAACTTGAAGCAACGACTCAGTGGGAAGATTCAACGTACGTGCTGGAAGTAATCTTGAGTTTCTTCTTCAGATGGTGGCAAGATACAATTCCGCCGCATACGATTCATAAGATCCTCTCGGAAGAAGATTATTTCCTGCGAATAGAAACGGATCCTGGAACAAAAGCAGCAATAGAAAGTTAATCAGTAAATCTCTTTCCCCTATCGTTTCGGGGCCCACTACCTTAAACTAATAGGTTCATTTCATCAGCAGCTGTGAAGTCCTAAACTTTCCGTATTGGTTTACTGGTCACTCATGGCCTCTCTATACTCAATCCATAAGTTCACTCCTTCGATCACTGGAGAAATTAAAATTACTCCTCCTCAGCTATGAGCAGGGACCTAGCGCATGAATCCATAAGTTCACTCCTTCGATCACTAGAGAAATCAAAATTACTCCTCCTCAGCTATGAGCAGGGACCTAGCGCATGAATTCATGAGTACATCCCGAAGCTGATCAATCCCTTAGATAACGGATATTCACTCAGCCTGGATTTCAGGTGAAGATTAAAAGTACCTGCAAGGATTACTCGCAAAAGTGGCATCTGGTACATGTTTAATGACCTCGTCCGTAAAGTACTTAAGTAGTGCAGGCCTGGGAAGAACATTTGCTGAGCCTGTTCTCAACCGCAACACAAAGATGTATATAAAGCGATATAATGGAGCTCTTGCGGGACGTTGATTATCGAGGGTATATCTTCTACGGTCATGAAAGCATAACAAAACAATCGACTGACCGATAGTTGGACAATCAGACAACAGGAGAATAAACTGATCAAGAAATGACACGCATCTGACGCAGGCAACCATACCCTCAAACAACATGGTGCACACACTGGCAGTCAATGTTGTTTCACCTGATACAGTTCATGATTATAGCATAGCATGGTTGCTCACCTATGTCCTCTGGACCCGGAATGAATATGAAGCGACTTGCTTCTTTGATACGGGGATGAGCACTTATCAGTTCACCCAATCTTGCGAAGTGAGAGCTGCAAGGTAAACCAAGTGCTACATAAGTACGACAGATTATTGAAGACAAAGACATGCAAAGCTCTCATATGCATTTCATCATGGTAGTTCTTGAAACCTCGAAGTTGGCATATCGTCCGGGCTACGTGCCTAAACCTAATTACCCTACAGTAGTGATCCCTGAAACCCTAATTAAACTTGCACGGTAGCAGCCGTAAACTCTTTGAGCTCATTTATGACGTGACACCTAAACTCATATATCATACGTTCAGGAATCCAGCACTGATTCATATATTCAGGGAAATACGGGGCCAAGTACATAGTAACTATCCAATGGGGGCCGAATGTGCGCTAAACTGTCAAGCGAAGTTAGCGAATTACTTGTAACCGAAGGGTGTGCCGATGGGAATGTGTAGCAAGACGGAAATTTCCAGATAAAGTTCCCCTTGGTATAGAGTGTGATGCAGAGTGCAAGTAGTCATAGTCAATCTACTGTGAGTGTGCAGGTCTTTTGAGTCTTTTGACTCGCAGGTCTTTTGAGTCTATCTCCTGGTGTATCAGAGCATGGCTTAATACCCGTAATGACAGTGCGACTTCTATGTTTCTCCATCAGACGAATCACCAAATACTCTCTGTACCAATAATGCGACCCACTTCTTCATCTATCAAGCAATCACACTCCATAACAATGTCCGGCAGTTTTTCTGTCAAAAGTGAGATTGCCACTACGATTTGCAGTTCAGACTTACCGAAGTTCAGAGAAGGCATTGAAGGCTAGGTTGCATGGATGACTGCAAAAGTTCCCCATAAATACGAAAAGAGAAGGCACCACTTCCACCGTCTCAAATCCATCCAAGACTTGTGTCAGCTTTTGCATGGTCTGCAATCCGATACGAGTAACTGCTAAGAGGATTTACTACATAAACCAGCATATACGAGAGGTACATACAGAAATTCGAGGTACCTTATATATATCACATCTTAAGGCAGGCACAAAGAACATAAACCATACATAGTGAAATTATAGGTACCTCACACACGTCGGATGAAGTAGATTAATCATTTTTTTTAACAAAAATGAACAGATCACATCTTAAGGCAGGCACAAAGAAAACCTTGTCACAACAACCCTAGCAAACCGGGAAACGCACAGATGGCAACAGACAAAGTCCAACGATGGAACAAAACACGTGAAACATGGACAAAAATCAGACAGACGCCACCTCACAAAGTTTCAGATCTGCACAGACGAGGTTCATGTGGTAATGTATGTGGCCGGCGATACCTCCTCATGATCGAGCCACACCTCCGCGAGAATGACAAACATATCATTTGCTTTCTCTTCCAGTCGCTCTAGTTTGTTCTGTCGGTAGTCAAGAAAACTCCCAACTGCGGCGCGTGCGTTTACCATGCCATGTGCTGCTAACAGTCATCCAGCCAGTCGACTCAAGCAGGAACAAACTGCTCTATGCAACTTCCTTGCACAGAGCGTCCTCGACAGTACTAGCTCTTTGAAAATATTATTGTCAGGCTTACTTCCAAAAATTTCTTTTTCAGCACCCAAGGACACGACGTGTACCGCATACATCAACTGGACAGTATGTAGGATACTATCTCATCAGTGCTGAGCACACCGGCACCAAAAAAATCATGACCGGCAGTAACTGATAGTGAAACACTTCTGTGCTCCAGTGGAGGAAACCCCATTGTATATATCTGTAACAAAACCCACCAAAATTTTATGTTTGTCGTAAGAGTACTGAAAGATTCACTACGGCTCATCAACATGATATGACAATGAGTGGAAAAAGTAAATTCTGTTGAATGACAGGTAATGGCATGTCAGTGGAGTAAATGAGTATCAACCTTGAAGACTCCATCTGCCTTGTAGATACCTTCCGCTACTACAACAGAGTTTTCTGTGAAGAATCCTGTAGTGATCTTGTGAATGCAGACAGTCAAGAAAGAAGCACTGAAGCTTTTACACTACTGTTGTTAAACGTTTTGCAGAACTTAACGCACGGAAAAGCAGACAGTCAAGAAAGATGCACTGAAGCTTTTACACTACTGTGGTTAAACGTTTTGCAGAACTTAACGCACGGTTTCCGAGACTAGATTCCCATCTGAAAGGAAGGCCACCTGTAACCGTCACTCTTTCAGGATATTGCTTCGGAAAAATCTATTGGGACAGAACCAGTGAGATCTTCAAGGCAGAATCGATCATCTTCAGCCTGGTATACCGTACCCATCACCCAACGCTTTGCAGCATTCCCTGCCAAGGCTTGTAGAGGGGTCAACTGCATACGGGTGACGCAAGCGCACAAACCAAACCGATTAGTCTGGACTCTAGAAAGATCCAGACTAGTAGGAACAGGAAGTAAGAAAAACTTCGCTGCTAGTTCACCACGAAACTTTACCAGTATAATCATTCACGTTCACTGGCTTATACTTTGCAGACATCAGGTCAAACTGGAACTGTTTAGGTACTCAATATCCTCGCAACAAAACATGAGCTCTCCACGGAGATTCTTAACGACAAAAGGTACTACGATATTCTTAGAAGCATTTCGGTATTTCGGTATTGGCTATGTCGTACTAATCAAGCTGAAAATGCTACAGTATATGCATACCAAACGTATGACTTCTGAAGGCTAACCTCGCAGCTCCCAGTTGCAGAAGTGTTCCTACCAAAGGCCGGTTTGGTGAAGTGCCTGTCTCGCAGAACACGCTGTTGGAGTAGCTGGAAACGGTCTCGGTATAGAGCTGCTTTAGCTGATGCTTCTCCGTGACTAGTTAGATTACCTGGGTACCTGAGAGTAGCATAATACGTTCACGAGGTTGAATAGCAAATCGTTGAATCACCAATTGCTGAAACACTCTGCACTGCCTCCTTAAGACTGGCTCCCGGTGTCGAGCTAGGTCCAATGAGCGATGTGCAAACCTGTAAAACGACTTCCGCGCATGATCGTAGCAGAATTTGGGGACGGTGAAAGCATCCACTACACATAGTCGGCTTTGTTCGTGGACGTCTCCTCCACTTACAGCGGATAAAATGTCCAGAATTGCGTCCTTGCTCACGAAATTGCTCTTCACTGTTAATCACATCGTAAACAACCCAAGAAAAGCGGCTGTTGATCCCAAGACCCAAGGCAGATTTAAAGAAAAACTGACATCCGTCCTGTTGATTTCGGGGCTACTTACATGACGCTTTATCTATCTCCAGAAAAATGCGATTCAACGCTGCTTCATCCGAGCTGGAGAAGCCCTCCAGGTGAGTCATAACCGCTTTCAACGCATCCAACGTCAGAGTGAGTCCACGCATCTTAAACTTCTGCTGCACCTTTCTCATGTTTTGCTGCTCTTGCACCCCCATTTCACGACGACTGGTTTGTTGGAGAGCGATCGAGTGTATGGTCGTATAACCAAGAATTTAGACCGGCCATGAGATATCCCCGCCAAAACTTATAAAAGTAGATAGCACCCAACGTCCACCAAGGCACGTAATAGAGAAAATGTCAAGGTCTTCAACACGATTCAGCTCGAGGAGAAGAATGTTCATCCCTATCAGCCTAAGGAATCCAGTGAACCTTCACGTGTCAGCATGCATAATCCCTACAACCTGCCTTCAAATCCGTTAGTCATAACATTAAAGTCCACTAATACTGGCATCTCGCTCCAGTGCACAATAAAGCAGCCGGTACACCTGGCTCTGGACTCCCTCCCCTGAAGCTCCAAACCGGGTACGACACAAGCTCACTCCCACGCCAAGTCTACATGTTTCTGAAGAAGTAAACTAGTGGGTGGTGTCTTGCCGCAATGCAGTGAAGCCAAAAGAAAGAAATCATCAGTCCGACTCTAACTGCGACTTGTGATCTTCCACAACCTGTCAATCCATACGCATTCTTTTTAATTCAGCACCACATTCCCATCGTCAGGCCTGAACTATCTGCCGACCTACACCACTTCGTTCCCGAGTGCATTGCTCTACACTAACTCGCTGTCTAACCAGACACATACAGCCCCCTGAAATATCCCGAAATCGTGCAAAACCAGTTATGTAATGTATACCTTTTCCCATGACAAATCAAGGTCGTGTCACACATTTGCAATTCTAAGATCCAGGCTGCCTCCTCATTCCCATTTTCAGCTGAAGCTACAATTATCGTGCACAGCTCCAGCCAATCACTCGTCGTGATATTACAGATCTGCGCTCTCTTGTACTTGAGGTAGTGACTCCTTCCCATACATCACGTCCGATGCACTGATTTCCAGAAATCAATGTCGTGGCAATGTCGCAATCGCGCCCATCTCATGAATTCCCTCGACTCTCCTTACACTCATAACTCACATAACTTCATATCGGAACTAATTCAACACTGGAATATCTCTCAAGTTACGAGTGCGCCTGAAACTCCGGTGGTGCACGTCTAGATACGGGTTCCAAGGTCTCCACGTTGAGTTGGTAAGGACGGATTCAGTTGTCCCGCCTCGCCAAGAATAAGCCCTGCCGGCATCGCCCACACCCACACACCAGCCCTTGAGAAGTTGCCAATCAGTGGAATAGTTGCATAGTGTATCAGTCTGTATGACAATTTTGGCAACTTTTGGCGTAGCCGAGAAATTTCCCTCATTTCGTTGAACTGCTCTGAATTTTGGACCGAGGTTGAAACCAAGTTGGTTTATGAACTCTTTTAACCATGACCTCTGCCACTCACTTCTTCGATCACATAATCTTTAGCATACATAAAAGTATGTAAAATTTTTAGAGTATGATCTCAATGTGATAAATAATCTAAATTGAAGTAGTATTCTTAATCAACTTGAAAGTTTAATATTACCACAATTTGTTGTAACTTTTACTTAATAAGATGTATTCATTTATCCTATGTTAATCTGATCTTCTCAATTTTGCTTGAGAGACCATTACAAAATTCTTTAGCTCAAGAGCTTCCAATAAACGTTAGACATATAGTGTTGAAGTTCCTAAGTTTAAAAGACTACATTTGTCAATATTAACCCCTAGTCCTATTACAAATACTATAGTAGACCAGAAGTACTCCATTGTCCAGTCATGTCTCAGAGTTCATAGAGCTCAGAGAAATCTTGGAATAATCAGAAAGTTGTAAAAGTTCATATCTTTCTCATTTCTCTATTTCTGAAAGCAAGTCAGACATCGATAGAAAGCTTATATGGAGTATACTGAATGTGCATGCAAAGTGCACTTTTGGCTCGCAAGAGCAAAAAGATAAACGTTAACATAGCTCAAAAAATTATCATAAATCATCGACTACCAACTGGGTTAGTGTTTACTGCAAAATATATTAATAGAGTAGAATGCATATTTTAAAACAAACTAACAGCTAAAGCTAAATGTAGATTTTAGAACAAATTGATCATCACGTTAAAAATAAAGTTTATATATTTAAATTACTAAATTTAAATATATAAAAAGGATTCTCTGTTACATGTAGTACTACATATGTTACGAGAAAGAGGAAAACCCATGATGCAATACCCACAAGCACTCTCATGTTACCATAAAATGTTCAGTCAACAAGTCATTAAATTCTGTTAAAAATAATTAATTTATGACCTAA
The DNA here is from genome assembly GCA_036924285.1 of Asterella californica. Lineage (NCBI taxonomy): Eukaryota > Viridiplantae > Streptophyta > Marchantiopsida > Marchantiales > Aytoniaceae > Asterella > Asterella californica. The sequence goes on from JAYKYS010000014.1 coordinate 11,568,521, forward strand.
TTCATCCAAAAAAATTAAAATATAAATTAAAAAGTATGCATATTGATAATGTATGAAGCTTGTATGGAGTCTACTGAGTGACACCAATTATTTTGATTGGAATCATTCATCAGTTATTTTGATGGGAATAGAACTGAATCAGTTCTAAATAACACAAAAGACCTCGGTTTATTGTGTTTATACTGCTATGAGTAAATTATGCTAATTGCAAGTTCAAAATAATCGTGATAATAAGCACTCCCAAAGGAGAAAATGCTGACGGGCTCGGGGGAGCTAAAATTAGGGTAGGTTGGAGCAGCTCGTGTTATCATAACTTTTGCCTGGTTGTGCTCTCAAGTATTAGTTTGGCAGACCATGGGAAAGTATTTTCTCGATGTTGTAGTCGTCATACATTCTTTATATTCGCTGTGGATGGAGCTTTCTTGTTTGATCATTGCGTGCAGCTTGATTGCTTCGTGCCGCTGCTGCCAATTTCTACTTGCTACAGCACATAGCACCGCTGCTTTCTGCAATTGGAGGTGGTTTCTTCGTTGCGGATTGAAGCTGCAAGTTTTTTCCTTCGACTAGGAATCAATGTTGTTTCTTGCATACGGGGACTGCCGCTTCCACTTGTTTCTTGCAGTTGGGGACAAGCACTCTCGTTTGCTTGTAGTTGAGAACTAGCTTTCTTGCTCCTGCGTTCTCAACAATCGCTGACTACCGCTCGCTTCTTTCTTTTGGTCGTTGTACTTGTTCGCTCCCCTCTGCTTGCATTCAAGAAGTGTTGGTGCACCCGTGTGGCTGTTTGTCGTTACTTTCTTCAAGCTTCTACTGCTAGAACTACTACTATGACTTTGTCTTCGAAGTCATAGTAGTAGTTCTATCGATTCTCAGTTCGTCATGCATTGATTTCGATTCTATTACTCATTTTGCCTATATCAACACCATCTTGGATTTACTTTCTTGCAGATCTTTGCTTCCACTGCATTCACAAGTTCATCCCAGTGTGTGTCTTTTCTCGTTTGAACGATGTGTCAGTGCACTACTTGCAATGTCCACTGTTTTTGAACGTGAAGATGGAACCAATGATGACAAACCTATTGTCTTGTCTTCAGTCTTGTAGGGAGCCCCCCAATAGTGCCATATAATCCCTGAGTGTCTATTTTGCACTCTATCGAACTCTTTTGTAAGCACGATATCGAAGAATATCAATGTCAAGTGGATCGTTTCGCTCTTCCTTTGATTCTGCCGCCATATCTCTTTTGATGCCTAATCCTTTGCTATCCTTTTTCGATCGGAGTACCTCATCAGAAGTTATGTTTATATAGACTTTCTATTCTATTTAAAATCTCCTGAATTCTCTTTGTATGCTTAACTTATGTTAAGATATGTTATGCTTTCTCGGGAGCTACTGAATGTTTTAAATGTATAACATATTTGTTTCTATATATTAAGTCTGAAGAGGTGCACCTTTTCCTAATGGATTCAAGCTCTACTTACTTCTCATATGTCAAATTATTTTGCTGCGAGGAGAGCGAGAAGCTCTTAAAATCCATCGTTGCGTTCGTATATAAGTAGAAAACTATACAGTGCATCTATCAAGCTTTCAACCCCAGTGTCTATAAGATAAGTTGCAAGCATCTATCGTATTCCTCTGTGTAGATGCATCAAGCCGCACGTGCGAAGGATACGAGCAATCCGTCTATTTCGCGCATGGAAAAAACATTGGTTTGAAATTCTTGAGGTTTATGTTACAGTCGGTCATACATGTGGTGATCCTGACTTTGCTTGTTGGGGCACACTGTGCGTTTTCTGCAGCAGGAATGTGAATGTGGTTTATCTCTGTGGAAAGAGGAGGAATATTGTTGTATCTCCATGTCCAAAGGATTCTCTGTCTACATGCCACGAGCACTATAGATGTCAAAAACATGTTAATCACGGTGCTAGGATGGAAAGGTTAGAACAGAACTTGCCCTCATAAATAAGTGAGCTTCTGTCTCAAGTTTTCACACTCATACTTCAAAAAGAGACATGAGGCGAGTAGAAGAATCTGCACCAAAACAAAGACTGTGCTTGAAACAAAGTTGAGATTGGCGAGGCAGTCGGAGATATCTTTATACCTCGTACACCATCAAAAGAGTAGACTTCGGCGTAAGACAGAAAGTCGAGTACCAACATATGACCGATATTAGTCTTGTAACATGATAGTCGAGTTACAAGACCTCAAAGTCAACCTCCTCATTAATGAGGAGGTTGACTTTGAGGCTCTCATGGTCTTGCCGATGTTAAGCCGCGCATGACTGTGAAGACATAAACTCCAATCAAATGTGGAGAAGATCACAAACACGTCATATATTACACTAACAAATATCTCTATATATCACACCTCAAGAAGAACTTGAACACTTGGCTTGTTTTGCCAGTAACCTTTGTGGGCAGTGATTCAGTTTGTACATTTTCTCGCCGAACATCAATATACTTCCTCCGTCTCCTTCATATTCGGCATTCATTCCTTGTAACGCTCCCTCGATGAACATCTTCCACGTACTATAGTTTCTAATCACCCTCCAAAAGGCCTGACGGGCTAACAACAACAATCGGTAGATTTCAAAACACATGTCAAATTATCACTTCATCATCCGACAACATCACCTCGTCTTGAAATGAAAGAAAATTTGATCACTATAACGCAACAATTGGCCCAATCCTGATCTTCTTGTCTGATTCAAATGTCCAGATAAAGTTAAGAAGCTCCCATCCATAGAGTGATCAATTAATCATCGCTTGCTGAATTAAACATCAAGAAACGCACTGAAGGAAGGAGAGAACTGCTCTTCTTTACTTTTTCCTTCTGCACTACGTTCCATAGTTATGTCATCATTCCCACAACACATTAACACGTAAGAACGCTTGACTTTCTCTTGATTTTCCCACCCTTGTCTTCCTTTCGACTCGATAGATTCAGATCTAGAGTCTCTTACCAAGTTTCAATTAGTCATACTGCGATGCATGCACTCATTCTTTCTGTGATGCATTTGTTTGGACTCTACTCATATGGAATCAATCATTCCTGAACTAACTGAACAGACATACATGATTACCACAAGATGATTGTTAATCCAAAGGAGGAAAAAGTTCATATTTTTTAGGATTTTGAAAGTTCGAAAAATCTATAGTAAACTATGCGCAAACGCATAGCCAAGAAAGCTATTAGGAAGGAGTACTTTGAGTCCTTATAAAACTTAGAGTGCGAAATGCAAAGTCATTTCTCCTATCAGCCATCATCATCGTGCTATCAACCACTTGCTTCAACAGAATCTTCCGTTGTTACTTGAATTGCATGGACATGCAATTTTCTGAACTTCCACATTCTACTAAGATCTTACAAAGATAACATTGACTCATACCTTGAAGATGGATCAAGTTTGTACGTGTCGAGCTTTCATTTTCATTAGAATTGATGAGATTCTTAGTAAGTGACTCGACATCCTTTACTATGATTCTTTGTTTCCCAAGTCAATTTTATTCGTGAACTCTGCTTGTGCAACTAGGCAAGCTCGTCCTATATGATTTGAACATTCAGCTATGTGATGTCTAGTTTGTCGATAATAGAAACAACCATCATATTTTTGGAGTCATTATTGATTTATGGAAGTGAGAGATCTCCTTTGAATAGCATCGATCTCTATTGGAATTGTTTTGAGTGATATTGCACGGAGAGTGTGTATAAGTTGTGGATGTCATGTATATGTGAACGTATTAGAAATAAGAGTATCGAACCATTCAGCCATCAACATAGCATCCTCCAAATTTGAGGTTCTCTCATGGTGACTTCCATTCAAATATATGGTTTCAGTCCTCAAATGAAACAGTCTAAAGCTTCACTCTCGTGCATATCTAAGACTTGCATCATGATATTTCTGAAATGGACGATATATCTTTATGTAGAACCAAGCCGCTTCAGCTCTGCAAGATGACCTCTCACAACCTTTGTTGCATTGACGGTTTGGAATCGAAAAGTCAATGCAATCTTGAAGTCTTACCATGAAGAAATCGATGCAATGTATTGACGGTGTACTTGCTCCAAACTGATTTGATGCAAGTAAGACTCTAACTTGATCATCGTGTAGATTTGTTGCTTCAAAGTATTGTTCACAATCGAGCAAGAAATTCTCCACTACTCCAAGAAAATTCTTTTTTTAGGAGTTGAGGTTTTGGGAATTTTAGTTGATTGTTCTTCTCACGAAAGCCTACTCTCTCGGATCTAGACAATTTCTTTCTTACATGCTCTTTCTCTCTCTCTCTCTTTAAACCCTAGTGAGATGTTCAATCTATTGTGGCATGAGAGGAATGATATAAAGGATTGTCGGTACGTTGATCACTGCTCTATCTATCGTTGTCTCTATCTATCTTTACTTGTTTATTTGTCGATCTATTTCTTTGTGTGATCCGGATACTAAGTCAAAACATATTGACAACAAGTGCATCTACTCTCATATGTAACAACTGGGAGAATCATCTGTTCATATGATTTCATAACAACATTTAGAAAAGCTTGACCAAACAAAGAGATGATAAATTGCTGGAATGATGCTTTTCTAGTACATGGATCCTGAAATCTCAATGATGTGGTGAAAATTGATCTAGTGGTCTGTAGACTCCTTCGATCTCATCCTTGCTCTGATACCAACATAAAGATCAGAAATCGAGGAGCGGAATAGAAGTAGAGCCAATATAACAACTGAGAATAGAGAGAAACTCTGGATGTCAGAGTTGATCACACGTCTTGATATTAATAGTCTTCTTGAAGCTAACCGTCTACTTCTATCACAATGTAGCGCTTAATTTTCTCATGAAAATAACCATCTACTTCTTTTTGAAGCAACCTTAGTCCTTAAGAAGGCTCCTAAGTACATTATCACTAAATACGATAAAAGCTTCTTAAGTACTTTACTAGAATATTCTTTATGAAATTTCCTAGATAGTACATTCTTCTAACTTACGAAAACTTCTACTATAACTTATTAGTAACTTTCACTAAAGTTCTTACTTACGCAAATATATACCATTACAAATAGTATAGTTTCGCGCACCTACCGTCTTGTTGCGCCAGCAGAAGCTCTTGCTCAGTAAGTCACGAAACTCACAACGCTAACTTGCAAATCACGATCACACGTTAGCGTTCATGCACCACTTATCTTTGTCTTGTTTGGTCTGTAACGACTTATGTTACACATAAGAAGTTTGTCTATTAGTAAGTTGTTTAGTTATAACTAAGAGTGGAGAATGTTTATTTGCTGCCCAAGTACTTTAAGGAGGTATAAAGTTTAGTCATGACTAGCTAAAGTTTGTTATGGTTAAACTTAGTTGTACTTTTGGACAGAATTCAGATATTTCTTAAAAAGTGAGCACGATTATCTTGTCAGCTGGTCTAAAAATAGAAAAGAGGTGGAAAGTATCTCTTATCTCTTTTTGGACTTGATATTAATGGTGAGACTAAAGTTGTGGACTTTGTGGGCATTAAAAACAAGAAAAGATTCCATATGTCTCTTTTTTAGTGGGTCCTCCTAGTGTAGAGAGGGGTGGAAATTCAAGATTCATTGAGAATATTCTAGAATCCTTATAGAAATTGTTGACTTTGAACGAATAAGCCCATGTGAAAAAGTAAGAAATCCATATGATCAATGCTTTTACTTTAAATAATATTTTAATAAAACCCGATAAAAATAGTTACGATTGATTTAACGGATGGTACCAAAATAAAAACCTAGAATGTATAAATAAAGGAGTAGAGAAAAGCTCCTCATCCTGGTTTTCACATCGTCGTAATGACAACTTGAGCAATATAAAGAGAGAGTGTGATATTTTACCACGTGAGAACTTGAGAGATGTCATTAGAATGAAGAATTTTAGTTGATGAGTTTATGGGGGTGTTAATGATTGAACTTAGCATTTTTCTCTTCAAGTTCATGGTGTGCTTCCATCAAAGTCATCAGAGGTGACCCTAAGTGAGAGATAGACCCGACATGTTGTAGATTCATCGATGACTATCATGGAGGTTGAGATGAGGGGATAGTTGATCGATAAGACCGCAGAGGGTCTATCTTCTAAGTCGGAACAAAAAATGTAAAAAGATTTATATTTTTGGTTCCATTGCAAAGACCTCACTTGAAGAGATCGTTGAAGGATGTTTAGAGTTCAATTATACATTCGACAGAAGGAGATCATGCGAGAGCATATGGAGAGAACGTTGAGAGAAGAGAGAGCTAACGCGAGGTTAGCCACGTTAGAACTTTTTGTATATCTCATGTGATCTATGACGCGTTTGAAGTTATTCTTTATACCTTGTTCACTTAGAGAAGGTTTGAGGAGAGTTGAAAGTGGATGCAACAAGAGTTGTAGAGAAAGGAGGAGAAAGAAGTTATTAGAGGAGAAACATTCGAGAGTTTAAGAATTCTCTCTGGAAAATTTGTAGAATCGTTATCAGATTTTCTGTAATTTTTATTTCCATGTAAAACTTACAAATATTTTAGATTGGCTGATAAGCTATCTAGAACAACAAAAATCATGGGAAAAGGTTGTCTAGAGAGAGAAATATAATTATTCAAAGTTGAAGGGTTTATTCACGAGAGTTTAGAAATTCTATTCTCTGGAAAATTTATACATTGGTTGTCAGATTTTGCTGTGATTTTTATTTTCTTGTGAAAATTTCCAGTATCTTAGCTCGGCTGATAAGCTATCTTGGAAAGCAAAAATCATGGGAAGAGGAGGTCTAGAGAAGGAGCTACAAATTTTCAAAGTTAATGAGGTTCACTCGTGAAAATTTAGAAATTATGCTCTCTAGAAATTTTATACAGTCGCTGTCATCTTTTCTTAATTTTTATTTCTAGGATTGTAGCTTGTTTGATAAGCTATTAGAGGAAACAAAAATCATGAGAAGATGAGTACGGGAGAGGGAAACAAAATTCTTCAAAGTGGAGTGGTTGACAATCATCAGTGAAGACAAGATATACAAATTTCAGTTCTCTAGAAAATTATACAGTCAGCATCATTTCTTCTGATTAGAGAAGTTTCTGTCGGAACTTCATAAGTTAGTAGCTTGGAGGTGGAGCTATTGGAGGTTACAAAAATTTGGGAGAGATCTCTTATCGACTAAGAGATTTACGTTTTGGCATACAAGGAGATCTTGAATATATTTCATGGAAATCCAGTTCGAATGCAGAGGTGGAGGAAGAGACGTTTAGGAATTTGAACAGAGACGGATAAGCGAAAGTTAAGTATAGATAAGTTGCGAACATACATCTATAGCACTTAGGATGCGCTCTTTGTCTATATCAAGAAGTTTTTGAGACCATTGACGCATATGTGAAGAAGGTTGAGTTGAAAGTATTATTCACTGTGGAGGTAACGAATGCTCCTTGTGAAATAGAGTTGGATCCTTACAAGAGTGACTTTAAGATGTCTACTGTGATTATTACAGACGATGGTCATGAGGATATTATCTTAGACTCTTAATTTTAGATTGGATTTTATTTCGTGTATACATGTATAATACACGATTTTTCAGTATACAGCTCAGAAGAGTTAAGAAAGTGATGTAGAATTATTTTCCTTAAAGATATTTTGTCCACTTAATGATTGAGAAGGCAACAACATGAGTGGGAGTTCAAAAGACTGAAAAGTTAGACTTAGAAACCTTCTTCAAGGTTTAGCTATCATAGTAAGTGTCGGAGAGAGCTCGAGAGATATTATCGTTAAGTTTGAGAACACTAGTACAAAACCTCAAGTAGAATCTCCGAGGAGAAGAGTAGAAACCGACTTGTGATGTTATTTCTGTAGAGGGTTGAGACATAAAGTAGTGAATTGTCCAACTAAGATCAGAGCAGAGAGAGCCAAAGGAAAGCGGGAGTTTACTGATTTAAGTTTTCGAGTGGGTCCATCTTCACCAGTGCCAATTCATCTTCTAGGAGAGGATCCTTGTCCAAGCTGTGGAGTGGTTGATATATCAAGAGGACACAAGTGCGTAAATGTGACCGCCCTACTTACGTCAGTAGTCGAGAAGTTGGACGAGACTCATAGAGTTGAGACAGAGAAGTTCTCGACTTCAAAGGAGGACTCGACTGAGTTGTGATGGAGATTGTCATTCAGATGATGAAGAAAAAGGTGATGCGACTCAGGCTCATGATTAACTTGGGAAGAGAAATGACACAAGAGGTGTTGTTACAACTATTCTTTTTATTTTATCTATGGTAGATTATTCTCGAATGAAATTGATGATGTTTGTACTCTTTTAGCGAGTCGTTATTGCACGAATAGTAGAAAAATAGAAAGAATAGTTACAAGATGAGGAAGCTACCAGTGTTTCATGGGAAGGACAATGAAGATGTAGAGCCGTTTGTTCGAGATTTCAAAAGAAGTCGCATCGGAAATAACGTGAGAAGGAATGAAGAATGGGTTTTGTTACTGCCAAAGTTTTTAGAAGATTTTGCTCTTACGTGGTATGAAAACTGAGTGAAGAACAAGACACCTGGTGCAGTTGAGGACACATGAGAGACATTGAGTAACGCATTCATCGAAGAGTTTCTTCGAGAGGAGAGTTATGAGAAGCTTATGGTGGAGGTCACTCGTTTGAAGCAACGAGACGACGAGAAAATTTGACAATATGCCGAAAGGGTGGATAAGTTGGAGCAACGATTTCGGACGGTCTTACGGAAGAGTGGAAACAACATGGAGCTAACGATGACGAGGATTAGAACAGTGTTGACCAAGAACTTGATGGGAGGGTTGAGGCCTTCAATTCGAACACAAGTGAGGTACGAGAAGCCAACAACCAAAATGGAGGTCATCAAGATCGCGACAAATGTGAAAGAGAGTTTGGATGAAAGGGATATCATCAACCTCATCATGCCGCTCTGGTGTCGACTCCGACTCTTGGTGTAATCACAACGGTAGCATCTGCACCATCACAATTGGTGATGCTTCAACATCAGCTCCTACTCCAAGAATGGTGCCAAGACCATTTGTCCATACAACTATGTCTATTGTCACTTTTGATTTTCATGCCGAGTTGAAGAGCATCACCGATAATCTTGCGGATCTCAAGATAAACGTGGTGTTATTACGAGAATAGAAGAACAAAGATGGAAGAAGAGGTCAAAGAGGTTACGACAACAATCCCAACTGAAGAAATCAATGTAACTTTGGAGGCAACCAAGATAACTTCGGAGAAATCACATGTTGGACATGTGGAGATTCTCATTTTCAACGAATTGTTGTCTCGACCAGCAGTGGAGAAAGACCTTGACAAAGAAGAGTTGAGTGAAGCATAGATTGTGAGAAGATCCTCTATCCTAAAGTTTGATATAGATATCATTCAAGATGAGAAATAGATTCCTAGATATATTTCGAAAATATATCCATGCGTTTGCTTTGAGTTACAAGGATTTGAAGGACGTGACTCTAGAGACGCATCGAATTGAATTGGAGGAGAATGCAAGACCAATTCAAAAAGTAGAGAAAGACCAATCCTACAACATCAATTATGATCAAGGAGGAGATAGACAAGTTGAAGGAGATGAGTTTCATCCACGAGGTGGAGAACTGAGAACGAGTTTCACTCATTGTGATTGTCAAGAAGAAGAGTGGTAAGTTGCGAGTGTGCATAGACTATAAGAAGTTGAATGCAATTACCAAGAAGGATAAATTATCCTCTGTCATTTAGAGATGAGATTTTGGAGGAAGTTGCTGGTCATGAGTGATATAGCTTGTTACACATACGAAGTTTGTCTATTAGTAAGGTGTTTAGTTATAACTGGGAGTGGAGAATGTTTATTTGCTGCCCAAATACTTTAAGAAGATATCAAGTTAATCATGACTAGCTAAAGTTAGTTATGGTTAAACTTAGTTGTACTTTTTGACAAAATTCAGATATTTCTTAAAGAGTGAGCACTACTATCTTGTCATCTTGTCTAAAAGATAGAAAGGAGGTGAAAAGTATCGCTTATTTCCTTTTTGACTTGATATTAGTGGTGGGATTAAATTTTAGACTTTGTGGGTATTAAAAACAAGAAGAGATTCCACATGTCTCTTTTTAGTGGGTCTTAGTGTAGAAGGGGGGTAGAAATTTGAGATTCCTTGAGAATATTTCTAAATCCTTCTAGAAGTTGTTACTTTGAGGAAATAAGCCCATCTGAAAAAACAAGAAGCCCATGTGATTAATGCTTTTACCTTAAGTAATATTTTAATAAAACCCGATAAAAATAGTTACGATTGAGTTAACGGAGGGTACCAAAATAAAAACCTAGAATGTATAAATAAAAGAGTAGAGAAGAGCTCCTCATCCTGGTTTCCACATCATCGTAATGACAACTTGAGCAATATAGAGAGAGTGTGTGATATTTTAACATGTAAGAACTTGAGAAACGTTGTTAGAATGGAGAATTTTAGTTGATGAGTTTGCGGGGGTGTGAATGATTGAACTTAGCATTTTTCTCTTCAAGTTCATGGTGTGCTTCCATCAAAGTCATAAAAGATGACTCTTGAGTGAGAGATAGACTCGACTTGTTGTAGATTCATCGATGACTATCATGGAGGTTGAGGATTAGAGGGTAGTTGATCGATAGGACCTCGGAGGGTTTACATGTCCGGATTGGAGCCGGACCATCTCCTTAACTCTCAAGCTCAATATTCCCTAAGTCTCGACTTAGACTCGACTAGGTTGGTTCTAAAACATGAGCAGGTCATAACATGACTTGGGGCGGACTTCCCATAAAGTCTAAGGTCATAAACGGCGCCCTCAGTCTCAAGGTCGGGCGCAGACACGAACAACAAAACCCTAGTGGACTTGAGCTAGGTTGTGAACGCTGTGAATAGGACTTAACGGTTTGACCGAGAAGTATGGATCAGATGAACCCTAAGTGGTTCTCTGAACCAGATTGAAACATTAGGTTATGACATAAGGGCCTACCCTAAGACGACCCAAGATGAACGCTGACTTAAGGGGGCAAGTCTGGAAACGGACCAAAATATAAGTCTGAGACATAGGTCCGAGATGTGGATCCGAGTCACGAGACCGAGACGTGGATCCGAGACTAGACGGACCGTGATTCAAATGATGGTCTGAACCACAGGGTTCGAGTCTGGGTCTAGACCACAGGTTCTCGAAAAACAATTAAGTGTTGGAGCTCCAGTGACGTTTTAGATAGTGGACGGAGCTCTATGTAAGATCTCGAGGCAAGTAAAGTATCATTAGAAAGGTCTTGGCGAGATCTTTCCAGTGATATGTAGAACTCCTCGAACTGATCTCTGAGCTGAGAATTATGACAGATCCTGTGATCAGGTTGTGACATAATTTTCAGGGACCAAAGAGGAGGACGGGACAGCGGATCCTCAGAAGTATATATGATGGGGGGTTCGATGTCTGGATGGACCAGGACGAGTCACCCGATCGCAGGGTTCGGCGGACGGACCTTGGGGGCATGAGGTGATGGCTGGGCCACTTCCAAGACACGTTCCGGTCCTGACTTGGACTTGTGGACTTAGGAACGATGTAAGGGCTGGAGCAAGACTAGGGAACGAGACGGCGGGTTAGACCACCATTCGGGAATTTAGACCAGATGGACATCACGGGCGGTTGGACCGCTAGGTGTGCTGGAGACACCGTTTAGGACCCTAGACTTTATGGGAAGTCCGCCCCAAGTCATCTTGTGACTTGCTCATGTTTGGGACCGACATAGGCGGGTCTAGGTCGAGACTTAGGGATTGCTGAGCTTGCTGAGTAGGGAGACAGTTCAGCTCTGATCCGGACCAAACAGAGTTAAGGTAAGTAGTGCATGGATGCTAACTTGTGGTTGTGGTTTGCAAGTTAGCGGTGTGAATTTCATGATCTATTGAGCAAGAGCTTCCGCTGATGCAACAAGGCGGTAGGTATGCAAAAAGTGGTGTCAGAGCCAACGTTTCGGTGAGCGAGAACTTGAGGTAGCGGCTGAAGGCTGGACGCTTGAAGAGGGATGCGAGACACGAAGCGGATCAAGGTTTCTAGATGAACATTTGGAGCGATGATTGACGTAAGACAAAGTTTCAAGAAGAAGATCAAGAGGAATGACGGTTGACACCGAGATCAGATCGACTCGAGCTAACCCCGAGGTACAGTCAAGGGACGATAACCGACAACCTTCACTCCAACGTCAAGAGAGCCTTGTATGCGGAACTCATCAAGATGATGAAGACCACGGAGGGTGTATGGTCTTCAAGGATAAACGTATCGCTGAGCTTGAGACAGGCCAAGAGAGTTCTTCGTCTACCAAAAAGCTTTATAAGACGAATTTTCCGACCCCGTTTTCAGATATAGGACGGGCTCGCAAGGTTAAAGATTTCTTAACTGAGTTGGACTTATACTTTGAGGCGGATCAGGGTTAAAACACACTTGGAGATTTCCAATGATATGGAATAATTCAAGATTTTTGCATCAATCATCTATTCAATAATCTCCACTATTCATACATTCTTTGTTGTGTCTGCACGAGAAAGCATTCTCATCGAAGAGTTAGACGTCGTTGCAACATCCTTGAATGAGACGGTGTCTAAAAAATCTACATGCAAATTTCACCTGATCGCAAGGTCACAAGTAGAGAAGAGTCTGCATCCTAGATGATATGCAAGTTTCACAAAGGTTTGTATGGTCTTAAAGCAAGCAAGACGTTTATGTTATCACTTCATGAGTTCAAGTTTTAACGAATCTATGACATATACATGTCTTTACACATATTGTTCAACAAATCAAATACTACATCTCATTATATACATAGATGATTTACTGATTGCTAGTAAAATTAAGCAACGAATAGATAAGATCAAAAAGTTTTTGTCAAATGAGTTTCAGATGACAGATTTGAAGACAGCCCGATGGTGGTTAAGAGTCCGGATATCTACAAAGGGTTAGACTAGAACTATTCTCCTTGATGAAGAAGGTAGAAAGATTCTATTATAATCAAATCTGGGTTAGAAAATTGTAATCCACTAGGAACGTCATCCGATCCAAACTGAAGTTAATTCTAAAAAAGATTAAAAATAATCTTGAACATACTCCGATTGATAAGAACATGCAGCAGAGGATGGTCTTAATGCTAATGTATGTGATGTTAATTACGAGATCAGATATAGCTCATGTTTTCAGTTACATTATTCAATTTACTTCTTCTCGTGTGCAAGCTCATTGATCAACAATTCAACATATTTTTGCTATGGGTTGACGCATTGCTTACTACCGGTTTTTGGAATTTTGTAAAATCCTGAAATATAGGATAATTTTTCCACCCTTGGATCGCATACGATCGTGAGGTCACGTTAAAGAGAGATCAGTTAAGGAACGGACGCAACGGACGCGAGCACAGGAGCAGAGGTGCGGTTTCTTTCGGTGAAGAAACATGGAAAGGTTATGACGCGGCGGAGGCTGGAGCAACAGGAAAATTTGGTCCCTCCGTGCAGACACACCACAGGGCTTTTCTCGTTGAGTGAGGATCGATAGGATTGCGCATTTCACGTGTGCGTGTATCTGTTGGCTTTCAGCGTCTTTCAACGCTAAGGAACGTGGAAGATTTCTTGGAGATTGCTCCAGGTCTGAATTACACTTTTGATCCGGAGCGAAAGTTGATTATCGTGATTATCGGATCTGTCCTTCGTCCTACGGATGGAGTAGGATTTGGCAATCAGGTGGGTTGATTGTCACTTGACTAAAGAACATTGTGTGTCCAGGAGGAAGTGTTTAAATCCTCGCTACTCCAGAGGAACCGGACCATCTGCTGTTTGGAAAGTATCAGTTTAGCTCTTTGCTCGACATGTTCCCCACGTCTACAGCTTATATTTCAATATAAAGCAACGTCCTTTAACCCTTCACATCTCCTTCCGTATGTGCGTGGTTTCTCATGTGGTTCCTCTGTACTTTCCAGAGTTGGCTCCTGCACATCTTAGAGGTGCGCTGAATATGATGTTTCAACTCGCTACAACCGTAGGTATTCTTACCGCAAATCTGATAAACTACGAAACTGCTCATTTACATCCTTGGGGCTGGAGACTTTCGCTGGGACTTGCCGTAGTACCAGCCTCTGTGCTCAATCTGGGAGGACTCTTCCTCCCGGAGACACCCAACAGTTTGATCGAGCGACAGCGCTTAGAGGAAGGCAAAGCTATGCTGGAAAGAATTCGTGGGGTGCAGAATGTGGAAGAAGAGTTCAAAGATCTGGTGCAAGCCAGCAGAGTCGCAAATCAGGTCAAGCATTCATTTAGAAATTTGCTGCAGAGAAGGAATCGTCCACAGTTGGTGATGGCGATCTTTCTGCCATTTTTCCAAATTGCGACCGGAATCAATTCTGTGCTTTTTTATGAGCCACAACTGTTCCAGACTATTGGGTTCGGGAGCAGTGCAAGTTTGTACTCCGCTATCATTATCGGAGCAACTCTGTCACTTTCCACCTTCGTTGGAATCGCCTTGGTGGATAGAATGGGTCGTATGAAACTCTTCTATGCCGGACCTATTCTATTACCTTTCTATTATTTCTACTATATCGACTGACTCGTTAAATTTAATCTGAAGTTAGGAAGCAACAACATTTTGATGATGGCTGTGTGGATAGTTGAACGGATTGGCTGACTGACTACTGAACGAGACAGTTGGGTCAGAATGGAAGTAGGACGACGGACGTTGTCAGGCCACTTCTAGCACTAGCACAGCAGCGATAGAGGTAAAATGAGCAGTGGATTTGTAATAGCGAACGTAGGCGCAGGAGCAGGGGGAGAAGTTGCTCACTCGACATCGCGTCTGTTTCATACGCAGCATCAGCAGGGTAGTCATTTTTCATCCTTGACGTCACTGTCCTCTGGCAGTGGGGGTCCGGGCGGAGTGCTCAGATCTTCGTCCATGGGAAGCTCGCTGCCTCGTGCGAGTTATTGCTTAGATGCTCCCTACAACCTGAGCAAGTTGTGCGTGATTTTCCCGTTGTCGTTCTTTAGGATTATGCCCCGATCGGGCTCCATGGACAAACCGGTGAAGTCCAAGGGAGCCTTGTACAGGAGGCCCCTAGTGCAGCTCTTGTTGTTCTTCGTATTGGGATTCACGTTAGGATGTGCTCCGTTGAGCTGGTTTGGACTGTCTCCCGTGACGTGAAGTGCGGGTTGATGGTTGTGTTCCTGTTGAGAGTGTTGTTACTCCTTCCTGCTTGCATCGAGCTTGTGCTCTGTTCTCATGCTTGGATGGTTGCAAGTGGAACTATCGCACATCCCGCGATGAGTTGCGCACAGTCGCACTCAGCCAAAGATCATTTACAGCACATTCGCAACCACCATCAAGCAAGGAAAGAAGAGAAATTCACGCTGAGCACTTGCAAGCGTCTGTCGTCTTCGTGCTCTGATGTACTGCCTTGTTTGCCGCTTCTTATCGGAGCGTCTGCCTTGGTGACCTGACCCTTACTACACCAACTTGGACACCGGTTTTTCTGCGCTATGACAGTGCTTAGGCTTCATGTCCTCTCCTCCTTACCTTTTCCGTCTTGAAGTAAATTTTCCAGACTTCGTGTCTGAGTGTATTTCGTAGTAGAGACTTTGTTTACTCCATCCCAGACTTCTGTTCAAGCAGAATTCTACATTGCCTATCTTCAAGGCTAGGGGTTATCCATGTATTTGTTGTAGCTCCGGTCTAGTCTTCTAGTCTTAACTTCTTAAGTACTGGTGATGAGGGTGTATTCCGTCTAACCTGAGATGCCTTCAAAATATTTTGGACTGAAAAGTGCTCCGTTTTGCTATTCGTTTCTTAACTATGGTTCTTTTTCTTTCTCTAGTTTATTAGTCAATTTTACTTCCTTTGGTGGGAATGTTTGCTTTCTTTCGATTGCGTTGGGAGTTATGCTTATCAGAGTGTATGGTGTCATAGTTGCGATTCTTACGTTCATGTTTGTGCCAAGAGGACTTTGAGTAGCAGGTCGCATCAGGCCGCAGTGATCAATGCAAAACTTTCAGGCTAGACCGAATGTTAGGGGTTGTAGTGGACTCGTACCCATCGATGCGATATGGGGCCAGATTATTACATAGACTACGAGCAATGCAAGATGATTTTGTCAGTATATGGTCTACGGGCCATATCGTGTCAGCATTCACTCGGTTCTGACGTAAGCGGTGAAAAACTGAGTTTTCGTTCTGGTAGTTGTAGACGAGTTACTGAGAGAGCACTTCTGGACGACCTTCCTCTAGTGGTTATAATCATGACTGTATTGTACGAAAAAGGGTTACCTTAGTGTGCGGGAGAAGTTACTATTTTCTCCCCAAAATGCTTTACCCGTGTACCATTATATATTTTATGAGAGTCAGTGTTTTCTCCGAGAATTGTTTACCCGTGCATCAATACATATATACATTGTACGAAAGGTCCGCACATGTTCGCTTGAAATGCACACAATTTACATGAACTGGCTTTATAGTTTCGTAGGTTGTGCCACTTTGCCTGTATCTTCTATCTCACAATTTATGGAAGCTGAGATTACCACATCTAGAGCAGATACCTTGGGAACGGAAATGAAAAGGTTATATTTTCTTCATTGAGATTCTGAACATGCAAGTCTACCTGTGTTGATGACTTTACACCTACCCTCTCATTTTCTGGCAGTTAAAACCATGACGTAAGAAAGAAGACGACTCTGTTTCTGCTCAGAGTTGTTGCTTTTCAGCAATGCCGCCATTCGCGTTGAAGGTTAGCTTTAACCGTTGAAGGCCTTTCTGGGTTCTTTCAGTAATCTATGAACTTTGTTTGTAGATGTCTCGTGTAAAGAGTCCAGTATTCAGATGCAGCAAGATGATGATCATACTCTGATGTTCTGACTATATAGCTTGTCCAGTGCGTGAATGAGTTCATAAACTCAAGCAAGAAGAAGTGGCCTTTCTCCAGCTCCAGCCAGTCGTATAATGCTTAATAATGAGTTTTATTTGACAAACGCCATCGCAAGAGACTCTCCTGAGGATATTTCTGATACCTACAACATAGTTTTGATGGGACTTAATCACGATAGCACCGACAGAGCATAAGCGACACTGGCGATGACCACTTACAAAGTGATGAAAATTTCTGCAGGCTAAATGGATACATTTATAGTACTGACTTTCGGACGTGAATCGTTTCACGTCCACTTCTACTTGCCACTTGGGTGAAGCAATCCTAACAGCAAGAAGCTTTTCTCAGCCGTCTGGATCTCTGTAGTTCAGCTCTCATAATACCGGTTTCCCATCTCCTTCTCATATAAGCAAACTGCAACTCCAGGAAACTTTCCCTCTTCTCGAATTATCTTTTCTCATCTTGTAAGGCATTTACCTTTGTCCTCAAGTCTGCGACTTCCTTCTCCGCTTCGACGGCTGCAAAATGGAGTTTCATGCATGTTTCCACATGCTTTTGCTCTTCCAAGTATAGCCTCTCCATCTTCTCTGCCTTGAGTCTGCTGTCTATTTCTGAAAGCTGGAGACCCAGTACCTCCTCATTCTTATATGCAAGTAAACAGATTCAGCGTAGTATTCAGCCTACTAAACAGATTCAACGCGGCATTGTCCTTGACTCACCACATCCGACTGAATACAGTAATAGTCTAGATTCCCTTTTCTGATGAATCTGATCGCTATCTTCAGAACAAATGCATGTGACCTTGCTTTAATGAAAGACTACCGAACGCACATTTCTGCGAACACATTTACCTGTGGACATAGAGATATCAGAATCTGATTTTTGTTCCGCGTCCAGTGCAAAAGTTTCTGTCAAGGCTGTCAACCTTTACTATCAGTACAGCTGACCCTCATCGAGAATATCCACCCTACCCCTCTCTTTGAAAGTACCTACCTAAGCAGTATCTCTGGTTGCTTTCTCGTTCTTGGAGTCAGCTACATACTGCTTGTGCTCCCTTGATCATCTGATTGCCTGGTTTTGTGCCCTGGAAAATATCCGTTCACTATCGACTGTCTGAACTCGCGATTTTCAAACCACTGATCTTACTGACAACATCGCTATCAGAAGGTCAGAATATACCACCTAAAATTTAAAGAGTGTGCTGATGTATTTCTTCCGATTTGCTGTGTACATAGCTACTCAGTTAACTAGTGATAAATCACTCGAACAAGTACTGTTGAATTTCCGTCTGACTCTAGGGAAAGACAGTCGAATTTAACCTGTCTATCCTCTTCGGTGGAGGCTCCCCTGCTCGTCGGTTTTCAGATCCCAAGCTGTAGTTTGCAGTACTCATCAGTAAAGAGTTTCTTTCCATACAAAAATTAAGTCTTCATTGCGGTGCTCAAATTCAAATTCATGCTCACACACTCCCCACAGGTGGTGACCCTACCCATGATGTCTGACATCTAACATCTCTTACCGGTTGGAAATAAAGTGCATCTCTACCCAATATGACACGGATTCATCCTACATGTCTTAGTTCTAATCTTTGTCTATGGATTCGTTGGTTGAGTTTTCTCTTTTCCATCATACATGTCTTAGTTCTAATGGTATTTGTTTGTTCATGTTCTAATCTTTCTAATATTTTTGATGTGGTTCTCCAAGAGATGATCTTGGTGTTTCCCAACTAATCCATTAAATGACGTGTCGTTATACAAGTAATGGCATGAAATAAGGAACAATTTTAGAGAAGGAGAAAGAACTCATGGAAAACCGTTAACACCATTTCATGAATCTTCCTTATATCAAGTAGTGATATGAAACCAGTTAAACCTTCCCTCCTGGTATAAGAGGGCCCTAATGGGACTATTCTTCTCATGTTTCTTTTAAATTCAAAATCCCTCTCTGGAAAGAGAGATTTTTCTGAAAAGTGAAAACTAACGGATTGGTTTTCGATAATGTTTAGATAAAATATTAAAATATTTTTCTAGTAAAAGTCTAGTACTTTCTCCTGAATTTCATCGAATCTTATGCCTTCTTCTCAGATAACGGCACTTCAATTAGTGTATTTTAGCACTCTGCTTCTTTTCTTATCCGTCGTTGCTTTTACCTTCACTAATGTATGCAAACACACCGTACTACAAACACTATTACTTAGAACTTTTGCTTGGTTCTCGTTGCTTGAAAACACTTTACTTTATGCTGTTGCAGATGGTTTCATTTGCGTTCATCCACGCAAATGAAGCCATCTTTCTGCCAAGTTCACTGGTCCACCACTTCACAAGAACCGTGAAAACAGCAACAGGTATAGCTTTACAAACCTCACTCAATTTCACCCTCTAGAGTTGAAGATAATAATCTTGCTTTTTCACATCATTGTTTGGACCCTTCGGATCAACGCACTTCATTTGAGCCCTATGTTAGCTTTCTTGGTGTTGGGAGTGCTCACTTTCATCTTAAACACTACTGTCCAGTCAGGCTGAGATTTTCTCTTGATACTTTAGTGCCCATTTAGCAGGGGTTTATAGTGGGGTCTTTGGTGTAGTTTACCGCCATGGGAGTGAAATTCCACATGGCTTGGAGCTTCAGATTGTGTCCTGGAATACGGGGTCAGGTCACGAAGTTCCCCGTTGATAGCATCACTATGATATATGTTCATGCATGGTGCCAACCCGGTTCTACTCCCCCGACTCATAGTGCCAAATATAAGAGCTCTCAAACTCAACATAGTTTCAAAGCTCTTTCCACCAGAAAAGTCGGAAATTTTCTTCCATCGCCAACATCGTCTAAGACAGTTCTAGTAAGAAATTGATTTGATCAGGATTTAATTCAATAATACTCATATATATATAATAACACTCAATGGACTCCGGTGAGGAAGAAGTTGCAGTTATAACAATGTTATCTGTAGGATTGATTCGACCACTAAGATATGATCTGATTAACCTCAGTTGTCACTTAAACCCTGCAGTCCAGTAATTCTTCTCTCTTGCTGAACCCATGTCTTCTTTCCTTCCTATGTTTGACTACATTGTAATTTGTGAAATTGATGAATAGATGTAAGTTCATTTTTCATTTAATAGATTTTAGTTTCGTATAGAATCATATTCATGAAATCTATTTTCTGTGAGAGTTGCGAGAGTTAAGCTGATTGTCTAAATTCCCTTAGTCTCGCAGTTCTACCACTTTGTTATAACTTGTTTTATATTCTTATCAATATGATGTGATTATGTTCTGCAGGTGAAGCAAAGTGATAGTATTGATCCAAAGCAAGACCTACCTGCAGCAAAGTGATAGTATCGATCCAAAGCAAGACCTTCTTTCATAACGACGTTTTATCTCTGAAATAAGTTTAGGAGATCATAACTACTGCTTTTACTCACGAAGGTAAGACCTAAGACATCCAATTGAAATAGCTTTTTGTCTATTGTCATGATTATATATATTATATCTATCTTGGATAGAAAATGATATATTTTTTCTCTCAATATTCAGCTGTTCTTCACGAAGGTAAGAAACATTTGATTTCTTACCTTCGTGATATAAGAATCAGAGTTGTTTGTTTGATGTTCACGACTGCAATTTTAGTAATTGGAAGGTGCAGACGATAAGAGGCGAGGTTAGGGACCGTGAAGATATGGCTGCCATTTGTGAGGACGATCTCAAGGTCTACAAAGATGCCGTCCAATCTTTGCAAAATGAAGTTAGTGAAAGTGAGACTAAAATGAAGGGAAGTGCAGACAAAGTGGCTCAGCTGGAAGAAAGCTTGCGCAATGTAGAGTCTAAATGTATCGAGCTTGTAGAGAGGCTGAAAACTGCCGAAGAGAAGGTCAAGGGATACGAGAGCACTGCACAACTGCAACAGAATGATGTCAGCCACTCTATAGGGATAATTGTAGAACTAAAAAGTATGGTTGCTGTCTATGAACGGAAGATCAAGGAAGCTAGAGATTTACTGCAGTCAACTAAGCTAGAGGTAGATGAAGTGAGGTTAGAGATTGCGAAAAACTCCTCTATTCTGAAGGATCTTCAGTCCACGGTCCTTCAGGTCCGGAGCCCCGTTATGTAAGACCTTCAGGATTCTGTGAAATTTGTTTTTTGACCATTGATGTTTCTTCTAGTTCGAGAAACGATGATCTGTAAGCGTTGAACCTGTGAGTTCATTTGTCGACTATTTTGCTTGTGATAAGCCGCAACATATGTTTCTCCTGTAGTTCTTCTCCAGTCAATATTCCTAGATAAGTACAACTCTTCACCTGAAATAGTTTCCATGCAACCCTAATCTATAACGCATTGTGAGATCGGGTGGACCTCCTTCAGCAGATGGAACTTTTAGGTTCAATCTTGCCGTAAATACCTCGACTTCATGTATTAGCTAGGTTAAAGGTCATCATATTGTTGATACCAGTATGCATTGGCAAAGAGTAGGATACTACATTATAGTAGATACCTCGCTTTGTCTGATGTTCAGTCCTTAGATGATTAAGTGTCGAGTTGATGGGATAGCAGCTCTATCCTCTTCGGTGGAGGCTCCCATGCTCGTCGGTTTTCAGATCCCAAGCTGTAGTTTGCAGTACTCATCAGTAAAGAGTTTCTTTCCAGACAAAAATTAAGTCTTCATTGCGGTGCTAATGAAAGCTCAAATTCAAATTTACGTTAAAATTTCGAGATGCAGAAAATAGAGTACTACTTTCTACTCTCATTATTAATAATATTTTACTGTATCAGGACTTTGTGTAACCGTTCCTTTCCTTACTTTATGAACATTCTCTGAATTATTTTATGTTTAGAATATTAATTATTCCACTCTTTGGTAGTGTTTAATAAGATTATTGAAATTTTTTATAATGTTATAAATAATTTTTATAAATATAGTTTACAAATATAGTTTGTCAATTTAGTTTTCCTCTTCGTGACTGAGCTGGAGCTGGGCTCGTTAGCTGCTGCTGGTCTTGTGAACTTATGTATTGGTAGTCATTGATCTTGAGCCAAGTATGTGGATCGAGAGCAATGAATAACGACGAAGATGATGCGAGTGCAGACCACGTAAAGGCAGCTTGTGGTCTTGCTTCGTCTGCTGCTACGTAACTTGAACTATTTCAGACTATTTCACTCTGACTCAACATGATCAGGCGATAGGATTGTTTAACTTGTGTTAAGAAGGGGACATGAATTCAACCCTGTCCTCTAAAACTTACAGTCCAATAATTCTTCTGTCTTGTTGAACCCCTTTATTCTTTCCTTCCTTTGTTTGACTACATTGTAATTTGTAGAATTGATGAATAGTTGTAACTTCATTTTTCATTTAATAGATTTTAATTTCGTATGGAATCATAGTCACAAAATCTATTTTATGTGACAGTTGCGAGAGTTAAGCTGACTATAAAGGTCATTTGAAGATAAGTTGGTTTAGTCTCACAGTCCTACCACTTTGCTATAACTTCTTTTATATTCTTATCAATATGATGTGATTACGTTCTGCAGGTGAAACAAAGTGATAGTATTGATCCAAAGCAAGACCTACCTGCAGCAAAGTGATAGTATCGATCCAAAGCAAGACCTTCTTTCATAACGACATTTTTATCTCTGAAATAAGTTTACGAGATCATAACTACTGCTTTTAATCACGAAGGTAAGACCTAAGACATCCAATTAAAATAGCTTTTTCTCTGTTGTCATGATTGTATATATTATATCTATCTTGGATAGAAAATGATATTATGTGCGTTTTTCAGGTTCATATATACAATGGATTCCACAACGTCCAAAAAAGGAAAAATGAAAAAGATTTCCACTGATGATACAGAAGGGAATGAACCCATAGTACAAATACTGAAGCAGCCAAGTTCTGCTCCTGAATCTCCTATAAAGTCTCCAAAAAGGAAAAAAAAAAAACAAGACACAATTATTCCATCTGAAACTCCAACAGTAGATAAAAACTTATCTATATTTATAGATAATATAGAATATGCGAAAAGAAATGATATATTTGAAGGAATTATATTAAACAAATATGGTAATATTAATAGATTTATAACAAAAAGCTCATTTCTTCTTTTCGATATGGTTGATCGTCATATGGAAAAGACGATTACATGTACTGCCCAAGGCAACAACGCTATAAATTGGTCAGATAAAGTGAATAGAAATACGTATTGTAGGATACAATACTTTGGTCGTAGGGCCGTGCAGGTAGAGAGATCAGTAAAAACTCTCAGTCACAGAGGGGATGTCAAATTCATCCTCTTGATCGATGAGCAAACAACAATTCAGACCATCACACCTTGGAGTTCTACTCCAATTTTCAAATTCCAACATTTCATGCCTCTCCGAATGTGCATGCGTCATCTTACTGTTCGATTCATGACAGTAGACATATCTGTTGCCGTAATTGCTGTACACGGTGAAAACGAATATCAAAAAATTTGAGATCACAATTGCGGATGGTGAATCTGAAGAAGACAAGATGACGGTAAGTAATTATGTACATTAAATAACTTACGTTTATAAATTTATTTCGCAACTGATTTCAAATTTTTGCTATTCATGAAACTTCTAGACTAACACAATTTTTTTTCATGTTGCAGTTGATCATCCATTATGATTTCGCAACAGAGTATAAAAATATTGAGACTCGTTTTCACTCTGGACATGCTGTATTGTTGCACTTGAAATCAATATCAAGACAGATTTTGTCCACAAGAGAAGAAAATGATCTTCCAAAGCTGCATACACACGCAACGACTATATGGGCAACTCCTTCGATCCAATCGAGAATTGACGTTTTGAAAAGAGCGCGGAACACTCACATCACAAGTAAAAATAAAAACATCAAGGTATATAATTAATTTTTTATGTGAATAATCAAAATCAATTTTCCTATTCGTAGATATATGTTATGTTTATAACTTCTTTCCATGTGTTTAGGTACATGGTACTTTCAAACCACGTAATTATGATGACAGACCCTACAAATACACATGCGTCACATGCAATTCGACGCACTTACAAATTGAAGATTTGAATCATCTTCGAGGCTTTTGCAAAAGTTGTAATCTGGATTGTCAATTACGACCTGTGCCATGGATTGAAGGGTATGTGGAAGATCTTTCCAATGGTAAACAATACATGGTCCATGCAAAAGGAAATTGGTTCCAAGATCTGACGGGCCTAGTGGAAACAGAAGTTGTCTCAAATTATGACAGCGACAACCATCGAGATATGCTATTGGATCAAATTGAGGAGATCGCAACAACAGGAATTTTCTCTTTTAATTCAAACGGTGATTTTTGTGGATTTGATCGGGTATACAATTTATACTTTATTTCATTTTCAATTGTAGAAGTATCATGATGATTTTTGATAATTTCTTTAAAACATTGACTCATGTCATCTCAAATTAATTGCATCAATATAAGAATCGCTATCGAATATTACAAAATCACTAATATAATGACATCATTGAACGTCTAACTTTTCTTTTTAACAGATCAAGGAGACTACATCTACTGAGGGAGAATCGTCGAAAACCTCCACAATTCCAACCGTTTAATCTTTCAACATCGGTAAAGTTCTAAGAACTTTTTTTATATCTAAATAATATAGTTACACAAACATACGTAACATTGAACACTTCAAGATCTGTTTTGTCTTCTACATTTATTGTCACTATATATATGATATTTTACATAATTATAATTTTATCATTGTAGTTAATTGCATATATCTAATTTATAATAAATTTTATTTCTGACTTTTATTTTATAGTATTTTTGTTTAAGCATTCAAGTAAATCAATACCAGTTGTAAATATTCCAAGGTAAATTCAACATTGCTTGAAGTTTTCCAACGACGCTTTCTTTGATGTTGTTTTTCAGGTATATATCACATGATCAAACGGAGTCTGACCTACGATGATATATGTAGAACTTGAAACTCTTTTCCAAGTGCAACTCTATGAACGTGCGAAACGCATGAAACAATAAAGCCCACGGAGAAACATATAAATTGGGAGAAACAAAAAACAAAATACTCTTTGAAACAAGAACGTCCACGGAGAAACGTATAAACTTGGAGAAACAAAAAACAAAAAGCGCTTTGAAACAAGAACGTCCACGAAGAAACGTATAAACTTGGAGAAACAAAAAACAAAAAGCGCTTTGAAACAAGAACGTCCACGGAGAAACGTATAAACTTGGAGAAACAAAAAACAAAAAGCGCTTTGAAACAAGAACGTCCACGGAGAAACGTATAAACTTGGAGAAACAAAAAACAAAAAGCGCTTTGAAACAAGAACGTCCACGGAGAAACGTATAAACTTGGAGAAACAAAAAACAAAAAGCGCTTTGAAACAAGAACGTCCACGGAGAAACGTATAAACTGGGAGAAACAAAAACAAAAAACGCTTTGAAACGATACGATACGATATGAAACGCTTTGAAACGCTTTGAAACGCTTTGAAACGCTTTGAAACGCAAACAAAAAATGCTATGAAATGCTATGAAACGCTTTGAAACGCTTTGAAACAAAAACAAAAAATGCTATGAAATGCTTTGAAACGCTTTGAAACACTTTTGAAACACTTTTGAAAAGACAATTATTTACAAAATTTACTACCATTCATACGTGATGTGATTCACAAACATCTTTGCGAACAAAAATAAATCGAAACGTAAAATTTAATTGCATTAAACGGAAAATTCAAGATTATTTCAAAGGTAAATACTTCAGAAACGTTCATTACTCTTAAAACGTGACATCATTTTATACAAATTACATCAAACATCTTCAAGCAGTGAAAATGTATGAAATTTAAACTTAATACAACATATGAAACGTAACAAATATTCAAGATTACATGATCTATGTGCTTCTGCTCCTCATTGTTCTTGCTCATAAAACTACCCAGAAGAGAAGAAAGAGAACTCAAACTTCGTCATCAAATCATAATCGAACAACCAAAGTTGAACAGCACGACGGTCATCATAATCAAGTAAGTGGATTACAACCTTTGCATACAACAAGGAGCATGTATGAACTGATGTCACAGTAGCGTAGTAGCTGTCCTAGGTGAAGGAGTCATCAAGACCCGTAAAACATCACTGCAGATACATTCAACCTCCAACTGCTAACAAAATCACTATTCCACTAAAAAGCCTATTATTAGTTCAAAATAATCAAGACGTGGAATCAAAACTAATTATTGCAGAAATTCGTGCAAAAGTATCACCTTTTAAAAAAGAAGTTCAAACATTTATTTATTCTAATTTAGAACGTGAAATGCATTGCAGTACAAAAGTCAGTCATGCTTCATAATATATACACTTATTGCAATAAAAAACAGATTACATTATTAAATCAAATATATATTAATTTATACGTTTGAAACAACATATGAAACGTAGCAAATATTCAAGATTACATGATCTATATGCTTCTGCTCCACATTGTTCTTGCTCAAAAAACTACCCAGAGGAGAAGAAAGAGAACTCAAACTTCATCATCAAACCATAATCGAACAACCCAAGTTGAACAGCACGACGGTCATCATAATCAAGTAAGTGGATTACAACCTTTGCATAATTTTCATGGATTACAATTTGTAAGTTTATCAAACAACAAACATAATCTTCTATTATTCTGTTCAGATGTCTAAAGATTTGTCTGAATTTAAAAAATGTGAAGATTTTGTATATACTCCAGGAGATTGTATGTTTGATTCGATACAATATTTATTGCATCATAAATCTTCTACCGCATCTTTACGAAATCAAACTCAAAATGAACTTTATAATATCTACTCAAGAGCTAGAGATACACATGATTCATTAATATTATCTTATTTCATGGAAGATGAATTGAGAGTGTCACATCGTGTCGAATCTGTAGATGAATATATAACCAAAGTTGGTAAAATGGCAAAAGAAGGTGGTGCGTGGGGTGATTCTTTATGTCTCTTAGCTTTATCCTCCATACTACAAAAAATTATACACATCTACAGTTCTACTTCTGGAAAGAATATAATTCAATTTCCAAACAACAACTCGTATCATGTTACTTTCAATCTTCTATATGATGATAATGAAGGTAGTTCCGGTCATTACGAACCAATCGTATTGATTTGTGATGAATTTCTTACTGAGAAATGGGAGTATATAGTGAAACAACTGCAAGATTTACGATTAATTCATCTAAATGTACCAATAGTACAATTAATACGTAAATTTATAAGTAAAAATCCTATTTATAAGAACGACTTAAACACTATTCAAACTAAAGTTTATAAACTAGGTATAGATAAACTAAATCTCCAAAAGACCAAAGTAAACCATCCTTTGCAAGATATTGACTCTCACCAATTAAACATTCGATATTCGGAACTCTTATTATTCTATCAAAGATATCCGTATTTATCCATAAGAGATGTCATAAAGAATTTCATACAATCTCATAAACAATATGAGATACAACTCTTTAGAATGAAAAAAACACTTTCTGACAAAATAAAACAATACTGAATAATGAATAAGATTAATTCAATTAACACATCTAACTGTACTTCTAAAAAACAAAAAAAACTATCATTAGAAGAAAAACACATAGATACTTACTCCAAGTCTTTACTCGACGTTCCATATCATTCGTGTGACATATGCTATAAACGTGATTTCTTGAAGAATTTAAAATATATCAATCAAATTCATTACGATTTCATTTGCTCTTATGCTGAAACAACTAACATAACTTTCGAACAGCTTAAAGATAATACAAGGATTTGTTTGATGTGTATGCGGTATATAAACGATAACAAAATACCTCTTTTCTTTGAGATATCTAGAGTTTACAATAACAATACGATACCATATCTTGAATGTTTAAACGAAGTCGAAGAAAGATTGATCTCACCGCGAGTCATGTTTGGAAACATTCATATTTACAATGGGTTCCAACAATGGCATCTAAGAGGTAGTGTTATCAATATCCCTTCAAATACAAACATGGTCCAAACACATTTACCACGTATGGCTGATGAAGAAGGTTCTATCGTAGTGGAAATCAAAAGAAAACTGACTCTAAAACCAATCTATAAAACAAGCTACGTTCGACCTAACAAAGTAATGCGAGCTTTACATTATCTTATTGATACACACTTATACAAACATCACAATATCGAGCTGAATGAAAATTGGATTCACACTTTCAACGACAATTATTCCAAAGAACAACTCCGATTCGATGAAGTAGAAACCATCGAAACAAATAACGAGTTTGATGAAAATAATCACGAACCAACACAAACACTGATACATTTATTGCAAACTTTTTAGATCCTGAAATGATTTACGCCAATGAAAAGTATAAACTTACTGTGGCTCCTAGCGAGGGATATCACCCTTTGAGTTTATTCAAAGATGAATTTTGTGAAGAGACTAATTTTCTTAGTTTGTTTTTTGGCCACGGAAGAAACAAACAAATCGTTTCGAAGATGTCATATCACAAACTAGCTTCATGGGAATTATTATACAAAACTCATAAATTATTTAGACATTTACCAAACATCTTTTTCAAGATGTCTAAAATCTGCATCGAGAAAATTCTAAGCATTTCTTGGATTCGAGTAAGGAAAAGTAAACTACAAGGCTCTCCTTTGACAGCGAAACAAGTCAAGGATGACAATTTCAAACAACAACTTCTTATATCAGATCAAGCTTTTCCTTGTTTGTCCCAATTACGATTCACTCCAGACTATTACCAAGTCGTTAAGCGAAATCTTTTCGCGATGATCCGACAATTAGGAAAACCTACATTTTTCATTACTTTAACTGCGAACGAAAAAAACTGGAAACCGTTGATGAACACCTTATTCAAATTGAACAAAATGGATAACCATATACCATTGCCGGACGATGAAGAAACCTTAAGTTCTTCACAAAAACAACAACTTCTTAGACAAGATCCTGTCACATGTGCACGATATTACGAACATAGATCACAATGTTTCCGTAAGCTTATTCAACATAACCAATTAATTTTAAGAAATGTATCCGATTTCTTTTTTGTAACTGAATTTCAAAGCAGAGGCAGTCCACATGATCACGGGCTACTGTGGATAAAAAATGCTCCTGTTTTCAAGATAGATCCTGATGAATCAATAACAACTTTCATAGACGAATACATTTCTACTGATCATCACTTATTGAGCAAAGAGATGATCAAATGTCAAACTCATCGTCACACAAATACTTGCTATAAGAAAAGATCTTCATCTTCTTGTCGATTTTGATTTCCATGGCATCCCATGTCGAAAACAACAATATTATATCCTTTAACTAACGATGAACTTGATGATGAAACGACGAGAGATATAAAGCTTAAATCTATTAGAATTTCAAACATCATTTCTTCTTTCAAAATTGGATTGGATATGAACTTCGATCAGTATCTTCAACATTTAGAACTTACATATGAAACTTACTTATTAGCTTTAAGATATTCTTTATCAAAACCTTCTATATATCTCAAACGTCATCCAATAGATATTTACATTAATTCTTTTCCAAAAAATGCTGCTTCCATTTGGCAAGCCAACACATATTGTCAATACGTGTTAGATCCACATGCTGCGGCACAATATTGTACCTCATATCTAACAAAAGTAGACAATACAATAACGAATGAGATGAAGAAAATTAACAATAAATGTACCGAGGAAAATCAAGAAGTAACCACACGGATAAAAAAGTTAGGCAATGCATTCTTGAATTCCAGACAAGTTTCGGCTCAATTAGCCATCTATACAATCTTAAAATTACCTTTGTATCATGCTTCTCGTTCTTTTCAATTCATAGACACTAGTAGTCCATCCGATCGAACGTTCCTCCTCAAAAGTTCCAAACAACTATCTTCTGAAGATGATTCTTCAACAAACATAGGATTGCCATCCATCATAGATAAGTATGCACGACGTCCACAACATCTGCAAACAAATTCAATGGCTTTGATAGAATTCGTAGCCAAGTTTAATACTTCACAAAATAGAAGATTGAGAAAATCTAAAATCGTTCGATGGATATGTTTCGACCAATATAAACAACCGGAAGACTATTTCAGAGAGCAAGTGCTGTTATATGTCCCTTTTCTTTACGACGAGAACAACATTAAAGATTCAATTTAAACATGGGAAAATACATATAATAGACATAAATCACATATTCTATTGTTACAAAATTTATATACTTTTAAATACAATACGGTCGAAGTAAACGAGGATTGGAAGAAATTTGAGGATGAGGTGGCAGAACTTGAAGAAATAAGAGAATATCATAACGAACAAAGCGAACCGGAACAGGATTCAAGCAATTTGGATTTGGACAATGTCGACTTAATGCAACGAACTACTCTTAAATGTACTTCTAAGACTACGAATCGTGAAGAAACCTTCCCGATCAAAGATCCTCTAATACCAATAGAATCATTTTGTGTTGAGTTACGTCAATTGAACAAACAACAAAAGCTAATCTTCAATGATTGTATGTATAAAAAAAACACTTTCCACATGAGCCAATCCATTTATTTCTTACGGGAGAAGCAGGAACCGGTAAAACATTCACCTTATTAAAAATTATACAAGGATTGTCATGGATATACGAAGATGATAAATCTAGGTTTAATGGTCCCGAACAAATAAAAGTTTTGAAGATAGCATACACAGGACGAGCTGCATATAACATACAAGGAATGACTATTCATAGTGCCTTAGCGATCCCTAAAGACTCTTACGATATAAACGTGTCAAAATTAAGTCCAGATCGATTGGATAAATACATCAAATATTATAGTCAATTAAGATTATTAGTGATAGACGAAATCTCTCTGGTGGGTGCAAGAATGTTCTCTTACATAAACCAAAGACTATAACAAATAACTCAAAATTTCAACCTTCCATTCGGTGGCATAGATATAATTGTTTGCGGTGATTTTTATCAAGTACAACCTGTTCAAGATTCATGGATTTTTCAGTCTTCTAATATTTATTCTCAAAATATTGCCACTAACATATGGACTTCATTTTTCAAACACTATGAACTGACTCAACCTATGCGTCAGACCAATACAGATTTTATACAAATTTTGAATCGTATTCGCATCAACCAACAAACATCTTCTGATCTACATTATTTAAATTCAACTTATCAAAAAATGTATTCTAAACCAAATGATATACCTCATTTATTTTACACTAACAAAGATACGAAACTTCATAATCAACATGTATTTAGTATAACTGATGGGAATGAATATTTATTCCATTCAAAATATCATTTTTCTTCTGTTATATCGAAAAGATTTAAAATATCAATAAATCCAAAAGATACAGCTGGATTACACAGTATTTTATCTCTAAAAGTTACCATGTTAGTAGAATTATGTTATAATTATAACACACGAGATGGACTCACCAATGGAAGCGATGGGATTTTCATGTCCACAACAACATATAACGATGATCAAATCATTTGGATCCAATTTTTTGATCCAAAGATTGGAACACAAACGAGGAACAAACAAAAACATTTTTTTTCCATTAACATTAATCCATCTTGGACGCCCATTATGAGAATTTCACAACAATTTCCAATCAATAAATATACCAGAGAACATAAGATCACTAGAACACAATTCCATGTTCAACAAGCATCTGCACGAACTATCCACAGATCGCAAGGATTGACCATGCATCAAGTAGCTTTCAGTCCTAAGCACATAAATCGACACGGATTGACATACACTGCATTATCCAGAGTGAAAAATCCTAAGCACTTACATATATTACAATCGATCGAGCATCGTCATATAGTTGTAGACAGCAGAGTCACTCTCAAATGGAACGGTTGAAACTTAAATCATCATGGCAATTCCACATCCATGATCTTCAAATGAATATCTCATCTTCCACTTACATGCTCATACAATTTCTAAATACAAGATCATTAATAAAACATCATCTTGATGTTCGAGCAGATCATAATTTACAATTATCTGATATTTTGTGCTTCAGTGAGACACTTATACAAAATCCTACTTCTGTTCCGTATTTCATAGACATCGAACGCTTTCAATATATACATACGCACACAAGTCGAGGTTTGCTACTAACATAATGTAACTCTCGAGGCATAATATTTTTGGAACTCATAACATGGAAATAATTTCTGCAGATTTCAACATTCTAACTCGTCATGCAATTCATATCATAGTTGTATACAAATCTCCTCGTATGCATGTCGATGAGTTTTTGATCAATTTTACTATCATTATTCAAAACATACCTAAGGATTATCCCACGATAATCATAGGAGATTTCAATATCGATCTGCTCAAAATTGATGATCATCAAACTACATCTTTCGCATCTTTCATGAATTCATTCAACTTTTTTCCAACTTTTACAAAACCAACCACAAAATACGGTTCAAATCTAGATCAAATATGGACTAACGTTCCTCAATACGAAAATCTCTCTTCATCATCACATGCTTATTGGACAGATCATGATCCTATTTTTATTCTCTATAAAAAACCATCACATGTTAATATGTTCTCATTTACGTGAAAAAACAAATCCAATCTTCTTTTCTTCGTGTACTCATCAATTGAGCTATACGAGTGATGTTCATGATCATATATTTCAAATTCAAGAGATTTCAACACTTGCGAAACAAGGTATTCTCTTTTACATTTCTTGAAAAAAAACATTTTTTATATAAATTGTAAATCATCATCATGTCATGAGCTATTGACTTTACAAAATTCCTAAATGTGTGCATTCATAATTGTTCAATATAATATAAACATGTTCATTCTAACATCCATAATATTCCAAATGTTTTATTTCGCAGTTACGATTCATCATTGTTCTCAAGACGACCTCAACATTCAAATCATTCTATACATTTCTTGCATATCTTATATATTATTGATATTCCAATGTACATAATCTTCACAACATCTCTCAAATTCTCCATTGTATATTTTTTTATTTCAACTATCATCATATGTTAATATATTCTCATGTAGCTAAACAAATTAGTCTATTTATTTTCTTCATACGTTCATCGAATCATTTAATATAAATTCATATGCATCAAACTAAAGCTAATTTCAACAATTTTGACATCATATAGTCCTTCATATTTCCTAACAATAATTGCATCATACACAAAATGAAAACTAGTACAATGTCATTTATGTATCTTTTCTTAACTTCTATAAATTTTCAAATGTATGTAATGACACAATCTGAAATTATCTTTCCTAACCTCCACAATATTTCTAAATGTTTTTCTCTGCAGTTGCAACAGATCACTACCTCTGAATCGGTCCAAACACTCATCAACTTCTACATTATCATACATCCAAAGATAATCTTAAGATCACTATCTTCAAAATGATCCGAAGATTCACAAGTACATATTTGCATAAAAGATGCAGACAAGTTACTACCAGTTTATGAAGACATGTTGAAAGATGCTTATTTTGACTCACATAAAATTATAAACTACTTTTTTCAGTATCTGAAGATAATCTTATCATGACTTTCAAAGATTATATTAATTTTCATCATTTTTTTAACATCCATCCACATTTCTAAAATTATACTTTCACATATGTCACTTTTTACGACTCTAAGATGAGATGGATTTCATTTTTTACATTCACCTTCACAGATTTCACCTTCTAGGATTGTGAGGTCTTGCAAACACATAGCCCTTGCAATTCCATTGCATGCGTAGCGACTTGTTCATTATTTGGCAAGTACGAAAGATCTTAGACTCACATACCGAAGAAACCAATCGAAGATTGTTGGTTCTGTCTATGCTGACTGGAAGACGGATGTAGTGTACAGAAAGTCTACTAGTATGGGTTATGTATTTTAGCTTGTAGACATAGCTATCTCATGGCTTAGTAAAAAGCAACCTACAATCGCCTCTCAGCTACAAAGGTTGAGTACCAATCCATGTCTCAAGCTTCAAGAGAGGCCATGTGGTTGCAGCCTGCAGAACGGGAGAAACCGACTATGTTGTTGGGGGATAATCAAAAGGCTGTTGTACTTATCCGAAATGAGGTTTTGTGGAGTGGACCCCTATGGGAACGAGTCACCATTCCAAGAGCAAACGCGTAGAGATTCACTATCATTTTACAAGAAAATAACACAATGAGTGAGTGATAGATATAGCATATGTATCTAGTTCTGATATGGTTGTTGACGTACTTACGATAGGATAACTTAAACATGTGCTAGATTCGACCTTCTTCTAGATTCACATAAAGTTAGAACCTATTCATGCAGAGGAAATTGTTGAAAATAACGAACATGAACAGAACTCTAGCACAAGCGGTATCGCATGAAGCAGCGTACAGAAGTAAATAGCTGCTCATAGTGATAGATTATATGAAATCAACTAGGTCATATAAGAAATCTCTCACTGAACTTTTGGGACCTTGTTCACCTAAGACTCATGTTTAAGGCTTTCCATCAGTACATACATTTGTTTAAGGCTTTCCATCAGTATATACTTAAGAGTTCAGTCATTATCTCGCACTTACTCTGATAGTTTAAACAAAGGGTGCTACGTTACGCACCGTAAGTCGATGCAGGACAATCCAAGTCCAGCTCACATGAAAACGACCTCGGAGTTCAGACAATATCTTGCATTCACTGTGACGGTCTGAACAAACCGTGGTGCGTTAAAGTGCCAAAACAAGTTGGTTCAGAGTGTTCAGCAGCTGTCGGCAATCAGAGATCCCCAGGACTTAGGAGGAAACTATTATGTAACGAACGCTCTTCTCCACTAGTGATTTACATCCAAAACCGTCGAAGGAAAAGATTCGAAAGTAAATTCTTCCTCACGACGTTGCTTTAATGCAAAACAAGGCCAAGCCCGAAGGATAACATGGAATACATACGTAAGATCGCTTGTGCCTTTATGAGGCGTATCCGGGTCTACAACAAGTCTCTTCTACTAGAGATCTCAGAACTACGAGGAGCTAGTTCATAGGAATTTTGGAGATCTGACCACTAAACATGCGGGAACAAGGGCCTTCCTAGATCTTACAGCAGCCACTTGCGTGGGCCCCGAAATACCAGGGCTTACGATGACGTGCACTTGGCGCAAAAGCTCAACTGACCGCATTATAACAAAAGGCATTACAAAGAAAACTGAGAATCAAAACCTGGGAGATTATAGAGACCTCTACTCCAGGCCTTGTACAATTGTGGTATTATGCGGCGGCATTAATCCCTGAAAGTCACTGACGTTGAAGCCATTGCTGTCCGCTATTTTTACAAACCTCAGGTCCTCCCACCTGCAGAGCTCTAAGTACCCGACAATGCCAGCACAATACAAACCATCACTCATGCTGGAAGCACAAAGCTCCCATATTCGATAACTGTTCCTCCCAGAACGGGGGGAAGGGATTCAAAAACGCCATCATATTATGGACTTAGAAGCATTTCCTGTGAACAATAGATGGACCTGATTCATCGTACTCGGCCTTGGCGATCCACATCTACAAAATTACGAACAAACAAAGCGTAAGGCACTGATTCGCACGATATGTAGAGCCGATAAGCAAACATATAACAGAACCTCAAAGGCTGTCGACTGGTACACGGACACAAACAAGTACTCACCTGCTGGAAGGTGCTCAGAGAAGCCAATATGGATCCTCCGATCCAGACACTGTACTTCCTCTCAGGGGGAGCCACGACCTTAATCTTCATGCTGCTGGGTGCAAGAGCGGTGATCTCTCTAGTCATACGGTCTGAGATACCTGGGAACATGGTAGTTCCTCCAGATAATACAATGTTTCCGTACAGGTCCTTTCGGATATCGACATCACACTTCATGATGGAGTTATACGTCGTCTCGTGGATACCTGATGCTTCCATACCAATTAAAGATGGCTGGAACAGCACCTCTGGGCATCTAAATCTCTCGGCACCAATGGTAATAACTTGACCGTCAGGAAGCTCGTAACTCTTTTCAAGTGAAGAACTGGTGCGGGCAGTGTCCAGCTCTTGTTCGTAATCGATAGCAACGTAGGCCAGCTTCTCCTTCATGTCTCTCACAATCTCACGCTCAGCAGTCGTGGTGAAAGAGTAACCACGCTCTGTCAAGATCTTCATCAACGCATCGGTGAGATCACGTCCAGCAAGATCCAGCCTGAGGATGGCATGAGGAAGAGCGTAACCCTCATAGATGGGAACGGTGTGGGTCACACCATCACCGGAATCCAGAACAATACCTGAGAAGTCAAAGTAGAAAGAAATGAGAACCCAGCACAAGCGCATACACGGCGTAAAAGACAAATAAAGTGCTAAAATAGAGTGCTAGAGAGTCAGAGCTTGCGGAGGATCAAAAGGCCAGGAGGCTCACCGGTGGTACGTCCACTGGCGTACAGCGATAAAACGGCTTGGATTGCCACGTACATAGCAGGCACATTGAAAGTCTCGAACATAATTTGAGTCATCTTTTCACGGTTAGCCTTGGGATTCAAAGGAGCTTCAGTGAGAAGAACTGGATGCTCCTCAGGGGCAACACGGAGTTCATTGTAGAAAGTGTGGTGCCATATCTTTTCCATATCATCCCAATTGGTAACAATGCCGTGCTCAATTGGATATTTCAAAGTCAAGATACCACGCTTCGACTGCGCCTCGTCTCCAACATAGGCGTCCTTCTGTCCCATACCAACCATGACTCCAGTGTGACGGGGTCTGCCGACAATACTGGGGAATACTGCGCGAGGAGCGTCGTCGCCGGCGAATCCAGCCTGCAATTGGACAGTTGTATTATTAATGCCATGTACACAGCTTTTAGGTAAGACAGGCTTAACAACAGACAGCATCAGTAGGACAGGAGACACGGTTTTGCGCATTTAATGCCATGAGCACTACATGTACGAGCGAATCCAAGGCACGAAAGCGCCCAAGTCCGGCCTCATAAAAATTCGTCAAAGTATGCACATGAGGAGGATTTACCTTAACCATTCCGGATCCATTGTCGCAGACGAGGGGCTGAACATCCTCAGAGTCGGCCATTTCCACGCGACTACCTGCTAGAACTCATGAACCGGCGTTAGATGGGTGTGGATCGTGTAGTTATATTAGTACAGAAAGAGAAAAAAGAATAGTTTCTTGCCTTATCAAGATCAAGGCTTAATCAGTCTCAGTCTGCTAACATGCATAGAGTAACACTTGTGCACGAGTCTTGTCAAAAAAGGAGATTCAGTGGAACCCGGCGGCATATCGTTGTAAGAGAGAGCATTAGATCCTCCACTATTTGAGCATGAGAGCGCACTCAGCAGCAGCGGGACAAACCACAACCATGGTGATACTTATTACTCCGTCTACCGTGGGACTAATGCGTTATACGGACAGCATAGTCACAGACACTCCTCCAAATAACTTTGCAAAACATCTTGCAGAGCCCATGATCGTCTGCCCACAACGGAGGACCTCACTGATTTACGGGCTCTGATTACCAAATTTACTCCGGAGGCGCAGCACATCGGGATAAAACACAACTACTGCGGGTTGTTGAACCTGCGCAGGGCTAGCCGAATGGCGTCCACACAAGCATCGAACAGTCACAGCTGAATGGCATGGATAGACTGCCATCGCTTCCGCTGAGCTAGGACTGCTCTGATCCCAAAAGGGTTGGGGGAGGCCGGTGGCAACAGTTCGTACATCCGACTGGTCCACACAAGGCCCGACGCTTGTGACAGAATACCGAATGGCCAACATTACGACAAAAGATGCAAGATTCTTATGATCGAAAGAGTCGTAGTGAGGCAACCCCCTGGAATCAGAAAGGCCATTACTCCAAACCAGCTATCTAAACAGCGCAGGCAACTCGCTCTCCTCTTCAACGGACTGAGGCAGCAATGAAGACAGACGAAAAGGATGAACGCATCGCAGGACAAATCGCCCTGGTTTTGAATCTCAAGAAGGCTGTATCCGGCCCACCAAGCTTCAAACCTACCTACACCGATCCACCGTAAATCCTTCTTATCATTCAAAATGACAATCGAATCATACAGCCACAGCAGCGGCCGGCCCGAACCAACCTTAAGAACGATCGACCAGGACGTCCCGCATGCCAAATGCTAGGAATCGGACATCGTATCAATCCTGATCACACGAACCGCCGCGGCAGGATACATGACCGGGGGTATAGCACAAGTCTCACAAGATAGGGCACACTACTAGCCAAACGAATGCAAAGAAGTTG
The DNA here is from genome assembly GCA_036924285.1 of Asterella californica. Lineage (NCBI taxonomy): Eukaryota > Viridiplantae > Streptophyta > Marchantiopsida > Marchantiales > Aytoniaceae > Asterella > Asterella californica. The sequence goes on from JAYKYS010000014.1 coordinate 11,606,705, forward strand.
AAATTTGACGGATGTGCGTAGCGGATCCGACTGCTGAAAGCATCAATACTGACCCTATCGTCGAAACTGGAACAAATACTATGTTGTCGATCTCATACACCTGCTAACCGAGAAGAACCAGAAACCGTGGAGCAGACGTTCAGAACGGATGTGCGTAATCGAACAATACCTGAAATTACTTGAGGACGATGAGGGATACCAACGCGCACGGGGAAGCTACCCTCTCGCCTTGCTTTCTTGCCTTTCTCTCCACGCGCTGATGGCTATGGTGAGAAGAGCGAAGAGAAAGTGCAGATCCGAGAGAGTGAGAAGAGCGAGAAGCGCGAACGAGCTCTCACAATAAGGAGTGGAGGTGGACGCCGAACTGGAGCCAGAAGATGGCCCGGAAAAGAGCGTCCAGGAAGTTCCGGCTTGACCAGCAAAATATCAATTTTACCAGTGGGCAGTTTACCGGCCGATCCAATTTTCCCCGGTGATCAATTATTCAGAAAAACACACCACTTGGAAATATTTTACGGCAGTTTCAAAGGACTCGCCAGCTATGTCAGGAAAACGTCTACGTATTGCCGATTGTTTTTAAAGCTTCCCGAACGTGGAATTACTTCCCGCACGTTGAGACTCCAAAGTGCTGGTTATCCCCGGTTCCCTCCCGCATCTCGTCGGGTATTCTTTATAACCGGATCCCTCTCCCTCTGCAAAGGCCCCGTAAAGTTTCCGCGGTTGAAAGTCCTCGCAGCCGACAGAAATAGAGGTTCAAAGTTTGTCTATTTCACACCGTTCGATGGACGATATACATACTCCGCCTTCACCCATACCGCGCGATGCTCCAAGTGGATCACAGCACCCGACTTAGTCACCTGTAATTACCCGCGGCCGAGTTTTCTACCCAGCTTACCAGCTCAGGAAGCCCCGGTGTCGGTCAACTTACATGGTAAATATAGGGTTTTAAAATATACAAGAACATTGGCTGTTGGGAAAAACACGTACAAGAACCCATCATGCTGAAGTTTAGGTGAAAACCGTCACTATAGCCCGGGATGTCGTAGTAGGAAGCTAACTCCACACCCAACCCCCGCCTAGATCTGGTTCTCTGTAGAGGTAACCGGCAACATTTGCAATTCTGCAGAGCTCGGATTCTTGACGAATAATAATAAGCTCTCTCAGAAATTACGCCGGATGGTACTGAATAGAATAGAATATACTGTCCTATATATATGTACGTCAATTTGTACTAGAGAAGTATTTAACATTCTTGAAAATTATGGATGATGTATACGAGCTTTAGCCATGATTAACTAGTTCCATAATATTGTGATATATCACAAGTACTACTTTCAAACGTTAATAAGAGTATAATCAATCTGTTGTAATTAGACTATAAATTTTATGCTCGAACTAATTATGTCGATTGAAATAATAACTCTACTGTCTATCTCTTACATTTTATGAATAATTATCTAGATACGCAATGAATAGTTTAACATATAATTAATCTATTAAAGAATTTAGTACTCAAACTAATTAAAGTGATTGTGTTGTGCTATTAACTAGTAAAATCTCATTAGAAGTAATTCTTATACAAGTTAATATGCATCCAAAGTGCAGTTCTGGCCAGTTGGAAGAAAAAGATAAATATCAAAAAAAAACAAAAACTATAAATGTCACTGGACTATAGCGCGTGTCGTCGAGATATTAATGAAAATTATAATAATTATTTAAAACTTTAAAATAAAATGTTTGTTTTTTTATATATTATAGTTAACCATATAGTACATGCCGAATCTTGCAGAGAAACCGATAAAGGAAATAAGTTACAACGTGAAACCAGAACCATAAGTGCGGGCTGCAATCTTGTTGTAATATTTTTTTTACATAATTTAATTTATCACCTAACTTTTCCTCCTAAATTAAACGCCATTGCATATTCTCTTCTCGGCGGTGAATAATTATGCGGACAAAGCGTGCATCCGGCCGGGGAGGGGAAGAAGACAAACTGATTCTCAGGGAGAAAAAATTTAATTTTTCATTGGTGCTTCTTTTCTTCACAGCACACGAAGATATTTCAAGACCTCGTTCATTTGTCTGTCAGATATATTTTGATATGTGTCCGGAGAACTGAATATCAAGTCAGAAGAGACTTCCGTTTTCTGTAGACAAGTCTTCTTGGTAACTACCCAAAATAAAGTATTTTGGGTAGTTACCAAAATATTTTATGAAACCACAAGAACACTTTTTTTACAAGCATGTACGTTAGCACAATGGAGACTATGCTGGTTAACAAGGAACACGTCTGGAGTTCGAATCCGGGAGCAAACATTGAAGTGAGTTGATTGCAGAAATTCTCTATATAATTCTCTCAATTCGTGGAAGGATAAGAAAGGTTTGTAGAATATTGATATGCTCTTAAAACACTCCCTGATAAGATCTGATTCGTTCTCAGCTCTAATCTTTCGTCTCAAAAAATCAATGCGCACTCTAATACATGAACAGGAACTAGCTTGGGTGATTTATGCGGGCTTGTCATACATGCAAGTTCAACTTAATATATTCTTCCAGTAGTGATAGATCTATTACCTGGCACGGTTGCGTTTTACCGTCAGATTATGATAGTGAAGATGCAAGGAAGTACGCAAATACGTTCTAAAGTAACTTGTGCTGTGGGGTTCAAGAATAAGAACCCCACAGCGGGTATAAAAGCAAGGAAGGGAAATTTAATTTTTTTCTCTCCCCGTGCACTTTAGGTTAGGGACGAGATATTATTTTGTTCCAAGAAATCACAATATATTCGTTCACCATTTCTCAATCTATTCTCAATAATAAAGTCCGAAGTGAATCGATAAATGTAAACTGGTTGGAACATCAAAGTTAACTCTAAATGTTTAGATATAACGGATAAAGTGATACGAGAAGCTTCGGACATAACCTATAGAAAACGTAGACTCGTGCGGTGCAAAGACTATAAATGCGACAATTAGTTCATGAAATAATAATAATAATTATTATTATTATTATTATTGATTTTTTATTAGAAATATATAATAAATTAAACCTTTGTATATTTACCTCCATCCATATATATACAGATGTTCTGCACTCGATACACCCGTATATATATTTTAGATATAACTCTTGCAGTCAAGTTCTATCACCAAAAGTGTTTCATATATAACGGTTAAATTTCTTCGTTAGTAGACAGCAAACTCGCAAAATGAGTTACTCCTGACTACCAGTCATATTTCTGCGGGCATATGCGGTTTAAGTAGCTAGATTTCGTCAAATTAGTGCTTCTATTACTTGATTGAATTATTGTTGTGAATAATTATTTTCTGAAAATATTTAGTATGTCTCTATCGCAGTAAGTAGGTAAAAAATAAATTTGCATGCTTAAGCCAGCAACTCATAAATTTTTAATCTCAGCTGGTTTGATTGAATCAAATTTATACTTTTGCTATTTCATTCAATAGTTTTTATGATTAACTAGTTATAAACAATTAGAATAAATTGTAGTTAAAGAAACTAGTTAGTATTGACCTAACCAACTTAAGATAAAACTGGAAATGACATGACTATATACCAGTTCTTGTTGTGACTAGAGGTCTAAACACGGATTATAAGATATATGACCAAAATGACTTGATTCCAACAAATATTGTAAATTGAATGAGCAAATATTATGAATGATAGTGTTATATATCATATTGAAGATCTTTGGAAGTCAGACAAAGTGAACAACTAACATCTTTATGGATCGTTAGTTCGACAACTATCATCGGTTCGTGAAATACCTTCAAAATTATAAAATTTGTCATGTAGTGTCTCAAAATAGATTTGGAAGTTTTACTATATCAAAGATTTCAAAGTAAGACAAATGAGATATCGAAACTGATATTCAGCTTTTAGCTTTCTTTATTTGCTTGACAAGAAAAGCTACTTTCATCTTTGAAGCATTTTCAATTCCTCAAAATTGATTTGCAGTGTTACTTTAATCATGCTGTGCAAGGACAGCAACGCACGGCTGCAGAAGCCCCATAGAGAAAGATAACTAAAAACCATACACCTATACAATCTAAATTTGTTAACAGACAAACTTCAACCATCGACGAAAAGTGAACAAGTTTCTTTACATTACCTTGGTTAGAATTGAATGATCCATCTAGCGATAAGCGAACAAGTTCTTTATATTACATCCATTAATAGTTTAGATAGTAATCAATAAATGTATCCACAATATACATGTTAACGACATCATTACTTCTACTTCTACTTCTGGTGCAATTGCTATATAGCTATACATGAACACAATCAGTAATGTGTCCACACTAGGCATACTACTAACATTATTACTTGGAGGGAGAAGAGACTTCACATAAGAATATAGAGTTTAACTCAAATAAAAGAAAAGGACAACTGACTAACCAAAATAACATCAGTTTATATCACAACTAAAACAAACAGTATTGATGTTATTTTTCATAAGTATTAATTCCAATGTTTTCAATTCATATATATTTGTTATGATTAAAATAGGTGTATATATATAGTTATGCATGATTAATTCATAATTATGCAACATTTCATATCATTCTACATACACTCATAAATTTCATCGAGAATTACTACGAGGATTTATGAAATCTTCGTGATTCATGAAACAACGCGGATAGATGAAGGTCATACAATATCGAGGAGAGAAAGAATTACATAAGTTTTATTTTGTGGAAGTAAATACGTTTAATAATTAAGATAGGTCGTTCATAGAAATACATAAATTTTAACTATCTAAAAGTGTATCACATGAGGATGTCTAACAGCAATATAGCAAAATTATTAAATAAGGATTAAAAGAGACATTTGAACTAATCAGAAGTCAATGTTATATATGATAAGTAAAATGTAGCTTGATTGCCAATTGAATGTAAAATGGTTTATAGATTATATTAATATTCACCATAAGAGGCAAATAATGTCAACATGCTGTATAAGTATATTATTTAATATTTTTAGTTTCTCATGAAATAAAAATTTCAGCAATTAGCATCGTTGAAAGTTTCTAGTTAAATATAGTTATAGAGGATAATGATAGTCCACGATACCATAAACTCCTGAGAGAGACATTGGTGCTAAAACACATTCCCACACGCTGTAGAATAATAATGTATTCTTTGTGACATAATCAACATAATGAACAAATTAAAACATGATAGGGTTAATTTTCGTCAATAGCTTGCTTAACACAAAAATGGAAAGAGTTTAGTGCCACCCACCAATTGAGTTCATAAGTGGAACTCACTTTCGAAGAGCAATACGCTTGAAACATATGTTAGTTTAAACTAAGAAGTGTTAATGAGACATGGTTTCAACTAAACGGATCATGAGACTAACATCTGCATGTTACCACATCCATCGAGTAATGAAAATCTACTCAATGTAGAAAAAAAATAAAATATTGCGACTCAAGATACATAAACTACTCCGGAGATATGAATCTATGCTTCCAAGTCTTGGTCTGTGCTTCGCAGGTAAACAACCCAACAGGTGTATCAACTTGGTATTTTAAGTGGCGTTCATATCTACTACCAGCTATGAACTTCATGAGAAATGTGGCCAAACATCCAAAAGTGTAGTTACAACTAGGCATTTATAATGATGTAGACAAAGGAGATGTGCTAGTACGAAGCGAAGTGTTTAGAGCTTCATCAACTTCTTTTGTCGAATTGTTGTAGGCAGTATATGCAGTATTTGCATGTTAGTAATTACGTCCCTCCTGATTGTAAGTCCACTTGCCTTCGTGCCACGTGAAAGGGTTACGGGGTAAAGAGGACCGATTTCTTCATTATTATCGAGAATAAAGTTCTCATCGCGTCAACGGTTTTATATGAGAAAGAAAAAACTACACCAATCGAGTATTTTTAGAGCTACAAAGTTTAGACAAGCATGCACAATGAGTTCTAAATGCGACACATCATGTATTTAAAGTTCATTGGTTTCATTAGATTTTGGAGGTGATTTTTACACGTGGGTCAAACTTGACTTTTGACCGATCATAGTGTGACCTACAAATGACCATAAGCAGCGATTTTGATGCCGATTCAAAGCTTTTTCAACATGCCATTCAGTTGTTGGATCAACAGTAAAAAGCTGTTATGGACAATTTCATAAAAGATCTCCATGACTGTGGAAGCTTTTTTCTTAGAAGAGGATTTCAAGCAACTTTCACATGCTGCAGTTAGCTCAATATTGCTTCATTCGGAAACATTCGACTATTACCAAAATGCGTGTAGATCAGACTTTCAACTACAGTTGTGAGAACTGTATTTGGAGAAGTGATCGCTTAACTACATGGGTTTAAATTAGTTTTCAGAACAAAAGCTTCCATGCATACAAAAACTTTTCACGCACTTAAACTACAGTTGGAACTTGAAGCTATTACTCAGGCTAAAGATGTATGTGTGTTACATGTTTTGTATCGACAAAAAAGAAATTTGAAGAGCTACGTTTTGTAGGACCAGATTTGGAGAAAAATTTTACAAATATTGGAAAAAAAACGTTTGCATCTCACACACTATTCATGTGAAAGTAAGATTTTGGTAAACTTTGATTGGTCATACTAGTAGGTTAAGGATTTAGGGTTAAGGTTGATGGTTAGAGTGTAGGGTTTAGAGTTTAGAGTGAGTTTTAGGGTCTTTAAGGTATAGGGTATAGGATATAGGGCTGGAGAATTTGTGAAGAGTTGTCTTTGTTGAAATTTCTCAACCTCAAGTGCAGTCGTATAAGACCGGAAGGAGACACCTTTATTCCGTCGCTTTCAATCATCCAAACTCTTGTCTTGAACAACTGTCGTATTACATGGCAGCAAGAATGTCTACTTACCTACATGAAATTAGTCATACTACTTGCATTTAACTTGTTGTAGTATTTCTTAGGTTGCTTTTGATGAGACAATAACATTATGAAGCGAATTGGTTGGTTTTCATCGTCTCTCTCTTGAAGCTAGTATGAGACTTTATTTGATGCTCCACTGATTTGCATTTCAGGTGGAACAACTAAAGATGTCCTTAAGTTCATTGGAAGAGTTGCATTTATAAAGAAATCATATTAAGACCATTGAGGTGTTGTATTTCACTCAATAATCTTATATTTGTGATTATCGATAAGTGTTCGTTGCTCATCAAGCTTGTTGATGTTCATGTAGAATATTTGATCTACACGTTTATGAAATTTACTTGCTTATCAATCATGGGGCACCTTCTCAATGTTCGCCATGACGATTATATTATGTGTCAGGTAGTATCGATCATTGTTGATATAGTCTCAAGCTCTAGTAGATCAACGGTTAACATTAGCCGGAGTGGTTAGGGTAGTTACAGTTAGTTAGAGGACGAACTCATCATTAGGATTTCTCTTGTACTCACCTCCACTATATATACATGGAGAGGCAAAGTCTCTCTTGTCTCATTCTTATTTTACTTCCTTGTCTATTCGCTCTCTTTTCTTGGAATGTCCTCGAAGTATCGATCTTTCTACATTGTATCAGAACAGTAGAGAGCGTGTACCTTGCTGATGAGCAAGATGGAGTTTGTGCATGAAGAAATACAAGAGAGAGCAGCTGGAGTTGTGCATGATGTAGAGCATTATCATGCTGATGCTTTCGCGTGAGACGGAACAGTTTCTTTCGTCACCAGAATGCGATTTTCGAGACCTAGATGATTTATTTTCGTTGATATCTGTCGACCAAAATGAACCCTAAACCCTAAAATCCCATAGGGGCTGTCTTGTTTAGAAGGTGCAAATTGTGTACTCGGTCAAGTTTCAGCCGATTTGAAGATTTCCAACGGCAGATTTTCAATTGGATTTTTTCGATCAAAATGAAACTTTTAGGACTTGAGTCCAAAAGAAATACTGCTCCGAGTAGGGTGGGTGTAAAATTTCAAGATATCGTGCATCCTTTTCTGATCTCATTTGGTCCAGTTTTGACTTTTATTGGTGTGTTCTCTTGACATTTTTGTCGCATTCTGTACACTTGTAGTTTGCGGACAAATTGAAAAATTTGTGGAATTTCAAGATATCACGAGCTCATTTCTGACCTCATTTGGTCCAATTTTGACTTTTATTGGTGTGTTCTCTTGACGTTTCTGTCCTATTCTGTACACCTATAGTTCGCGGACAAGTTTTTTTTTCATTCTCGCTGCAGGAGGAGTTTCTGGAGTTGCCTTGTTGTGACTTGTGACAACTCTTGATTGCGAGGTGTGAGTGGACAAGTTTCTGTGAGGTTTTCAGCATACAGAACAGTGCAATTTCTACATTGCAGCTATGGCGGAGTCTGTGTCTTTGATCACTGGAGAGAAGCTTGACAAGAACAACTACCAAGTGTGGAAGTTCTGGATTATGACCTTCCTGCATGGACAAGATCTACGAGATCTTATCACTGAAGAGGAGAAAGCGCTTGATATATCCATTTTCGATATGAAAATTCAAGGAGTGGAAGAAGCGATCATATCAGACGATTCACTACATCACATTGACAGTTTCAGCATCGATGATCAATCACATTCAAGATTGTGATACACTCAAGAAAGCTTAGGATGCACTCGTGCGTCTTTTTCAGTCAGGAACAGAGGCGTGGAAGCTGCAATTACTGCAGCAGTTCAACATTGTGAAGAAGAGATCGATGTGCATCAATGACTACGTGAACCATGTCAAGCAACTCACATATCAGTTATCTTCTGTCAAAGTTGAGACTGAACCTACTGTCTTGATCGAGACCACATTGCAGGGACTGTTTGCAAAGTACACACAATTTATAATATCAAATTTTGATCAGAGAACCCTTTTCGCGGTTTGATGAACTTGTTCCTATGATGTTAGGAGAGGAGGTGCATCTACTGGGGAGTTCTACTTCAACGGGTCAGCAAGAATCTGTCTATTTTCAGGTTATGGAGGATTTCGAGGTAGGGGTCGTGGAAAAGATGCTGGACTTGGACGAGGTCACGGACAACAACAGCAGAACCAGCAGAACCAGCAACAGTTTGGTTCTTCCAACGCCAAAGACATGCGCTTGGTTCTTACAACTACTGCAAGAAGCAAGGCCACAATGCGAATCAGTGCTACAAGCGACAGAACAATCAAAGACAACAATACGACAACAACCCCCAACAAGGTAACAACAACCAACAAGGCTATGCAGTCATTGAGTAAGTCTATTCCAAATAGTTGTTGATTACAACGCATCAGAGTTATGTGACTTTCGAACCACAGACTGATTGGGTGATTGACTCCGATGCCACCAGTCAAATGTATCTCATTGGGAGTGGTTTAGTTCACTGAGCCTGTGGAGAATCCTCAGTTTATGGTGATAAGAGATGACACCAAGCACAAGATCCAGCACAAAGACAACATTCCGCTTGACATTCTTACTTCAATGTTTATTGATATACAGAATGTCTTACATGTACCCACGTTGACTAGAAACCTGCTATATGTAGGACAGTTGATAGAGTAGGGTTTGCAAGTGCGCTTCAATAAAGATGGATGCTTTATTGAAGATTCGAATAGCACTATCATAGCTCAAGTAGCAAGAGTGGTAGGTTGTTTAAACTATATGCCTCTACGTCGAAGTTACAAGTTGTCATCTACGGACAGAGTGGTCCAATAATATCTGATATTGACATCTGGCACAAGCAAATTGAGCACATGAACTTTCAAAGGCTGAAAAGCCTTCCGAGTTCTGACCTGGTTACAGGTCTGCCTAAATTCGAATCTCGTGAGCCCACTAGAGTCTGTGAAACATTTCAGTTCGGCAAGCAAGCTATACAGCCTTTTAAGGGATCAGGTAGCATAGCGAATAAGCTTCTGGAGCTTGTTCACTCTGATGTATGGACTGCTTCTCAGCAAAGTAGGACCGGTTTTTAATACTTTGTGTCGTTCATTGATGATCATTCGCGTTATACTTGGATATATTTGTTGAGAAAGAAGTCCTCTACTGAAGTACTATAAGCATTCCAGACTTTCCGCAAGTTGGTGGAGAAATAGTCTGGAGCATCTATCTTCTGTCTGAGATTTGATGGAGGAGGCGAGTTTCTTTCTGGAGAGTTTGATGTATATCTGCTTGAGCATGGCATTCGATGCCAGAAGACCTGTAGTTACATCTGCAGCTAAATAGGGTTACGGAGCACAAAAATCGACACACAACAGAAGCATTTCGTGCGATGTAGAATGAGAAGATCATGCCTAGACCTTACTGGGTAGAAGCTGTTTCATGTGCGGTGTATCTGATAAACCGGACGTCTACAGCAGCAGTCCACAACCTGACACCGATGGAGGTCTTCACATGTAGTAAGTCTGATTACTCTTTCCTTCAAGTTCTATGATGTATCTGTTATGTGCACATACTTGATGAGAGACCTAAGAAACTAGATCCGAAAATAGATATATGCATCTTCCTTTGCTATGATTTTTATACGAAAGGATATAGATGTTACAATCTTTCGTCCAAGCAGTTCTATATCAATAGAGATGTTGTTTTCCACGAGCTACAGTCTTGGTTTGCTCCTGCGCATGTCGTAGCCATCCATGTATCTACTATAGAATTAAGGAGTCAGTCCACTATAGTATCTCAAAGTAGTACGTTGAGTGGAGTATCTAGAGAAGTCATTGATTTCATATCAAAATCAGTTGCACATTGAGCTATTAAAAACGCTAGAGTTCACGTAACACAACCTAGTAGAACTAGTGTAGTTTCTACATAAGATGAGCGCGTGCTATTGCAGCGTATGTTGGACTCATCAAGATATGTGGATCTTTCACATCCATTGGATGCTTTGTCTCAAACCTTGGCGTCTACGTTAGATCAGTTGCAAAGGGAGGTAACTAAAGCACTGATTATCTCTCGCAGATCTGAATGAGCAAAACATCCAATGAGTAGGTATATGCATACAAGTTTTCTTGCTGCACACCAGACATATATGACCAATGTTATTCATGAACAAGAACCGAGTTCACTTCAGGAGGCGATGCACAAAGCTCAATGGATAAGTGCTACGGAAGTTGACCTTGTTGCGCTTCATCACCAACAGACTTGGGAGTTGGTGGACTTACTTGAGGATAAGAAAGCGATTGGTTGCAGGTAGGTCTTCGAAGTCAAGTGCAACTCGGATGATACCGTGTGTCGATATAAGGTCTGATTGATAGCCAAGGGCTACGCACAACAACATGGAGTGGATTTTGAGGAGACCTTTGCTCTAGTTGCGAAGATGGTGATTAATTTGAATCGCAGTTGCAGTTGCAACTCTGAAAGGTTGGAAGATGCACCCGATGGACTTCAAAAACACCTTCTTCATCAACGATCTTGAGGAGGAGGTCTACATGCAGCAACCTCCATGTTATGAGGATCCTAAGTTCTTTCTCGTGTGTGTAAGTTATGGAAGGCCCTCTATGGTCTGAAACAAACACCAAGAGCATGGTATGCAAAGATCAATTCTTACTTGTAGTCTCTTGGTTTCAGACTCTACCTTATATTCATTAAGAATATGAGATCGGATTGTTGTGATCACCATCTATGTTGATGACTTGATCGTTATCGGTAACTATGAGGAGCTTATTTCTCATATCAAAGATCACTTGAAATCCGAGTTCGAGATGATTGACTTAAGAGAACTCAAGTACTTCCTTGCTGTGGAGTTCATTACAGATAAGAATGATGTTTGGCTTGTTCAACGACTGTATGCTCTCAGTATGCTTGAGAGATTTGGTATGCTTGACTGCAAACCCATTGCTACGTCATTAGAGCAAAAGATAAAGCTATGAGCAGAGGATGGTGAATTACTTGATGATCTACGCATGTATAGACAGATAGCTGGGAGTCTTATCTATATGACGATCACTAGACCAGACTTGAGTTATGCCGGTGGTTTGATCAGTCAGTTCTGCAGTCATCACAGAGATCACATTTGGAGGCTGTCAAGCGGATCCTCCGCTACCTGAAGTTCTCGATGCAGTACGGACTTCACTATCTTTAAGTCTTGCATTAATTTTGACCTTTCTTCTTTTATATTTATTTGTAGATGTAAAAGAATAGTGTTTACGTATTGTCTGTCTTCTCAGTCTTTAATCAGACCTCAGGATGCTAATGGACTATATCTTCATCTCCAATCGATTGAAACAATTTCATAAAATGAAACAATTTGTTTTGTTTAGCTGGATCTAGATAATAACCTCTCTCCAGATATCTTAAATAACGCCTGAAAAATAGTGTGTACATATTGTGTAAAAATCGGAAAGAGTCCATTCATCTCCAAAGAACGAATAACTTCTGCGATCATCTTCTTTTCCTTCACTTTAACAAAAGTACACTTTGGATGCATATTCACCTTATTCATTTTCAGACAGAAGAGACAAATATGTAACTGGTTTAATTATGTCTAATTCTTTTTTCAATAATAATAATAATAATAATAATAATATCAAAATTATAATTTGAATTTTATTCCTCTCTAAACAGTTTTATATTAAAACTAGACCAAGTCGAAGAACAACACTAATGGTGTTAATGACCAAAGTGTAAAGACGGGAGGTTGACCGTTCACAACGACCACGACCCCTCTGCGAACGTAACCACAACTGGTTTAAACACCCAATAACAATTTGAGACATGCATATTATTCATATTCCAAGTCCAGGATATGTAAATTAAACCAGTAGTGATTATGACCTTTCCCCTCTTTACAAACAGAAACATTTTCCATAAAATGGTATTGATCGAGTGCATTATTTTCTTCTCATGCAATTTGGTTTTCATCAGAAATAAACGGCGACCTATAAAGTAATAGAATTTTGCTCCCCAATTCCATTTTTTTGTCAGTTTTCGTTCCCACACTAACGAGTTTGCTTTCACGCCTACTTCTCAAATAGGGATGTATATTATTCACCTTCTCCATATTAAGATGGAAGAGGTATATGCACATCCATTAATTCATGACCTAATTCTTTTTCTTAGAAAATATTAGACTATAAACTAAAGATATTTACACTGAATTTTATTATTCATAGAGGAGAATGGTCTTTATAGCAGCACGATAGCCGCTCTGCGCATTTCACTTCTAATTTTTGCTTATTTTCTCAACATCCAAGTGCAGTACTGCGTGGAAACTCCAAGTGAATTAATTATATTTAGTTGTATTATATTTGTCGAGTTAATTAAATTAAAAATATAAATTTAGATAACTCAGAAGTATAAGCATATATGGGTTTGTTCTTGTCGATAACTTATCTATGCCAAATCAATGTTCTGCATATCTATTTAATGCATTTTCTAAAAATAAATAAAATGATCTGAAAGCTAGTTGCGGGCAAGCAGTTTGTGACAGTTTTCTTTGCTATACCATCGCTTGTCGTCTTCCTTTGTTTCTACGAAAGTTCATGTTATATGCATGCTTGCATATTCACTTTCTCCATCTTGCTTGTAACTTCTTTGCATATTATTCACCTCCTCCATCTTCAGAAGAGGAGATTATATAAACTTGTTTAATTTATCACTTAATTTTTTTGGCGGGAAGGTTAGGTGATAAATTAAACATTACACATAATCTGTTTTCTTATAGGATAATCGACTGGTGTTATGGTTCTTGATGCGCAAGTGAACCCACATGATTTAAGAGTTTTTTCTGGAACTTTCGAAATGTAGTATACAGTTAACTTATAATATTTATATTGAAAATATATTTTGATTACAAATAGTTAATATTGAATATTGAATACTTACAGAATTTTAACTAACACGTCTTGAGCAGCTTACCCTACTGTAATGTCAGGTCCAATCGCATTTTTAGATTTTCCTTCTCTTTCTTCACGATTGTCTTTTTCCTCCCTCAAGCCAAATTTCGATGCATAAAATCATCACCTCTTCCATCTTGCATACATATTTTATTTAACCGGAAGTTGCGAAATTACATCAAACTTTCAAGAGCAAGCATGAGACGTAAGATTCTCTTTAAGACTAACTATAGTCTTGGAAATGAAGGAATAGGGTGCAGGGTAGTACCCCGTTCCGTGGCATTGAAGGAAAGGACGGGCCCGGTGGGAACAAGTTCATGTCTTGGGAATGAAGTTGCAGATAACTGATGTGATGGATGGCACTGCTGTCCGCCTCCCCTCTACTGCTACTGTACTTTCATATATATCCTTTTCAGCCGTAGTGTTTGTTGTTGTATACATGTAGTGGGTCGGTTCTGAACTGCGTCATGTGCAAGCACTTAGGATGGCAGTTACTTAGTAAGTAAGAACAGGTTGCTTGACCCCCTGCAGCAGGTCCCTCTCCTTCCGGAACGAAGAGAAGAGTCTGGAAGAGGCAAACATGGCACTAACGACTGGACCATCTTGTGCTTCTCACCTCTCCCTTCTCCCGGAAAGTGCACGATCTGCGGAGCTGTCATGCCAAAGGGCAGAGCTCATCCATTCGGGAACCGCCATGCGAGGAGAGCAAGTGACGACGTATGTAAAGCTCGAGACATGAGGAAGAATCTGGCATCACTCACACCCAACAAAGAAATAGTGTGAAGAAACGTTAGTTCGGTAGAAGTGTGGGACCAGGATGAAGCTTCTTGCGCCCGAGAGTCATGCGTCCCCACCAGTCTGTTGTTGGAAGGCCGGCGGGCGGGCATATGTGTCGGACGTGTGTGTTGAAAGGTGGTTCACGTTCTGGCTGCTGGAGGTCGGTAAAATTTGGGCACCCTGCTTTGGTCATAAGGTTCGAAACGAGCTGGATGGGAATGTTGAAGTCCTCGTCCTAAAGTGCTAAATTTTATAAGTTTCACTTTTAGCCTGGCGTTGGGTCCAGTTGGGTGGGCCAAGAGCACATCCCACTCGTGAAATGTCGGCAGGTAGGCCGGGGGGGCGGAGTTCCAGGCTTGCTATCGAACTCGTGGCCAAAACGTCATCCCAGCACGCAGTATCATGGCCCAACAATTCCTCTTGTTCGTTTCTGCAGTTAGTGCGGTTCTCCAAGCCTCTTCTCACATCATGGAAAGATGAAGTTGTGTACGTCTTTAGTACTTACTACTCAATCAGTCGTTCTGTTTGTAGAAGGATATTGTCCGGGCATTCATTTAGGCGAGCAGGCGAGCAAAGAGTGGGGGAGTGAATCCTCGCGTCGTTGCGTGAAGAGGAAGTTGAGGTGTTTTGACTCGCGGTCGTTTGCTACGTTTGGTAGGAATGCTGGTGTCATGTTTTGCCAGTCCGCCGGAGAGTGCTTTTGATGAGTTGTGACCTAAACTGTTCGATTGTGTGGTATGTCATCGTGTGCTTTCAACGCATGTTTTTCTCTTATCGGCCCGGTTTACTTATCAGGATTAGCTCAACACCATGCTAGCGTCCGTAGCCCCGCAGCCCCGCGTAAACCCAGCGATTTGCCAACGTCTTGGTAATCATGAAGTTCCGGGGCAGCTGAGGCTACTGTCAAATGTCCCCTGGTTAGAACAATTCGGAGAAAATTGCACGACGTTTGGCGTACATTAATGGCGACCCTCTACTCCCTTGTCTGGTTCAGGAATTTTCGGGTTACCTCAAGTGTGTGTGGTAGTTCTTCTGTCGGCTAGACATATTTCAATCGTACAGATGTCGGCAGCATAAATTGTGTTTGCATAATGTTTGCATAAATTGTTCCCGACACTCGACACAAGCGGAGACTTGCAGTACCCCTTGTCTGAGATACTAACGGAGCTGGGATAGATTTGTCTCACGGGGGTACAAGACACTCTCCGCAGTGGGATGAGCTATATCCCTTCACTTTGTTGGCCACTCTACAGGCGTGCAGGTTGCCCGCTTTCTACGTCAAATGCTAGCCAATAAGGCATTTCCAGTTCTGTCTTCCTTGGAAATCTTGAAGTTTACAGGAGTTGCACTTCGTTCTCTGATGCTTTTCAGCTTTTGATTGTCCTCGATGGGTTGTGTTCAAAACTTTCCCGCGTTGACCAACGAAAATTGGGTGATTAATATAACGTGTTTGTCTGATGCTCTGAACGGAACAACCCGAGTTCACATGGATGGCATGAAGTAAGTCCTATCGTGGATGTAGGCGAGCACAAGGGACCAAAGAGACCAGTTATAGTTCTTGGATCTTTGTCTTTTGTTGTCACGTCAATCTTTCCACTTCGAGTTGGTCATCGGAGAAAGACCATGGCACAATGACTTGTAAGGATGAACACCTCTCATCCTCGAGATGCCTCCGTTGAACTCTGAGCTGGTACCGTGGTACCGTGTTCAGCTTGGCCGGGACATGTATGTTTCAGAGAACCACACAGGCAACAGAGTAGACAGAGTAGACAACGGCAGAAATTTCGTACGTCTTCCTCAAGTAAAAAGATGCTGAAAGACCTTTCGAGAGAGTGTTACTCTGATGCTCGGGTTTTGATGTGGACTCAGATACGTGGATGAAGGAGATCGAGGGGAAAATGATGTGCAATGGTGCCAGAGTGTCCCTTACACAGGGCAATCAACAAGTATAGGTCCACATCCAGAATAAGATTCGCTCAGTTTTCTGCTCGAAGGTAAGTAACACGGCTGTAAGTAAAGAGAAGGTGGACACTAGATATCTAAATACCAGATATAACACGCAGAGCATGCTACAGAAGATTCACACTTAACTGGCATGCACCTCAAACCTTGGCATCCGACTTTATCAGCACCTAGCCGAGAGGCTGAGGGCTATAATGAGGAGGAAAGGTGACCATTTTCTACTCAGCAGGGCTTCGTCGATCAAGGAGTTTTATTCTTTTCCGGAACGTCTCTGACAGATTCTGCATGTAGTGTATCTGTTCCATCTTCGGTTACACACATTCAGATAATATCGCTTTCACATAGGTTTTAATCAAACTGTAACTCACCCTCTTGCTCTTCTCAGGGTTTAGGGTTTACACGCAGCTTGATCCGGCACAAAACTCGTCTTCGTTGTCGCTGTCGTTCCTCGATTGCTGACAATTTGCTTTTAACAGAGAAAGGTCACTGGAGCAGTTAATTGAAAGTCATATCCGGTAGAGTTAGCACGTTCTTTCGTAGGGAGGTACGGTGGCGGCACAGATGGATTGAAGCACTTCGCGGAACCCACAATTGCACTTATCCTTTACAGAGGCCTTTATTTCTCCTTGTAAAGGTTAAGCAGACCATTCTCAGCCAAATGCAATGTTTGACAGATAAGTTGTGAGAGACTGGGGGGCGCTGAATTGCTCGTTCATGCCCACGTTCGGTGGCGCTATCACGAGCTAGTGTAACCGAAGCTGGGTAGACTTTTAGAAGCCACGTAAATGCCATGAAACGAACCTTGCGTCTATACTGACCAGTATAAGCTCCAATCTGAGGAGGTTAGCATGTATGTTAAGGAAGATTGGTGTTAAACATCTATTGAGTTTCATGGTGGAGAAAGCTCAGAGGCACAAAACGGCTTTACGAGAGTAGAGTTAGACCTAGCAGTCTCCAGAGACAAGGTATGGTACATCTAGGTAACAATCACAGCGAATAATTGGGTACGAGAAGTAGTTAGTCTGTAACAGATTCCGTTGGCGTCTACTAACAACGTCGCAGATAGGGGATCCTCGTGGAGATTACGAGTCTGAGCCAGTGGTGACCTCCGCGCAGCAGCTCCTTGATTTCCACTGGAAGCTTAGGGTACGTTCGGATCCACCACGACATCTCCCGCATGTCAAATCTAGCACTAGTGTGGTTTCCCTCTTGTTTTGCCGGTATGTTATTCTTCGCGTCGCTTCGACTTCGTTTACGATACGAGTTTGTGGTGCAAGGGTTTGAGCTTATTCTTGATTTACAGTCACATGTCCCCATCCCAGTCTAAGGTACCGTTCTCCATCCGTCAAGGGAGGTCCCTTCCATTCATCTCTTACCAACAGACGATAGCGTCTTTTGTGTCTATGCAGAATGCTCTAATCATTTTCCAGAAGAATCTGAAGATTGGGTTGTGACTTTCGGGACGACGAAAATGCATTTCGGATTGTGCAGAATTAGTCCTGAAAGAGGAAAACAATTTATAATTTCTTGAAGATTCAACGAAATTTTTGATGATAGACGATGATAAACTGATGTGAAAGGCGAGGAGCTGGTAAGAAACAGTTCTAACTGGTGTGAAATTAAAACTTTTACATACCTTTACTTTAAGTTATATCTGTCACGGCAAAAAAGACCAGGTTTAGATGGAGGGTTTGCATTTGGAGGGTCTTGGTTTGGAAAGAAGAGGTTGTTACATTGACGCAGGTTGGCTCATATCTGCTTCTCGTGCGGGGGTTCCAATCGAAGTCAATGATAGGGGAGTTTTGGTGTTTAGTGTTGGTTTTATTTCAAAATTGTTTAGGAACTAAATATGTCGGAAATTTTCCTTGAGGAAAAGGTTAATTTTCAGCGCACTTTTAGTAAATTCATTAATGGAATCTACAAATACCCTAAACCCTAAAATTCACATCATTTTGAGTGTATTTGTCTCAATGGCTCATGTGTCACCTTACTTTGTATAATATAGAGCAATTAAAACCGAATTTAGTTTAATAACATGTGTGCATGTAAACTGTCCGGTTGAAGTGATGAAGTTTTGGCAGTTCTATCTGGGAATGTTTCTTGTCATGATGTGAGTATAGAACCCGAAAAGACTGACATGAACCCGTCAAATTTCTCTTAGAGGTTTAGATTGCGTTACGGTGTAACTTCGTGATTTAAATAAATATCCTAGGTTTAGTTATATTAAAACCTAGGATTTCTAAATATAATTGTTAATTAAAGCGATAAAGTCTCCTGGTGTGATACATAGGTGTTAAGTCGAGAGTTAAACCATGATGAATGTTTATAGATGCAATAGACTTCATTACAAAAGAGTCATGCGATGATGAGTGGAAGTCTCTAGATTGATTTATTATCATTTTTAATATATTTATTAAATATAGACTAAATTTTTTCCATTATTGCTTTCAAGATGGAGGTGTTGCATCTAGCATGTATTTTTTCTCAAAGGGAAGAAAAAGATAAACGTAAATCGAAAAATGCCATTTGTGATCACCATATAGTGTTATCGAGATATTAGTTGTTATTTGATAATATATATATATAATTATTATTTTTAAATATATTTAACATAAATATTATACATTAACTGCATAATATATGCCAAATCTTCCAGAAAAAGCCACAAGGCATGTGGATTCCGGAGCATAGATATTATGTTGTCTTGTTAGAAATTCGACTTGTTGTTAAGTTTAATTTATCAATTAATTCTCAATAGTTAAGTGATAAATTAAATGGTTTTGCATATTCTTTTCTTCCTCAATCGTAAACCTTAGGTTTTATCTTTAGTCTGACTCTTTGGATCTTCGATAAAGAGTAAAACAGCAAAGCGCTTTGCACGACTCAAGACATGAATTCGAGACGTGCACATGAGAGAATATAAATAATACCTCCAGATGTTCCAGCAATATGATGTGAGTGAAGAAGGGCAATGCAGCTTGTAAAGCTCTTTCATCGAGTATGCGAGACTCGAAGAAGAAACTTCGGTTAATTCTGTGCAAACAGCCACAGTTTGACAGTCAATGAGAAAGATCTCCAAAGAAAGCGTTAAAAAATCATGGTCGAACATTTCTTCGAACCTCTTAATGTTTTTTAATCAAATTTTCTATGTTACACTAAATTACTTATGAAAATATCCATACACTCTAAGAACACGAGTATACACTTTAGATAATTCTAGAAGAAAATCCAGATCTTACAACTAATGACGAACTCCATTACTCATATGATAGCACAACGTTAATAAAGTGAAATTTACTAAGCTTATATAATGAATCAATTCAAATAGAAAATGAGTGATCAAGAAAGACTCAGATGTGATATTGCTCTCAATGTCATCATGTCTCACTTCCTTGGATCACAGGAGTGACATGTCTCACTTCCTTGGATCACAAGAGTGACAGGGTCTTGAAAACCTAATTGTCGAGGTTTCGTAGTATCACGAAAAGAAATTAGAAATATCTATATCAAATTCATTCGATATATTCTGGTTTTTTTATGAACTACTCCAGCCTTGGTTTCAGTATAAGGGCCCCTAATGTCCAGTTGAAACATATGCAATTTGAATAAAGAATCCTTGAAAGTTCAAGGGTTTTTGCTTTAAGTCTTTAAGTCTTGTGTGTTTTATTATATTTTGTCAAAAATATTTGGTGAAACTATAAAAGCTAATTTTTATGCGAGAATACCGTAGTACTTCTTTCATTACTCTAGGTCACTCGATCTCTTTAACCCATTAGTCTTTCATAGCAACCCATTAGATATACATAATAAACCCAAATATTGGACACTTTTTCCATTACTCCATGTAAGTGTTGTCTTGAATCTTTTCTTTGTTCTATTTACACCTATTTACTACTTGTGTACTAAAAATACATGTATCCTCAATTGTCAAAGAGTTTATCATGTTTGCATATTACGTTTCAAATGTCACTTAACACCCCTTCATAAAAAGTGTGAGCAAAAAATTGACGGTGGAGGGTTAAACTTTTCTTAAGAACAAACTTGGTCCTTCTTTGCTTCTTCCGCGTATATGGAAATCTGCCGGTTGTATCATTTCTATACTTTGCATGTGGTTAGCACACGTAGTTGTTAGACCCTTCAAGGATCCATATCTGAATTTCTCACCTTCAGTTTATTTCAATCAATATCACATATATATAGTTTGGAGCTCATTTATTTTATAGAAACTACTTTCATGGATACTCATTCGTAATATCCTCCCATCATATGGACACTTCACACTCACTATGTAATGAATCATATGTACTTAATAAATGATTATCGTGATCATATAGTTTTGGATTACTCAATCATCTTCTATAGCGATTAGTTTTGATCAGGACTTTTCGCACAGCTCTCCCTCTTTTGTTTAGGGTTCCTCAGTTGATCAAATATAGATTCCAAGTGACAGCTTAACAACATACTGTACTATCCATTGTTTATTCAACTGCAATTAAAATAATTTAGAAGCCAAAGTCAGTTTCTGATGAAAATTGTTCTAAGACTCTGAACCTCTAAAAAGTGATTACAGTTCATTCTGAGTTGAACACATTCACATGATGAACTAACTATATCTATTATCACTGAAATAATTCAGAAGCCAATGTCACTTTCTTATGAAAATTAATCTAAGACTCTAAACCTCTAAAATAAAGTGTCTTGTGAATAAAGATTTATATTCCATGTCATCGGTATATATATTATGATTTTCTCTAACAATACTCTGTAAACTCCATCTTACACATATTACTCTGATGTTTGTATTAGTTGTTTTAGGATCAAGACTTCATATATAGCCAAATGTCACATTCTTATACACCCTCGGTTTTTCAAATATGAATTACAAGAGAGAGTTGAGCAGATTCACACTATCAAGTAACTATATCTACTATCACTAAAATAATTCAGAAGCCAAAGTCAGCGTCAGCAACCAGGAGGTGGGGGCCGAGGGCCGCAGCGCCCCAAGAGGGGCCAAGGCCCACCCACGGGACCGCCGAGACATAAATTAATCTAATACTGTAAAGTTTCAACTATAACATCTCTATGAATTAAAATCATTATTTTACATCGCTCATCTGAGTTTAGTGATTTTCCATCGAATCACAACTTATCAATCAGATCTTTCATGTTTACCGAAGTACTATACTAGCCTTTTTAGGATTAATACTTCAAACAAGGTCTTTCACTCTTGTTTATACACTTTGGGTTTTTCATATCTAAGTTACTAGAGACAATTGGACATATTTACTCATCAACTAACTATGTAAATTAACAATTAAAATAATTCAGAAACCAATGTCAGTTTTTGCCAACATTTAATTTCTGCAACATTAAACTAGTTTTTTCTGTGAATTAAAACTTAAACTTTGTATCATTTATGCATTTATTAGGATTTCTTCATACAATGAGGCTCTATTAACAAGATCTTACAACATTTACTCAAACTTTTGCCAAAGTATTATTTTAATTCATGAAACTCATCTCTGCTTTTCAATTAAATCACTCAATTTTTCACTATGGATTATCGACATCCTTCTCTGTCTTTTCAAGCATTAAAGATTAACATGTATCTTAAAGATTCCTCAGAATTACATGAGTTTAAACCCTAAGCTATTCGCATATGATATTTCATGTTCATGTCTAACCCTCAAACTTGAATGGACATGTGCTATCATTCTGATATCTTGCATATGGTCAAGATAACCAAGTTGAACGTGCTTTATATTTCAATTTAGTTCCAATATAAAATCAATCTATCTGTATATTGTCGTGCGCATACACATCGCTACACAACATACATCGCTGTCAGAGGTACACCACACATACACATAACACATGGACGATGTCATACACATACACAAGTGTACCACAATAATCTGAATAGAGAAATTACCATCTCCAACACCACAACAAGGATTACTCACAAACGGTCAAGGCAAACCCACTCTAAGCACGAAGAGAATCCGGGTTACACTCAACTAGACTATCCACCATAGCCTGGAGCTTGAAGGCTCAGCTCAAAGAACTAAGGCCTCCAAGCCCTACCTGCGAAGTTTACCCCTAGTGGGCTCTCTCACCAACTCGCCCTAACGGCACTAACGGCCTTACTGAGATGCACCACTTCACACTCGGTCAACCTAGCCGAGGTGCCCAAACTGACGTGACAGCTGTCGTGCGCATACACATCGTTACACAACATACATCGCTGTCAGAGGTACACCACACATACACATAACACATGGACGATGTCATACACATACACAAGTGTACCACAATCGCCCCCCTAACTGGCGGTTAGGTCCCTCTAACTCCAGATAGCACCATATCTCAACTACGTGATACACACCTTCATGGGTGCAAGGATCAAGAGGCCGGGTGCTACATCGTCTCATCGTTAGTCGCCTGTCTGCAATCCATACCACGCAAAGATCTAATCAACTATCTCCGCTATATACATCGAGGACAAACCCACCGTCCAGTAGGAACGACACTGAGAGGTGGAGTCAAACATGACATGTGCCAACCTCTCGAACAACCATCACACACCAACATACGGGCTGCTCCACACAACATACACCTCAAGCCCGCGCGTACAACTGCTAAGCTTGGGTCAACGGTACCATCAATGTTGGGAAGATGACATGGCGTGCAATTACGCACATGGTCCTTCCAAACAACACCATCACGGCCCTCTAACATGAGTACTCCAGAAGATAACACCTCACGCACTCGTAAAATAGTGCGCCCTGCGGTCACATCCAACGTCGTCGGTGCAGTCTGCTGTAGATAGATATAATCGCCAGGATGAAACCTGCGAATCGACGGCCGATAACCTCCTCTTCAGATAGTCTCATATCGCAACGTGTCTCTATGCTGAGCAATCGCTAGGTTCTCAAAAGCCATAAGCATAACTCTCCGAAATGTCTCTACTCGTTGAGAACATGCTCTCACCCACATATCCGGGTCATCAAGGTCTAGCACCTCAACAGAATCACGACGAATGGCCGAAGGTAGATCTGGATCTCGACCATACAATAGAAAATACGGTGAGAAGGAAGCCAACGACGCTTGTCGGCTGAAACGGTAGTCCATAGCCAACCATGGTAACTGCACATCCCAGTCTCCCAAGTGGCCCTTCTGCAAGCCATACTTGCGCAGTCCTCTCTTCACCGCCTGAACTACCCTCTCCGCCAAACCATCCGTCTCAGGATGATCTCGAGATGTAGTCCGATGATCAATCAGCGCCTGATCACACAAGGCCTGAAACTCACCAAGGAACTATGTACCTTGGTTTGTCAGCACTTCAGCTGGTGCTCCAAAACTACTCAGCACTCGATCCAAGAATGCATACGTTGTCCCTTCACTCGCCTTGTCTGGTAATGCCACCAACTCAATCCACTTGGAGAAGTGCTCCACCATCACCAACACATACCGGTGGTGACGTATGGTCAACGGTAAGGGTCCCGCAAAATCTAAACTCCAACGATAACCCAACCCCATAATCGGTAAGGGGTGTAACTGTGGAGTAGGAGCATTAAACGATGCTCGTACTCGATCACAAACCACACATCGTGCGACGAACTGTTGCACATCGATGTGCATACCACGCCACCAATACTGTCCTTGGAGTAAGCTATTTGTACGCTTCACTCCAAAATGTCCCAACTCCTCATGGGCATGTCGTACTAACTGTGCCCTCTGGGATGGATGTGACACTATCCGTCCTCCCCTCACCTCACACTCGAAGTACATGTCGTCTTTCTCGTCGAAATCTCTTCGCTCGTTGAAGGACACGATCTCGCTCCTTGGCACTTACTGTGCCTACTACCACACCAGTACGTAGATACTCCATCACGGTCACATCATCATGCATATCTCGCTGGTCTGGAACACCATCTCCACCCTCAAGATCTGGAGACTCATCGTCTACTCTCTGACCAGAGAAAGATACGACTTGACTCTCCATACTAGAGTTCATGGCCAACACACAAAGAAAGGCAGATGCATGCCACCCTGGCACTATCTCCTCATCAACCTCGTCATGCCATCGAGCCCCA
The DNA here is from genome assembly GCA_036924285.1 of Asterella californica. Taxonomy (NCBI): domain Eukaryota; kingdom Viridiplantae; phylum Streptophyta; class Marchantiopsida; order Marchantiales; family Aytoniaceae; genus Asterella; species Asterella californica. Next base: position 11,631,307 of record JAYKYS010000014.1, read on the forward strand.
GTCTGATCCTGCTGACTCGTGCACGGGTTGCGACTCAACCCATCGGCATCTAGGTTTGCAACTCTAGGTCTATGCACTACCTGGAAGTCATACTCTTGTAAGATCAGAGCCCATCGTGCAAGCTTCCCTGTAAGCTTGTCGGACTCCATCAACCACTTGAGCGGCTGGTGATCAGTGATGAGAGTAAAGGGGTTCCCAAACAGATAACATCGAAAGTGTGCAACAGCTCACACTGCCGTCAAACACTCTCCCTCATACGAACTATATCTCGCCTCCGCTGAATTATTGGAGTGACTAGCATGCGCCACCACGAACTCCTTTTTCTCATCATCATGCTGAGTCAGCACTGCTCAAAGTCCCAACATACTCCAATCAGTGTGCAGTTGGAAAGGACGCCCCCTAACGGGTCTCCTCAAGATGGGAGCAGATGTCAACCTATCCTTGAGCTCTACAAAAGCTCGCTCCTGCTCATCTCTCCACTGCCACTCCTGGTCCACCTTCATCAGCTTGGTCAACGGCTTCGCAATTGCACTAAATCCCTTCACGTACCGACGATAAAAGTTCGTCAAACCAACAAATGCCCGAACTCGACTCACATCTGTGGGGCGCGGGATACGTGCAATAGCCTCAACCTTCGTCTGTTGAACACCCAATCCATTTGGATAGATGGTGTGACCCAGATACTCTACCAACTCATGGAAGAACTTACACTTCCCAGGGTGTAACTTCAACCCATGAGCTCTCAACCGCTCAAACACATCCCGTAAGTGTCTCTCGTGCTCCACTGTAACACTATAGACTAAGATGTCGTCAATATAACATCTGACAAAATCCAATCCTGCTAGGATTCTGTCCATCACCCTTTGGAACTCAGCAGGGACATTCTTCAACCCAAATGGTAAGAACCGCCACTGATACAAACAATCCTTGCCGTGAGAGTCAATTCCCCAGAATGCTGTCTTGGACTTATCTTCTTCTCTCACTGGCAACTGATGATACCCTGCTCGAAGATCCAAAGTACTAAAGACCTTCACATGCCCCACTGCATCAAAGATCTCCTCAGGTGTCGGCATGACATACTTATCGGACTTCGTCTGTCGATTGATAGGACGGTAGTCTCCACACATCCGTCTATCCGTATAGTTGCCATACATATCCTTCTTGGCTGGCATAACTGTGGCAGATGCATACTCTCCCTGCGACATCTCCACCAACCCAACCTCCAACAAGTCTTGAGTCCGACTCTGGATCAAGGCTCTCTCCATGTCACTGTATCTGTAAGGATGTCGAAAGATTGGCGTGTCATTAGCCAAGTCGATCCGTATACCAGGTCCCTTCAAGATACCCAAATCCTTCATACTGAAGACAAAACAATTCTTGTAGCTCTTCAGGAATCTTTGGACTCTTCGTCTCTCCTCTCCTATAAGTTTGGGTCCAATCTCCGGTTCCCAAGTATCCTCTGTCACCATGCTAGAGGTAGAAGACGAAGTCGTTGACTGCTATCTTGCAGCCTCTGGAGCAGTTTTCTTCTGCTCACCACCAACAATCTCCACCGCTATTGTGCGAAAAGCTTCTGCAGTTCTAGCTGCAAGCTCCACACTCTCTCCTACGACATCCCATGATGTCCAAGGATGACGAACTCCATGTGCCTCGCCCCCAGCCTTTGTCTCCACCGACTCGGTAGGCAAAGAGCTCAAGAGTGCTCGAGCAGTAACTCCCGTCGATCGTATCCGACGCTGCTCAGTCAATCCAAGGCTAACAATCCATGTCAAGCAATTCAAGTCCATTGCTTGACCCAATACTTGACGACGTGAAACCTCTGACACCGAAGCTACTGCCGTCGTACTCGTAGTGAAACCCATCGCTCGCTCTCTCTCATCGGTATTGGGCTCCACCAACTGCCGTAATTGAGCATCCCACACAAGCCCAGGTCCTCCATCTCTATAAGCATGTGACGCTGGAAATACCAAAGTGGGTAACGCTACCATGGGCCGTCCCACTAGGTTCACCACTGCCATGGGTGACCTATCGACGGCTCTCACCACTTGAGATCGTCGTCCTGCATCCAAGATGCTATCAACCGTGAGATGCGCTGGTCGTCTCATTCCATCGTGTGCGCGCTTAAGCACCTCCCTCGGTAACAAGTTCGTCCACCACAACCGTGGACAATGTGCACGAGATCCTACTCTCGCTGCATCCAACAACACTGCTGGTCCAACCCAAGACCGCACTTGGTGCACACTCGTCATCATCTGTGTACGAGCATCATCCAACAAAGGAACGTTCTCCAAGATGTACGTTGGAGAATCCATCTGATGCATCTGGAGATGTCGTAAGATCCGTAACATCTCCCAGAACATCATAGATCACGGGTCATGTAAACCCTGACCTCTCCCAGCACGCGTATGACCTTGACATGGTCATCCGGCTATCACCAAGTGAATGGTGCCCACCAACGTAAGATCCTGCGCCCCCAGCAGCGAAATATCCGACGGTAATGCTTGCTGGTATCCTCTAACAGCTGATATGGGCAACAACTCAGGATATCTCTGCACCAAACATGCCACATGTCGCAATGAGATGCGTCTTGCAATCTCATCTCTCTCCACATACAAGTATCGTTGTACTTGTATACCTGCTTGCAATACCGCAGCCAAACCTGTGCTGATCCCTCCAAACAGCTCCAGCACACATACACCCTCCTCTGGATACTGCCACACAATGGGAGTCGTATCCAACGGTGATAAGGTCACAGGGCCAGTAGCAGGAACAACCCTTTGTTCCTCTACTGGTGGTACAAAGGCTTCACTCCAAGCCTGCTGCACCAACTGATCAGCATACTGCTGCAACTCTCCACTCGAACTCCAGAGTGGAACATCCAAGGCAGATGGTACTAGGCATGTCCTCCACCTCCTCAAAGACCGGAGTATCCTCCGCATGGACATTGCCCTCCAACAACTCGCTCGGCCAAGTGATGACCGAACTGAACCCTGCAACGGATGCCATCGTCCCTGGTGTAGGCTCTGTCGTCCCAACTCTAGCACTGAACCGCACTGGTAAACGGTTCACTCGTCCCTCACCGGACTGCCAACCTGGTCTGTAAGATGCTGTCTCCGTCCAATAGTCGATCACGAACCCCATAAGGTACAACACAGCACCTCCCACCAATACATCATAAGACTCTGCGGCTGTAACTATGGCCTTGGCCCTCACCATAGAGCCATCCGTGGGGTGATCTGGCCGAACTCTCACCGTCAACATCTCACGTGTCATGTGTAGAGCCGTACCTCATGATCCTCTTAGAGATGTCTGCAACTGGAATGGACATCTCTCTATCTCGGACTTCTTCAGACCCAAACCAATACACGCCGCCTTTCTCAACATCAACGGTTGGGCTCCAGAGTCTAACAAGACCTTCTGGGATCGATACACTTTCCCTGAAGGGTGCCACCAAACAGAAGATACCACTTCTGTTGTCCAACAACACCACACCTGGTGCCAAACCAGCACGGTCAATCGCCGGCCTAGCTGGTAACTCATCTAACCTAGCAGCCGCCGCTTGCCAAGTACCACTGGTAGCTGTCCTGATCCTCGACTCCATGGACACGTCTACCGCCTCTCGCTGAACTACTTCAGCACTAGAGGTAACTACATCCTCGCTCTCACTGAGCGTGGCCGCCAACTGGAACACTGGAGCCAAGTTGACTCCCAATGCCTTCATATCCGTGGCTGAGAATAGTGGGGCTCGCAAAACTGCTGTAGTCGCCCCCAACATCGGGTTCTACGTCGCATCCACAGACGTCGAAGGTGGACTCACATCACACCCACTCCTGGATGTCGATGCCTCCAACTCTACTACACCATCAGTAGGCCGTTTAGGAACCATAGATGTGGTCCTCAACGCCTCCGATAACGTGAACGACTGAGGAAGCTTGGCCTGTCTACCAGCCTCCCCGCGTTGTGGATCCAACTCCACTGACGCACCTCGTGGCTCGAGGCACGTACTGCACCTCTAGTCACTGCCGCAGATGCCTCAATCTGCGCCACACCAGCCATGAAGTCGAAGTCACCTCCTTCTCCTCCATAAGACGTGGAAACCTCTGTTCCACCTGATCTCCGCTGAGCCATAGCCATACTAGCTATCCTCTGCTCCAACTGCTCAATCCGAGCAGCCATACTTGCTTTTGACGTCGTAGCAGGCAGTGGTCCGACCGGTCCTCTCCCAGGTGCTGGACCTCTATCTCCAGCTCGACCACCACGGCCTCCCTGAGCTCCTCTGCCTCGTCCACGATCAGCCTTCTCTTGCCGCAACTCGGGATGGAGATCAAAACAACGGTCACTACTGTGACCAGGTCGTCCGCAATGCTCACATTGCCTAGGTGCTGCTTGAGACGTTCTTGACGTCTCATAACCACCTCTCCTCTGTGGACAGTCCTTTTGCTGATGAAGACATCACACGTCCAGCAAGGACCCGCTTGCTGCTGACTAGAGAAGGACGGCATGGGCTTCTGCCCACCAGATCCTCGAGAAGAGGTGGTCTCTCCATGTGGTCTCTCCTTGCTGAACCTAGCAACCACCACTCTCTCCCCCACCATGTTGAGCTCAATCCGCTCAGCCAGACTAAAGACAACCGCCAACGTCTGAGCGGTATCTCTAAGGAGAGTAGCATCTCTAACTCTCCTACGCAGCTCCCGGTCTAGTATCCCATACCAGAACTGGACTGCCTGTGCTTCCGTCACCCCTTGGGTAACGCTGATCAACCGCCTCATGCGAGTAAACGCCTCGCGTAGGCTCTCTCCAATCTTCCGCTGGAACTCCTGCAGACTCCTCAACTTGTCGGTCCGCACACCCTGATAGTTTTTCCTCAAACATTGGAAGAACTGAACCACAGGGTTAAACCCTGGTGGTATCTCACTCACACTACCACCTGCTCCACTACTTGTGGACGCACCGCTGGTAGTAGGTACTCCGCCACCTGCGACTGTACCACTGCTACTGACACTTGAACTCGCAGGTGCTACGCCTCTCAAAACTGCGCCAGTAGTGATAGAAACGTAGTTGGGAGACCAATGTTGTCTCCACAACTCGATCTCAACACTGTAATCTCGTCTGAACTCATGATACTCGTCCATCGGCGGTCCCTCCAAGTGCTGGAACAAACCCTTCCACGTCATGAAGGGTGTAAACAGCTGTGGGTTCCGCATCTGCTGCAGATCGCACCAACTGTCGAACTCCTAGATGAAGTCATCCAGCTCAATGGTACCAACTGTATCCGAGTAACGTCGAGGCTCCTTCGTGACCCCATAGATCTCGTCCATGTCCCACAACAACGGTGTGGCGACACTAGACTCACCACTAGAAAACGCGCTGCCTGCGTCTGACTCGTCCTCTGGAACAACCGACGGCAATGGTGTAGGTAGTCGGTACCTCACCCCACTCCGTGTATACCCACTGTCCGAGAAGTCCCCACCAGAACCTCCCGAGAACTCCGTGATGAGAGAATCCCGCTAACACACTCCCCAACTGGAATGTCGCAATCCCCGTCACCACCGTAACCACCTCTTGCCTAACCCCGCTCCTACTGAGCTCACCTATCCCCTACTAGGACGGTCAAGGTAAGGACAACTTGTACCTGCCATCACCACAGGCAGCCTCTCACAGTCTGTTGGTCGTCACTCCAACCGCACCGTGAGAGAGACAAAGGTAGTCTGACTGGTCCGCAACTCTAGCCTCACTACCGACAGCACACTGGAGTGAACTCACTCCGGAAATCAAACGCAAACACAAGCAAACGCGGCGCACAAACAGGAAGTAGAGTATGGAGGGGTTCCAACCACAAGAAGTCCAACGATAACCCTTCACACTCAAACATTCACATAAAGAGAAACCCAGCCCCACCCAGACTGACGACTCCTTGTCGGTGATCACATGCACAATATATGGTCACCAACAGTCGTAACTGACACTGGAGGTCACTAACTAGATGTCCACACCTCTAGTAGCTCCAAAAACATCCACGTGGTAGCTCTACTAGCTCACCCAAGACAACTGCCACCAATTGCCTCCATTCGCGTCTCTACGGTGTAGGCAAACACTACCACAACTATAGCTTCCCCCTAATACTGTGGGATCGCCCTACCACTCCTCTAGGGACGTGCGAGAAGGTCTCCTATTATCTTATACAAGTCCATAAGTACTTGCACGCATCCCTGTATGACACCAAGAGCTATTGGTCTAGTGGTAAAGCCAAAGCTAAGACTACAGAGTCAGGAGTCCAGGTCCAGGAATAGTGTTGGGATGGGTGACCAGCTGGTTTTACCCTTCCCACACATCTGAAGATTGGATACCTCTCTCACGCACGCCAGCAAGCTGGCTTGCGGCGGGCGCGGGCTCGGGCTCGGGCTCAGGCTCAGCTCCGCTCCGCCTCCGCTCTCACGCCTCCTAACACGCACTCCACATCTCGACACTCCCGCTCACTCTCCGCTCCGCTCCGCTTGAAGTAGAGTAGAACAGGTACAACACACCAGAAGAGGCTCGGCTCCACCTCGAATTGCAGAAGATTGCACCAAAACAGCCTCCAAAACAGCGAAAACAGCTTGCGGGTGCACACGAATGATCAAAAATCTGACGTAAACAGCAAGATCACCCCAAAACCAACCCGAACACCACTACAACAGGTTCGCAAATGCCCAATACCCACTTCGCGAATGCACACACACACAACACAACTCCTAAACTCGAGTTCCAACACGAAATTGCTCCAAAATCTGACGTAACTAGCCTTTTAGTACTTGCGGGTATCACAGCAGCGAACTTCGACATGCCATAACTTCTTCAATCCTTGGCCAAACTCCACGAAACTTAGTGCGCTAGAATCGTCTCTCCAATGCGCTTCCAAAGAGCCCACTCCGGCCCGACATTGACAAGTATTTCAGCTGCCACGCCCAAACGTGCAATCCGGCTCCAACAACACACTTCAAGAACCTTCCGCAAAATTTCTGCAGCGCTTTCGCATGACAGAAATCTCCACTCGACCCCAACAACAGCAAATCGATCTGCGACCAGCAATATAGCATGCGCCCACACACCTCGATCACAACTCCAACAATCAAGCACGAACGACAACGCCCGAAGATACCAGCGGATGATTTCAGATCAGCGGGTTCCTACTGAACTCCATCTCGACCTGCACTCAGTTCTTTGAGTAATCTGAATAGAGAAATTACCATCTCCAACACCACAACAAGGATTACTCACAAACGGTCAAGCCAAACCCACTCTAAGCACGAAGAGAATCCGGGTTACACTCAACTAGACTATCCACTACACTCAACTAGACTATCCACCATAGCCTGGAGCTTGAAGGCTGAGCTCAAAGAACTAAGGCCTCCAAGCCCTACCTGCGAATTTTACCCCTAGTGGGCTCTCTCACCAACTCGCCCTAACGGCACTAACGGTCTTACCGGGATGCGCCACTTCACACTCGATCAACCTAGCCGAGGTGCCCAAACTGACGTGACAATATTGTCTCCATGTTCGGTTTTCCTATGTACCATTTAATATCAATTGTTTTGTAGACTTTACTTGAGTATATCCTTCCATGTATTCTCTTCTTATAATACTCGAGGTACTGACTTCTCATATGTCACATTACATCTTTCTTTTCCATTTGATCATATGTATAACTTTATGAAGAGTTTAAAGGAGTCCAACTTGATTAAGTATTACATGATTCAAATAATTCAAACACGCTCTGTTTCAATGCTCAATATGATTTATTCTATCAATCATTTATCCTTCATACGTGAGTTTTTTCAATGTCCAAAACATATTGAATATTAATCATGTTGAGTTATAAAGTCCAGCTTGACTACTACATACTATATGTGTAGGTGAATCTAAATATGTATTAATCTGAATATGATTACTATATGTGTTTATATTCATAGTTTATACATATAGTTTGATATACATTTGGTTTTAATTGATTAACCATACTTCTCCTAACAGATACAAGAAGTTACTTCTCAAAGTGACTTATGATATTCTTACACAAATTTATGTCTTTAAACCTCAAGCTACTCATAATATCTGTTCATTTCTAACCCTATATAACTTAAATACATATGTAGTGTCATTTTTATTTACGTATCACACTTTAATTTTCTTTATATATCAAATGGTTTATGCATCTGATCTGAGTTTCGTCAAATAATATCATTATATTCATTTCATCCTATTATGTTGAAGCAGTACGAGGATTGATGAATTACCTCTCAGCTGTTAACGTCAACAACCCTTAATCCTCAACTGATAATGTTCTCCATTCTTGATTCAATTATCTTGCAGTAGCATTGAACACCTATGTTTTTTAAACTTTACTCAAGCGAACAACCACTAATATTTGCTGTACTCCCTTGGTTTTTGGTTGTTTTCTTTAATCTATGTCTTGAATATTTTTACAACTTCACTAGTCTAATATATACAAAAGAATTTGGTATAAGTTAGATTCTAGTGAGCAACTTTACTTGTTCTCTCAATACAAGAAAAATCACAAGAATTCACATCAACTTGACTTAGATGACAATAATATGACTGTTTAATTACTCATGGGAAGTCCTAGACGATAATAAAGTTAAGTTTGAACTTCAACTTCTGTGTTCTCGTGTTGTTAAAACTCTATAGTATCAAACTTTAATTTCTTCATATATTCTGATGTTTCGTCAAATAATACCCATTATATCAATTTAATCTTATTATATCGAAGTAGTACCATGATTCATGATTTTCTCTTCTCTTAACGTAAACAACCCTCAACTGATAATTTTCTTCATTCTTGATTTATTTATCTTAAAATAGCATTTAACATCATGCTTTTCAAACTTTACTCCAATTTATTATTGGATGTATTGTATTATGTTACAGTAATTATACTTCATACTCGTCAGTACATCCTTCCTTTCCATTAACTCATATAAATGTTGATTCAAAGTTTAAATAAAATATGATCTCTATATCTCTATCAAACAACCACTAATATTTTCTCTACTCTCTTGGCTTTTCCTATTGACTTTAGCCATTACATTACAAATTTTCTCTTTTCTCGTATGGTAGCTTATTCATTGTTAAAAACAAGCACGATCATGATATAGGTTTGAAAATCAAGTCCAACTTAACTAATTTATACAAAAGAGTTTGATATATATTCACTTTTATTGAGTCGCTTATCCTATCAAATACAACAATTTAAGATCAAGACTTGTGTCACTCAGATGTCATTAGAAATGTCACTTAGATGATTTCTGACCCGTTTACACTGGAAACATTCCTCTGAAGTATAAACTGTAGATATTCATAGTGTTCATTCCTAACCCTAGAAACTCAGATACACATGTAGTATCAATTTAATATCAGATGTTTTTGAAACTTGTGGTACCATATTGTAACCATGCATCTTTCTCTTTTTGGTTTATCATGTAGAACTTGGTTTCAAAAGATTTAACAAATATAAGTAGAATTAGGATGAGTTATCAAGTCGAGCTTGACTACAACTTAGAGATATAATTTATATAAGAGAGTTATGTATATTTTAAGTTTGAATGATCAACCATACTTATTCAATCAACTTTCATAAATCTTACCATAAATCTCTTGGATAACAATAAGATGACATTTCACTAATGAGAAGTTTACAACAATAAATAGTTAGGTCTCACCTTTATCTTTTGTATTTTCTTGTTCGTAAGACTCTAGATTATCAAACTAAAATTCCATTCATATACTAAATCGTGTCTTAGGTTTCATCCAATAATACCATTATATTAATTTACATCTTATAGGTTTTAACTCTTACTTAGACTGTTTACCGAAGTTTTACCTTAATTCATGACTTTCATCTCTTCACTTCACTAATATAACCCTCAACTGATAACCTCTCTCCGGGAAGATTACTTATTAAGCTTTTCTGACCCTAAAACTTAAATACACAATCCCAATAACGTTCTGATATTGTGCATATGGTCAATCTACACATGGTTCAGATTTCTAAATTTAAATAACTCGATAATTATTCTAAATATATTTTATATTCACTTAACTGAATATCACATGTTGTCCATCATATATACTTCATATACCTTCAGGCTAGATCTTAAAGACACATGTAATGTCGGTTTTATATTTTGGATATGGTCATCTATACACCAGCTATATATTATAAGGATTTCAATAAGGAAATCAACTTGAACATAAGTTGTATTCTGTTTTCCACGTTTTATTGTTCCATTTAATACCGAGATGTTTTTGAAACTTTACTCCAAGATATAGATCCCATTATTACACAGATACTTCATACTTTTCATTCTCTGCATGTAGTAGTTCATACTATATGTCTTTCTATGTAGATTTACTATCAATGATAGATGTTTTAGAAACTTTACTCCAATATACCCTTGAATGTATTCTTTTAAAATACATTGATAAGAAGGTATACTTGTCATGACTTTTATATATGTATATAAGGTTATATCTTTCTTTCTCATACTTGACTAAAACAAATGAAAGGTATATTTAGGTTGAATTATCAAGTCAACTTGACAACTATATATTAAGTATAGTAGTAGATTATTTACATCACGAGAGTTAGGTATATCTTCGGTTTTAATGACAAGCAATACTTATTCTATCGACTCAAGAAAATCGCACCAATGTCACTTAGAGGATAGTAATGCGATGGTACTGTTTGCAACTACAGTATATTTAATTCTCAACTTCATCTTTGAATTCTCTTGATTTAAGACTGACTCTCTATAGTATCAAACTTTAGTTGTTTGTGAATTAATATTATATGTAAGATAGTTTATGACTTTTCATCAATAAGACCATCTTAATTTGTTCTTAGAGGTTTAATTCAGCCTTAGTACCAAAGTACTATAATCTGATATACATTGGTTCTTGATTAAGCACCTTTCCTGACAACTGGTAATATTCTTTTTGGATGTTATCATATATACACCAGTTCAAGATATACATAGGGTAACATATAAAGATTTGAATAATAAAATCAATCTGAATAAAAGTTGTATTCTGTTTTCCATGGTTCAGTGTTTCATGTACGGTTTAATACCCAGAATGTTTTTTAAATTAGAAACTCTACTCGAAGATATCCATTCCATTATGGCACTGATACTTAAAACTTGTCATGCTGTGCATGTAGTAATTTGATACTGTATTTTTTTATGTAACATTTACTATCAATGATATATATTTGAGAAACTTTACTCCAATACACTCTTGGATGTATTGTTTTATGATTCATCCAAAGATATACTCTCCATTATGAAAATGATACTTAATACTTGTCATGCTTTACATGTAGTAATTAATACTGTATATTTTTTGTGTAGCATTTACTGTCAATGATATATATTTTAGAAACTTTACTCCAATATACTCTTGGTGTATTGTTTTACGATACATCAAAGGATATACTCGTCATGAACTTTCTATGCAACATTATATCTTTCTCTTTCGTATTTGACTAGAACAAATAGAAGGTAGATTTAGGCTGAATTATTGAGTCTACATTGACAACTAAATACTAAATACGATGTGTAGTAGTAGATTATATATATTACGAGAGGTTTGTATATCCTAGGTTGAAATATCCTTTATTCTATCTATTCAAGAAACTTAGATGAAACTTAGACGACAATAATATGATGGTCTTGTTTGCAACTATGGTATAGTTCTCATCTTCATCTTTTTATTAGAAGTTTTATTCAGACTTAGTACCAATTTACTACCAAAGTACTATCTTAACTCATGACTTGCATCTCTTCTCTTCGAGAACATTAACAACCATGTACATCTCTAAGTACTAAGTACTTTTCTGATCTGCATAGTAGAATACATAAAACGCATTATCTTGTTTATCAACATTTTAGTCGCAGATTTACCAACAATGAATTAAATTGAGTTTGAATTATCCTCCCAACTATTTTATCAAATACAAGAAATTCTACTCATCAAATATCACTCAAGACCTTTTTGCAATAACTGGTAAACTCACAAGTATATTCATGAGTTTATAGGGCAATCCTTCGTTCTAACCCTAAAATACACAAGCCCAATAACGTTTTGATGTTTTGCATATCATCAGTCTAAACAAGTTCGTGCATCTCAACGTTAAAATAATATAACCAATCCAAATGTCTAGATGCGGGGATATTATCATATACATATATTCCACATTACAACTTTCATTTTCCATTCTAGAATATTACATATTAGCTTGATTCAAGGTGTTAATTAAGTCGAAATATCAAGTCTAGCTTCACTACTACGACTACAAATAATGAAACGGTCTTATTGACAGTATAAGTACGGATGATCATTAAAACTAAACGGGTATCTCACTATCTTATATACGCAGTACTTTCAAAAAAACTAGGTGCTAAAATAATACAAAATCTATTTTTTCCACCTACTAACATATAACTTAGAAGATAATGTGCATGGATCTCTGCGTCAAGAAGAAAATTCATCATTAATTACTTTGTAGAAATAGCTGTTAGAAAAACAGTGTTGTCTATATGGAAAGAATTATCCAAATGGGTTTAGTACTAAATGAAGATAACATATTTCTAAAAGACAAGTTTGAGATAAAACAACCCGTTAGAACATCTACATATTCTATTAATATTAGAGAATTAAAATAAAGACAAGTCAACTTATAAGTTCTCTCTCCTTGAGAATAATTACGATGTAAAATTGGTTAAACTTTTTGGTGATATAATATCTTACTTATTCTGATATATATCACCAAAATATGATAATTAGATGACAATCATATGATGGTCTTGTTTGCAACAATAGTATATTTAGTTCTCATCCTCCTCTTTGTATTCTCTTGATGTTAGACTCTATAATATCAAACTTGAGTTATGTGTGAACTAATATGCATATATCAGATCGTTTGTGATTTCCACCTGTAAGATCATCTTGAATTCACTAAAATAATAAAATATATTATTTAGCACCTCCTACCATAAGCGACCTTAAGTATAACTTAGAAGATAATGTGCATGGATCTTTTATGTAATATAGTTATCAAGAAGAAAATCCATCACTAATTAGCTTGAAGATCTCGCTGTTAGAAAATATACCCAAACTCGTATTCACCACCAATTTCGTTTATCCACCCTTTATCCGATCTTAGGTACATCATTGATAAGATGATAGATAATTAAAATAAAGACAAGTCAACTTATAAGTTCTCTTTCCTCGAGAATAATTACGGTATACAATTAGCAGATCTTTTGGTGATATAATATCTTACTTATTCGTCATTACTTTGTAGACATCGCTGTAAAAAAATATGTATGAATACAATTATCAAAATATATATTTTACTAAATGAATAAGATATGTTTATGAAAAACTAAAATTAAAACTACTCATTAGATCGTCTCGTTATTATGCATGCAGCATATTTATACCCATATTGACCACTAAATGAATGGTTCTGATCTTTACTGTACATTTTAGCACATATATTATTGATAAAATCATGGAGTATATAAATGCAGATAAACAAATTTATAAGTTCTCTCGCCCTGAAAATAATTATGGTTTGAAGTATAAAATTAATATATATTTTTGGTGATGTAATATCATTCTTAACCCATTGTTTTATATTTTTCCAGGATTTTCTGTCTAATTATCAGTTGAAATTCGGCTGATTAAACCGTCCCCATTTGACCTGAAATCCCCCCCCCCCCCCGGTTGCTCGAGAGTAGTCCTCACACCTAAAATTTATTTGAGCCAATTTCATCGAGCCACCTTCGAGATATGGAGTGATCTGTACCCACGTGTAGGCAGTGGAGACTGTTTTAGTGAATCTGGGTCACTTATTCGTGAGCTTCGTTGATATCCATAAGCCAATGACCTTGAAATTCACCATGCACGTGCCCCAACTGAAAACAGTCCTTGTGAAAAAAGAATTAATGCATTTTGAATCTAAATGGCCGAGTTATCGCATTTTTGGTGCCGCATCCTTGAGGACTTAGCCGCTGGAATGAATCGGGTTGTGGTATAATTTTCGCGGACCAAAGAGGAGGACGGGGCTGCCGTTCCCCAGAAGTTGTCATATAGACCCGTCGTCATTCCCGCGGGTTCACCTGACCTGGGCGAAGGAGGTAAAGTGTCGAAGGCTAACTCTAAAACCAAACCCCGTTCTTGATTCCAGGTCGGCTATGATTAAATGGCCCAAAAGGCACTCGGAGGCACCGGAAGGGGACAGCCAGGCCACGGTATAGGTTAAGTCCCGGGAGGGGAAAGTAGCCACTGGGATGTAGGTCGAGGAAGGAGTAGAGTGACCCCGGGTCAAACCAGAGGGTCCACGCGGACCGGAGTAGAGTGGAGGACTTGCTACAGTCAGGTGAGGTGCGCCGGCGGGTACCCCTATGAAGCCGCCTGAAGGAAGGCCAACCGCCACCGTGTGGCGGTCACCGGTTGGTGCGCATAAGGACACACGAGCGGAGGACGGGAAGTAGAGTCGGAGGGAGGGGCGGACAACAATGATTGTAAGGACAGGGCCCCCGGACGGGACGGCCAGCTCGCCGAGACCCCTGGAGGTGTGGCGGCACCACGCATGCGGGCAACTGCGGCGGACGGTTCGCCTCCCACCTCGGAGGGAAGTAGAGCTGGGGGATCTTGCCGGGCCCGCCTTCATCTGCCGCGAGTTCCCATCCAACGGGAACTCCCGGAAGCTCGCCGCTACTGTCCTCGCGACCCCTGCTCAGGCCCACGTAGCGCCTGCTTACTGGCCGCCGACTTTGGGGATCCGACGCTCCACTCCGAAGGAAGAGACAGTCCGACTAGCGCGCACAGGTGCTGGGGTATAAAAGCCCGGGGCATAGGGCACTGTGCGGACAGAGTATGAGGCCGGAACGGGTGTTAGAAGCAGAGCCAGCCACGTAGAGAGATCACCGCGAGGATAGGGACCACCGCGGAGTTAAGTGTATACGAGCGTTTCCTCGAGGAAACCTCGTAGCCCCGTCGCTGATAGTTTTGAGGTGACAGTAGAGCCTCGACTAGTGCTAGCTTGAGATAGAGACTAGTGGGTCGGGATTTTAGTGCAGCGTTAGGGTCTACCGTGGTCTAATTGAGATTTGGCACCTGACCGGAGCAGCCGCGCCTACCCTACCCAGGGTGCGCCAATGTATGAGCCCGCATTGAAGTAAAGAGGGTCGCCGTTGTCAAATTGAGGTAGTGTGAGAGTGTGTGTGTGAGCAAGCTCATGGGGCAAGTGCGTTGCCCTCGATCTGACCGAGGAGAGTGAGTAGCCGGAGAGGAAGGGAGGACTGAGTGAGTATCGCCGGGTCGATTGCGTGCAGGAGTAAAGCCGGGTTGCCGATTTGTGAATTTCTGTGTTCTTCCGTCAGGGGCACCCGCGACGTCGCCTTACGACCCGGGATCCACGTCAAATGGTATCAGAGCTCTGATCGTGAGCCTTGCCACTAGCACGCACGAGTCGAATCGCTGCAGGAGTCACAGTCGATCGAACCACGACGCCTTGACAGTCGCACGGGATCATCGCACAGTTGCGCGAGGTTGGGGAAACGAGCCAATGCCACCGCGACGCGGAAGAGTACAGTCCGGAGCAGGGCCGTCTCGACCGCCACCCTCGAACCCACCGTTTCCAGTACCTGTCGCGTCCTAGACGCCTTCGGATTATGGACCCCAACCCGCCGCCTCCGGAGCCTCGAGTGCCGGGTCTTCTGCAAGTCCGGCCGAACCGCCACCCGGGGGTCCAACGTCGGCGACGCCGCCGACAAGTGCTGAAGTCCGGCAGACACTCCAAGACGTGGAGGTGTTCCTGCGAAACCTGCGAGCCAGGTTTGGAGTTGCCGGAACTCCCCCAGCACCGTCCCCCGATCCGACTGCACCGGCACCGGCCCCGACGCCTGCACAAACGACCGCGCCCGCGGATCAGCCCGCGGGAGCAGCGGACCTGGAGCCGCAGCGCGCTGGTCTGAGCACACTTGGCGCAGGTGGCCCCGATGGAGGATCCAGCAACTCGAGCAGTTCGAGTCCGGGTGAGCCTAGCACAGACAGCGGTCTGAGTGGCCGACGATCAAGACGGAGAAAACGCCACCGAAGAGCGCCATCCCCCGAAAAGCCACAAGAATACTACGGGGAGCCCTCGCTCCCCAAGTTCGAACTTTGGGTGGCAGCAATGGAGAATTACTTGAGCCACTACTCCAAACGAGGCCAGTTCGCCTATGCGGTGAGTCGACTTAGGGGAGACGCATTGAAGTGGCTTACCAACTATCAGAGAGAGCGGGTCAATGAGGGGCGTCCCGAGCTCAATACTTGGGAGGAGCTTCGGGACCGACTCAGAACCTACTTGGTTCCCCGCAACGAATACAGTCATTACCGCCAGGAGATGGACGGATTGAAGCAAACGGGAGGCATCCGGGAGTATAGTCAGAAGTTCGGCCACTTGTGGAATGCCTTGGCGCTTACTGACGCCAACGAAAAGAAGTACCTCTTCCACCGGGGTCTCCAAGACTAGTACAGTTACGAGATGACCACGTTTGGGTGGGACAAGCCCCTGGAGGATGTATGCGCCCACCTGGAACTTCTTGAGGCCGACCGACAGAAAGGCAGAACCGAGGAGAAGCCGAGAGAGTCTCGACCCTTTCAGAAGTTCCGCGGAGGTTCCAACAGTAAGGTCCGGAGGTCCTACAACCCTGTCGGAGGTCCGGGTGGACTGCGACCGCCGCCATCCCAAGCGCCCGGCCGGGGACCATCGATCGGAGGACAGCGCCCACCTGAGCGCCGACAGCAAGGAGGAGGAGCCGCCCGCGGGAACCAGAGGCCAAGGAGAGGACAGGGCGGAGGACCCCCTAGGGGCCCGCCTAGACCGAATGCACCGTTCGCAGCTGCCGCGCCCCGAGGAGATGGCTGCTACCACTGCGGACGACCAGGACACTTCACGAGGGAGTGCCCAGCCCGGATGGGTGCGTCTAACATGAGGGCGGCCGTTGCTGAGGAACCCGCCTTGGAGCATCCCGAGTTCGAGGTGAACCATGCCGAGGCGTCAGCCCAGGAGAACCCTTCGAATGCAGAAAGAGGTAACACTGAACAGCCAGCATGTTTGCCTTGGGTACAAGTTGGGATAAAAGGCCAGGATGTTCGCATGCTAGTAGACACGGAGGCGGATGTGAGTGTATTGTCTTCTCGCAAAGTACTTGAGTTGCATTTGATTCCGAAGAAGCTTGCCGCACCTCTAGTCGTTAGGTTTGTACAAGGGACATCCCAGGTCACCCACATGATAACTCAGTTGTCAGTGGAGTGTGCCGGCATCACCCGAGCCCACGACTTCTTGGTCATGCCGTTAGCTAAAACCGACGGGATTCTATCCTGGGCTTGGTTAGGTCAGAACCATGCATGTATCGACTTGACCAGAGGCCACCTCTGGTTGAAGGACCCTAGAGGAGTCGACTATCACACCAGCCTGGAGATAGATCCAAAACCCCAGAAGGCTACCGAACCGCAATACCGGTCCTGTCGGGTGGCATACATGATATGTACCGCCCGACAGTTTAAGAAGTCTATGAAGGGAGCCGAGGAGGCCTGGATGGTCCTCCCGGACAAAACCCTGGAGGAGGTGGACGAGGAAGACAGAGTGTCTCAACTCCCCATCCGTAAAGAGATGCAGCAACTTTTAACTAGGTATTCACACCTTCTCCCGGAGAAACTTCCCAACGTATTACCATCGAGACGGGCGATCGATCACAAGATCGACCTTATCCCCGGCTCCGCCCCACCAGTTGGGCGGTGCCGCAGGATGCCCCTCAACCTGCTGCAAGAACTTAAGGCGCAGTTGGGGGAAATGGTGGAACAAGGGATTCTGAGGCCGAGTTGTTCTCCTTATGCTACCTCGATCATGTTCGTTTCCAAGAAGGAGGGTACCCTCAGATTATGTGGGGACTACTACGCCTTAAACAAAGTTACTATCAAAAATAAGTATCCAATTCCATTGATGGATGAGACCATGGACCGTTTGGTGAAAGGCCGGTTCTTCACCAAGCTGGACCTGCGCTCGAGGTACCACCAGATCCGAATAGCGGAAGGGAAGAGTGCTTCCAAGAGAGCTTTCGAGTGGAAGATGCCCCAACAGAAAGCCTTTGAGACACTTAAGAAGGTCCTTACGGAAGCACCTGTCCTAGTGCTCCCCGACTTGGGAAAACCGTTCGAGATACACACGGATGCATCCAAATTAGCCATAGGGGGAGTTCTCATTCAAGGGGATCATCCCGTGGCATTTGAGAGCCATCGATTGTCCGAATAGGAAGCCCGATGGGAGACGCACGAACAGGAGATGTTGGCAGTCATCTGGTGTCTCAAACGGTGGGAGCACTACCTCCTACCGAGTGAGGTTACGGTGGTGACGGACAACATCTCGACCACATACTTCCAAACAAAACCAAAACTTTCCCTAAAGCAACAACGTTGGCAACTTGAACTCTCGAGGTACAACTTAACATAGAAGTACCAGAAGGGTAAGGAGAATGCCCCCGCCGATGCCTTGTCCCGACAAGTTCTGGCCTTGACATCGGCTCCGCAATCCAACCTAGTGGAGTTCGTCAGAAGGGCTACGGCATTGGACCCCCAAGCTAGCCAATGGGCGAACCAGAACAGTTCCGATCCAAGGATGAGACACCTAAGTCGCCGGGAGGGGTGCTGGTTCTTTAAACAGAACCGACTCTACATTCCGACCGGACCCCTGAGAGCTCGAGTCCTCTACGAGGAACACGATGCGCCCACGGCTAGTCATGGAGGGCAAGCCCGAACACTGCACCGGGTGCGCCAAAAGTACTACTGGCCGACCCTAAGTGCAGACGTACGCCGATACGTTGAGAGCTGCCTGGTCTGCCAGCAGACCAGGCCCGACACCCAACGTCCAGCAGGGCTACTCCAACCATTACCGGTTCCCGAGAACCTTTGGGAAAGCTTGACGATGGATTTTGTCCCACAGCTACCCTTATCCAATGGGTATGACTGTATATTAACAGTGGTCGACCGACTAAGCAAGATGGCACACTTTATTCCATGTACCACCATAATCTCCGCCTCAGCCGTGGCCAAACTCTTTGTGTCCCATGTCTTTAAATTCCACGGGTTACTTAAGGAGATTATAGCCGACAACGATTTCCGTTTCGCCAATGAGTTTTGGACCTCCTTGTTTTCCAACCTAGGAACCAAGTTGAAGTTCACCGCCGCAAACCGATGGTCAGAGTGAGCGAGTGAACCAAGTCATTGAGCAGGGATTACGCAACTACATGGTTAGGGATCAGACAGATTGGTCTGATCATCTAGACTTGGTCGAATTTGCCTATAACGACGTCTTGCACTCCGCCACTGGTTATAGGTCATTTGAGCTCGTATACCAGGGGAATCAGTTCCCACGGTCCCCTGCTAGTTTTCAGCTCCACTCCCCTGAATTCGAGAATGCCATCCGCGAGGCACCTCTGGATGTGGCTGAGTTTATTGGACGGAGATCCTACGTCCTACACTTGGCCAAACAAAACATCCTGAGGGCACAGGTAAGGTATACGAAATACGCCAACCAGAAGAGGCGAAATGTCCAACTGGAGGTGGGAGACCGGGTGTGGCTGAAGACCAAACCCTATGCTATCCCACTAGGTATGACCGGGAAATTCATTCCCCGGTGGACGGGACCTTTCGAGGTACTGCGTAGAATTACATCGGTGAGTTACCAACTCGCATTTCCGGCGAGCATGCAAGGGTACCACCCCATCATCCATGTCTCGAACCTTAAAAAGTTCGTAGCCGATGATTTGCAACTCCCAGGGAGGGTCCAGAAGTGGACCCCTGCCTTAGAGCACCTCCCCATGTTATCCGACATGAGGGTACGGAGGGTGCTAGATCAGAGGACCTTACCTGGTCCAAGCACCGAACCCGAGCGGGTCGAGTTTCTGGTAGAATGGAAAGGCCGGGGCTTGATCGCACAGGCTTGGGTCACCCTAGCCGAGATCCCTTGGGTGCTGATAGCGTGCCCCTACCAGGTGTTTATCCGGGGACGGGCCCCGCAAGTAGCCCCAACCTGATGCCCGACTTGAGAGGAGAAGTGTGGTAGGATCGGCGAGAGGCTCGAAACCCTCAGAGACCACTGCACTGCGCCAGGATTTGCAACCTCAGTGCACATAGGTGCAGAGGGTCTTCTAAGGCCCAGTCAACTCCCACAGGTTTGAATCAAGACGGTAAGGAGGAAAGAATGGAAAAGCCGGCTGATCTAGCCGAGCTTAAGGTAACTAAATTACCTAGTGCACTCCAAAAAGCTTGTCTCGGAAGATCTCTCCTTCGGTAGAAAAGGATCGAGCACACCGAGTGGGGGACTCTTGAGAAAAAGGTTCAGGACCGTAGGGAGTCCAGGTGTGAGGACACACCTCTTCGTTTGTTTGGCTGTATGTCATATAGATCCGTCGTCATTCCCGCGGGTTCACCTGACCTGGGCGGAGGAGGTAAAGTGTCGAAGGCTAACCCTAAAACCAAACCCCGTTCTTGATTCCAGGTCGGCTATGATTAAATGGCCCAAAAGGCACTCGGAGGCACCGGAAGGGGACAGCCAGGCCACGGTATAGGTTAAGTCCCGGGAGGGGAAAGTAGCCACTAGGATGTAGGTCGAGGAAGGAGTAGAGTGACCCCGGGTCAAACCAGAGGGTCCACGCGGACCGGAGTAGAGTGGAGGACTTGCTACAGTCAGGCGAGGTGTGCCGGCGGGTACCCCTATGAAGCCGCCTGAAGGAAGGCCAACCGCCACCGTGTGGCGGCCATCGGTTGGTGCGCATAAGGACACACGAGCGGAGGACGGGAAGTAGAGTCGGAGGGAGGGGCGGACAGCAATGATTGTAAAGACAGGGCCTCCGGACGAGACGGCCAGCTCGCCGAGACCCCTAGAGGTGTGACGGCGCCACGCATGCGGGCAACCGCGGCGGACGGTTCGCCTCCCACCTCGGAGGGAAGTAGAGCAGGGGGATCTTGCCAGGCCCGCCTTCATCTGCCGCGAGTTCCCATCCAACGGGAACTCGCAGAAGCTCGCCGCTACTGTCCTCGCGACCCCTGCTCAGGCTCACGTAGCGCCTGCTTACTGGCCGCCGACTTTGGGGATCCGACGCTCCACTCCGAAGGAAGAGACAGTCCGGCTAGCGCGCACAGGTGCTGGGGTATAAAAGCCCCGGGCATAGGGCACTGTGCGGACAGAGTATGAGGCCGGAACGGGTGTTAGAAGCAGAGCCAGCCACGTAGAGAGATCACCGCGAGGGTAGGGACCACCGCGGAGTTAAGTGTATACGAGCGTTTCCTCGAGGAAACCTCGTAGCCCCGTCGCTGACAGTTTTGAGGTGACAGTAGAGCCTCGACTAGTGCTAGCTTGAGATAGAGACTAGTGGGTCGGGATTTTAGTGCAGCGTTAGGGTCTACCGTGGTCTAATTGAGATTTGGCACCTGACCGGAGCAGCCGCGCCTACCCTACCCAGGGTGCGCCAATGTATGAGCCCGCATTGAAGTAAAGAGGGTCGCCGTTGTCAAATTGAGGTAGTGTGAGAGTGTGTGTGTGAGCAAGCTCATGGGGCAAGTGCGTTGCCCTCGATCTGACCGAGGAGAGTGAGTAGCCGGAGAGGAAGGGAGGACTGAGTGAGTATCGCCGGGTCGATTGCGTGCAGGAGTAAAGCCGGGTTGCCGATTTGTGAATTTCTGTGTTCTTCCGCCAGGGGCACCCGCGACGCCGCCTTACGACCCGGGATCCACGTCAGAAGTATATATAAGGGAAGGGGGTTCCGTCAGCGAGCCACCCCCGGCGGGTGCGGCTGTCGCGTGCCTCGTAACCCGTGGGAGATGCATTGAAGGCTGTATCCTGTCTAGGCTCGTGTCTCTACGTGAGATCCGAGGGAGCCTGACAATAAGGACTGTTAGACCCGTTGCAAGGGGTGAGTCCTCGATGGCCTTGGGGTTGACCATGCGGTCAACTCCCACGCCTCGGGAGTCTGCCTTGATCTCGTTTCCCGAGTATGCAATGATTCGCACAGTGTTCTGGTAGTCTTTCGCGGTCTCTTTTTCTCGAGTATGCGTGTTCTGGGAGTCTGTCACGGTCTCCTTTTCCTGAGTATGCGTGTTCCCAGAGTCTGACGCGTTTGGATTTTCTTCGGAATGTTCCTCTGTGGTTCATTTAGGCATCTGTGTTTGCAGGGGTACCACCTCATCATCTACGTATCCAATCTGAAGAAATTTGTGGAGGATGACTTGCAACTCCCGGGGAGGATACAGAAGTGGACTCCGTTCCTCGAGCATCTACCCCTGTTGTCAGACATGCGTATCAAGAGAGTGCTCGACCAGAGGACATTGCCTGGTCACAACTCACAACCAGAGAGGATAGAGCTGTTGGTAGAGTGGGAAGGTCAAGGGCTGACAGCCCAGACCTGGATTACCTTGGCCGAGATCCCATGGGTGCTGATTGCTAGGCCCTACCAGATATCCATCCGAGGAAGAGCCCCACAAGTAGCTCACCCCGCAGCCCGAACTTGAGGAGGAAGGTGAGGAGGATACGGCGTGAGGTCATGAGCTTTCAGGGACCACTGCAATGTGCGGGGGTTGGCCGCCTTACAGCACACATAGGTGCAGAAAGACCCCTGAGATCCGGTCGATCTCTTCAGGCTCCCTCCAAGAGGGTGAGGGAAAATTAATTACTGTCGACCAACAATTGACTTAAGGATAAATACTATCCCAAAGTGCACTGTAAAACTTGTCTCTGTGGAGTCCCCTAAACCAGAAGGGTGAGCCAGAGTAAGGGAATGCCAATTCTCATTTGAGAGAAGATGCAGGTGTGAGGACACACCTCCTTTAACGTTGCGGAGTGTGTCATAAGGGACCCGTCATCTATCCACGGGCAAGTTCCCCTTGGACGAAGAAGGTAATGGTCAAACTCTAACCCCTACCCGCCTTGTATGTTGGTTCTATTAGGTCGGCTGTGATTAAACGTAAATCGTAAGGAGACCCCGGACCGGATTTGAGCTAGGCCACGGCTGAAGAATTAGGTAGGCAGGGTCAATTCAGGACAAATCGGAAGGAGTAAGGGCCATTTTTGTGCCTTAGGCATTTTCGACCTCCAGGTGACCCCCTTGGTCACACCGTGGTCAGTCCGCACGAGACGCGTGGCAAGGAGAAGCAGCCTGAGAAGCCAGAGCCAAAGGCAAGGCCGGAAGGCCCACGGCCTTATGCAGCCGCGGGCGCGGAAGCCCAGGCGTCGTCACCTGGCGGACGCTCACAGGGCCGGCATAGGCACACATGCGGGAGAGCAAGCGGAGGACGTGGATGCGGACGGAAGGAGTACGGGGATCCGAAGACAGTCGCTGATTGGCCGAGACCTCCGCATGGGAAAGCACCACACGCGCAGAGGCGGCGCGGAAGCCGAAGCGGCTTCCTCCACCTCGACCCGTGTGGCGGTTTGCCTCCCACGAGGAGGGAAGTAGAGTTGGACGACGAGCCGGGCCTGCCTCCCAATGCCAGCCCGTCCCCCGACCCTTGGATTCCCAGCCAATGGGCACGAGGGAAACCTCGCCACTACCCTCAACCCGGATCCTACTCAAGCCCAGTGGCAGACGGTGATTGGTCGGGACCAGTAACCCTGCTCCGAGTGGCCGAGGAGGGTCGGACGAGGAGTGGGGCCAGCCCACATAATAATGCCTCGCATGGAGCCCTGTGTAGACACAACAACCGAGATCAGAACGGGAGAGAATCAGGTAGAGACACGTAGGAGAGGAAGCACCCCGCGAAGATAGGGACCTGTTAGTGGCTGGTGGGTTGTGATTTTAGAGATCGACCATGGCCAGCCGTGGCCCGTAGGTAGTTCAGACTAAGTCCGAGGTAGCCACGGATCTCTCTTCGGGGACATTGCATTGTATGAGCCGTTGTCTATTGCAGTAAAGCCTCGCCTAAGCCCGAATTGGAGTCAGTGCTGAGAATTGGAGTAGGTCGTGATAGTGAGGGGACAATTGCGATGCCTCCGGTCCTAAGTAAGGGTCGAGCATGATCGACGACTGTGTGTGCTTACCCGAGAGCTCGAGTAGGAAGAAAGAGGGCATGAAGTTTGATTGATTTGGGTTTTTCCGTCATAGACCCGAGATTCATAGCCGCGACCCGGGAAGTATTACAGAAGTATATATGAGGGGGTGCTCCTCCTCGGGGTACCACGAGACCGAAGTCACACATCTGGCAGAATACCACGGTAAGGGACTCCACGGGGTCATCGTTGTTCGGTGGACTGTCCATTCTATGATGCAGGCAGAAGTTGAGTGGTAGTGCCAGCGACGCAAGTTGCGGTGCGACTCCCCAAAGGGTACCGACAGTGCGATGTGGAGCTTGTGCCATGCGTCGTGACGCATCCCGATATTTCTCTTCGGTTGAAATGAGAGTTCTTCACGGTGGGATTAACCTCGCCGGAACCATCCTTTGCACATCAGGCTCGATTCATGTCGTGGTCGGTCTCTTGGCGACCCAAGGGGAAGGGCGCCGCACCGTGTCGATGGTTCTCAAAGGGAGTGTGAGATTGCGAGCGACCGCCTTCTCGTCTCCTCGCAGGGCTTGTATCGATACAGGAAGGTTGTAACGCCGACGGGCATTTAGACGGTTGGAAGCGAGACGGACCTCCGTTGCCGATACTAATTCTCCCGGTTGACTCGTCTTCGAGTGTCTCAGTTGTGTGCGAGAAGTCGATTCGCTGTTCTGTGGTCGTAGAAAACAAGTAACGGAAAAGTGTTTCTCCGGATGGTGTTTGTAAACCTGGGAGCGGATCCGTTCGGGGGTTGTCAAAGACTTCCGCGTGGTTTCGTGTGCCGGGCAGCCCGCGGGGTTAAGTGTGTAATATTGCTCTGATCGCCTGCGAGGACAGGCGTTTTTGTGGGAAGGAAAAGGTCTGAGAGTTGCTCTATTTCTAACGGAAAGACGACATTTTTTTCCGGGAGAGGTTCGAGGAACGCTCAACTCGGCTCACACCCGAGGGAAAGCGTGGTTCCGTATTTCACGCGGGCCTCAACCGAGATCAGACAGACGGAGTTGAAGAAGGTTTGGGGCGTCGATATCTTTCATCCGCTGTATTCTTACTTCCGTTTTGTCGACACCTCTCCTGATCCGAGTGCGGTCTTCAAGGGATTCCATTTCCTTACAAAGAGGGCCCTCTTTCGTGTTCGCGTTATGATGCGAGCAAGAGCTTCGGATACTCACCATCTCCTTGAATGTCGCGGTCTAAGTTGGCATTCGCATAGGGATAAATGTTTCACTCGGTGACTTTCTTGTCTCCCTTTTCCCAAAGGGAGACTGCGGATTCACTTGGGTTGCTGATCGGACCATTTATTTGGTCCGATCAGCAACCTGTCGGTGAGTTTGTGGAGAGTCTGCTACCTGGTTGATCCTGCCAGTAGTCATATGCTTGTCTCAAAGATTAAGCCATGCAGGAAATGGAAACTTCCTTCCTTCATTTATCTGTTTGCTTCTGCAGTTCACTGATTTTCCCCTGTTTCATCACTCTACACTTGACTCCTTACAACTTTACTTACTTCTGCAATTCATTTTTGTTTCCATTTTTCGTTTCCACCTTTTCCCTTGTTCTCTAAACCTCGAAACGTCTGTCTCTCGATTCCGTCTCCGACAGGCCTTTTCAACGCCGCGTCCGCTTACCCTGTCTTTGGTTAAAGTTGAGGCGAGTCCTGGACTGATGAGTGCGATACTGCGCGGCGTTGGCTCCCTATTTTCTGTTTGTTTCTGTTCTCGTTTTCATCTTTTTGCTCTTTTCGTTCGTATTACACTCGCTCTTCTCGCTTTTGTCCTGTCTCATCATTCATTCCGTGCAGTTACCCTTTTTTTCTGCTCGGCGCCTTTAGGCTCTCTTCTGCGTGTGGGGTTTCCTCTCCCTTCCCCCCGTTGTTACCGGTTAATCTGCCTTCGGGCTGGCCTTTGGCCTTTATCAGTAAAACTCCTTACATCGGTGCGTCAGTGCCGGTATTCAGGTCAAAAAAAGATTAAGCCATGCAGGTCTCAAAGATTAAGCCATGCATGCAGAAAAGGCAGCACGGAAGGCTGCCGGAGCTCCTCCCTCTGGATAACGCTGCCTTGTGTGCTTCTGGCTATGGCGATCTCTCCTGTTTTTGATCCTATATGAGTTCCTCTTGATTTGCCTTGATTTTGGATCGCACTGCCACAATTCGATTGGATTTCTATCATTTGCGGGCCACTTCGCCGTTTCTGCGGCGCACCTCGTTCTACTTTCTACTTCCTTCGCGCGTTGCGCCATCTTCTTCGCCGCGCTTCTTTCTTCCACTCGTTGTTCCTTCGTTATTTTTACCAACGTCTTCCAAAGCGGCTCTCAACGGCTGTCATGCGGCTGTCTTTCCTTCGCAGTTACTCACCCATTCGTGTTCTTACGTTCATCTGTCTTCTTCCATTTCTCTCCAACGATCGAAGATCTACTCCATCGTTGTTGTTTTTCGTTCATTCTTTTGTTCATCTCTATTCACTCACTGCATTTTTGTTCACTTGCGTAATTATTTGTTCTAATCCACGAACTCCTGTTGGATTGCTGTTGCTTCTCCCTTCCTACCATCCACTTGCAGGATGCAAATGCATTTGATACAAACTCTCGCTGATTTGTATCTCCTTGCTTAGCTGTCCTCGTGTGGAACCACAGATCATCGTGTTCATGATACAGTTGACATCCCGATCCCTTATTGCCTATTTCAAGCAATTGCTGCGATGCGTTACACTTTATTGGTTCAACCGAATGGATTCTAGAGCTGCTGGAAGAGAAGAACGACTTATTGACGCTCTACAGACTCTAGCCATTAAGCAACCAATTCGTCCTGAAGCTGATGCTGTGACCTACCGCTGTGTTATTCCACGCGACATCAGCTTGAACGCTATTGCAGAATTTGAAGACCTAGCGGTCACCTTGTTTTTTCCGTGCACAACTCCTCCTGCGGCTGCCTTGAGACAGTGGCTGAGGAGTGAATGGAAAGGCAAGCACTCTCTGGATACCACTCATGTGCGCAGTGTAGGCCGATCCCATTTCATTGTTGCTCTCCATTCAATGACAGGCCGAGAGCTGGTTCTGTCGCACAAGACTTGCAATGTTAATGGATATTTTGGCTGCATTCTACAATGGTCACCAGAAGCTGAAAACGAGAACTATGTACCCACAGAACTTCCTGTTTGGGTGGAGTTTGTTAACCTGCGCTCATACTTCCGTAGTCGACAGCAACTCGAATTTCTCTTCGGCGCCCTTGGTACCATTGCGCTCATTCCTCCTACCTCTGGCGATAATGCAACACGTAACGTTCGGGGATGCATAATGTGGAAACTCTCGAATGCTATTCCCCCATTCGTCTCGGTTGACTATGGTGGAATATAATATGAGTTACCTGTTATCTTCTACAACGTTCCGGGATGCTGCTACAGATGTAGAAAATTTGGACACTGGTCCAAAGCGTGCCCATTGAAGCCTGAAGCGTCTTCATCGACCCATAACTCCACGACGCTTATCGGTGGTCACGCTGCTCCTCACACTGAGGCTGAAGAATCTCCCTCTGATGCTGTGCCGCAAGCTGCTTTGGAGACTTCCAGTGCCCCTCTCGGCCCCCCGGCGGATGTTCCTGCTCAGCACCTGCCTCTCGACGTTTCTGAGGCACCTGCGAAGCAAATTCCCAATCTGCGAGCGAACAATCTCCGACACTCCGGATTTAATTCTCGCAAAGCAATTCCTGCACTGACTGAGATCACTGACTCCTTCACCACTCTGGATATCTATTCGTGGAGTCTTGGTGACCTTTCCAGTCAAATTCGTGCGGGTTTTATTCGTGAGGAACTCTTCCTCCACAAACAGCCTGATATATTTGCGGTGCAAAACTATCAAGTTGATAGAAAGAGTTACAACGATTCTTTGTTACTCTCTCTGATGCTTACCAGCTACTCATTCCTGAACGTACTTGCTGCGGAGGCTCTGCACTGGTGATTCGAAAGTCATGCATCGTCATCGAATACGGTTGCAGTCCCTCAGGAGTGTTATGCTGGGCTCAAATCAACAAACAAGGGAAAGTATTTTGGGTTGGCTCTATCCATGGTTCAGAAATTCGCTCACAACGAATTGAACTCTGGAAATACCTTAATGATTTTGACTTCCCTATCTCCTCCTGCTGGTTATTGATTGGCGATTGGGGTGTTGCTGATCCTGACGTACTCACTAAGCATTGGCCCAAGCAGATGTCCGACGAAGAACAGATCTCCTACCGCAAATTCAAGAATTCAGGCGAATGGGTCTGTCTCCTCGACACTGCCACTTCCTTTTTGGGCGAAACTGCCTCCTGGTGGGATCGGCAAACTCCCTTACTCTATGCCGACACAGGTCGAGTTTACCTGCGTAAGGCACAAGAAGTTGGTTTGACAGTCATTTCTCAAACCAATATCCGCTCATCTCTTTCTTGCTACGCTCTTCTTCATCTGACTGCCATCTTTGGCTATCCCTCGCCAGCTCCACCTACCTCCACTCTCCTTCCAATTCCGCCCCCTCTCCCTTCCTCTCCCCCTCCGCTTGTCGTTGGTCTGGCTTCATCCTCTGCAGATCCAATCACCAACAACAACGCTGCCTCTTCCAATGTCGATTCGGAGGCCTGTACTCTACTCGACACCACTATGGTCGAGGGAGTTGCTGACCTCCACACACCACTACCCCTCTCTGCACCCCCCCCACTTCCTCAGCTGGCCCCCTCGCCCTCGTTAGCGGACGCCCCTCCTCTCCTCCCTTCTGAGCATCCCTCCTCAAATCGAACCGTCCACTCTCCTTCCTGTGCATCTCCTGACACCCCCCTACCACCCGGCTTCTCTGTACCCTCTACTCAACTAGCTCGACCTATGGACCCTTCTGTTCCTCCCATGTCCTCTGCTCTTCTTACATCCTCAATCCCCACTCTGCCACAAACCCCAGCATCGGACCCCATAATCCACCCATCATCTCTTGCCATCGTACCCCTTGTCTACCCCTCTCTCAATACTGCTACTCTCTCTGCTACTTCGGCTTCTTCTCCTTCAGACTCTAAGCAGAATGCTCAAACTCTAGCACGATCTAAACGCTCTCGAGTTACTCTCTCTGCCTCCTTGCCAGATGATGAAGTCACTGCAGCAGTTCCACCTTCCAAAAAGCTGAAAAAGATCATCTCTATTGGCAACAAACTCCGGAAGGCTATGCCAGTTTCCCGCCCTTCTCAAGAGAAACGTAAGAGTCGTAAAGAGTCCAATCGAGGTGCGTCTTCTCTCCTCCAACCCAGGCCAATGCAAACAGCTGATAACTCTGCATTACTGCCATCTACGCCATTACCATTACTCACTGCAAACTCTCTTCACGTCACTTCATCAAACACCGAAGATTCTGCTACCTCGCGCGGCCAGAGTGCCTCTGGTAAATGATGTCTCTTCCTCATGACTCTTCTCCAGCCCACCTCAAAGTGCGGCTTTCCTCCTGGAATGTGGGAGGTCTTAATGATACTCTACGGAAGCTGAAAGTCAAAGACTGATTCAAGTCTCAACGCGTGGTGTCTGACATTCTTGCACTTCAAGAACACAAGCTCTCAACTTTCAAGCTTGAAAGCGTGGCCCGCCTTGTCTCAAAGTAGCACAGAGTCATTGGACGTGCATGCGTCAATGGTGGCGGCACCGCTCTCCTGATTCACAAAGCATTTAAAGTCATCGAGCATGGTGGAAGCGAAGATGGCTCTTTATGCTGGGCATGGCTACACAAAGAGGGTCATGATATTCACGTGGCTAGTGTATACGCCCCTCACACTTATTCGTCTCGAAAATTGCTTTGGCACTACTTAAAAGTCAATTTACCTGTACGAGACTGGATACTCATGGGCGATTGGAATGTTGTCGAAGCTCCATCAGATGCTGCGGGAAGTCGGAACATCTTACACTCAGGTGAAGAAGATGCGTTCAGGCTGTTTAAAGCAAAACTGCAACTCATGGATGCGATGCAATTAGCAGCTGATCACTCAGGTCCTCTCTACACACGTTGGCGAAAATACGGTGACGTTGTTCAGTGGTCACGTATAGATCGAATGTACATCAGCAACCTGGATTTCGCGCACCTACCGCCTTGTTGCACCAGCGGAAGCTCTAGCTTAGTAGGTCGCAAACTTTACACCGCTAACCTGCAAACACAATCACAAGTTAGCGTCCATGCACCACTTACCTTAGTTCTGTTTGGTCCGGACCGGAGCCGGACCGTCTCCCTAATCATCAAGCTCAGCAATCCGACTTAGATCCACCTAAGTCGGTCCCAAACATGAGCAAGTCACAATATGACTTGGGGCGGACTTCCCATAAAGTCCAAGGTCCTAAACGGTGCCTCCAACACACCTAGCGGTCCAACCGCCCGTGATGTCCGTCTGGGTCTAGGCTCCCGAACGGTGGTCTAACCCGCCGACTCGTTCCCTAGTCTTGCCCCAGCACTTGCATCGTTCCTAAGTCCAGACATCCAAGTCTGGATCGGAACGTGCCTTGGAACCGGCCCAGCCATCACCTCATGCCCCCAGAGTCCGCCCGCCGAACCCTGGAGTCGGGTGACTCGTCCTGGCCCACCCAGGCATCGAGCCCCCCTCATATATACTTCTGGGGATCGGCGGCCCCGCCCTCCTCTTTGGTCCCTGAAAATTATACCACAACCCGATTGTGGTTCGGCCATAACTTCCAGCTCGGAGGTCAGATCGAGGAGTGTTATATATCACTGGAAAGCTCTCGACGAGACTTTTCCAATGATACCTCACTCGCCTCGAGATCTTACGTGGAGATCCGTCCACGACCTAAAACGTCCCTGGAGCTCCAACACTTAGCAGTTTTTCCGAAAACCTGTGGTCCAGACCCAGGGTCGAACCCTGTGGTTTGTCTGCGTCTCGGACCCACGTCTCGGTCCCACGTCTCGGACCCACATCTCAGACCTATGTCTGAGACTCATGTTTCAGCCCGTTTTCAGACTCGCCCCCTTAGGTCAGCGTTCGTCTGGGGCCCTCTTGGGGTAGGCCCTTATGTCCTAACCCAAGGTTCCAACCTTGGTTCAGAGAACCACTTAGGGTTCATCTGATCCCGACTTGCCGGTCACGCCGTTAAGTCCTACTCGCAGCGTTCACAACCTAGCGCAAGTCCGCTAGGGTTCTGTTGTTCGCGTCTGCGCCCGATCTTGAGAATGAGGGGCGCGACACTCACCCCCACTTTGGAGGTTGATGCCCTCATCAACAATGATCCTATAAGTTAACACCAAGCTCAAAATGGGTAGCCAACCCTTTGGCGTCAGAATTGCGTTCTGGTAGCTAACCCGCAATTCTCTTCTTGGCTTGAGTCTTAAGTTGTCGCTAGAACACTTAGAAAATTCCAACTAGTCTCGGGAAAAGCCTTACCTTTTTGGCTTACCCTAAACAAAACTAGTTGGCAACTTCTCAACATTCTACTTAAGACTCTAACTTGCTAACTATAAGTATTCACACCTACTTACAAGGTCCCCCGAAACCCACTTTCCGGTCGCAATCTGATTTGACTTAGACGCGCGACTAAGTTTACTTCGCAGTTAGAAAACCACAAAGCAAGATCACCCCAAGCCCCAAGACAAGTATGAAAGTTCATACTTGCTTTGCCAACGCTACGGCAAACCTAAGTCTTGACATCAAGACTTAGTCTTGATTTAGATGCTTATCCAAACCAGCTCGCTTCCTTTGAGTGTGCTTCGTTCCTCCTCTTGACAACATCCTAGGCATCTGATCAGAACTAGTCATAGCCATGCACTACCAATACACTTAGACAATTTTTCAAGAAACAAAATCTTTATTTCCAAACACAAGTAAAGTACAAAGTCCATCGGCCCAAATCACCTCAAGTTGCTACTCGTATGGTCCGTCGTTTCTTCACCCCTCGCTGGAAGGAGATGTCCTCATCTTGCTAACGCCCTTGTTGTCCTTGTCTCCGTTTGAACAGGTCCAATACTTCGCTCGCATGTGCGAGATCTTCCTCTGGCACCCAAGTTGCTTCCTTCAAATGGTAACCACGCCATTTGACCAAGTACTCCATCCGGTTTGATTTGCGCCGAGATCGCAAAATGGACTCCACCTCATATTCTGCTTCGCCTTGCACGACATCAGGTTGAGGCCTAAGAACCTGTTTGCGTTTCGGTCGCAAATCATCCTTGAAGTGTTTCTTTAGTAAAGAAACATGGAAAGTCGGATGCAACTGTTTCGCGCACCTACCGCCTTGTTGCGCCAGCGGAAGCTCTAACTCAGTAGGTCGCAAACTTTACACCGCTAACCTGCAAACACTATCACAAGTTAGCGTCCATGCACCACTTACCTTAGTTCTGGTTGGTCCGGACCGGAGCCGGACCGTCTCCCTAATCATCAAGCTCAGCAATCCTAAGTCCCGACTTAGATCCGCCTAAGTCGGTCCCAAACATGAGCAAGTCACAATATGACTTGGGGCGGACTTCCCATAAAGTCCAGGGTCCTAAACGGTGCCTCCAGCACACCTAGCGGCCCAACCGCCCGTGATGTCCGTCTGGGTCCAGGCTCCCGAACGGTGGTCTAATCCGCCGACTCGTTCCCTAGTCTTGCCCCAGCCCTTACATCGTTCCTAAGTCTAGCCGTCCAAGTCTAGATCGGAACGTGCCTTGGAACTGGCCCAGCCATCACCTCATGCCCCCAGAGTCCGCCCGCCGAACCCTGGGGTCGGGTGACTCGTCCTGGCCCACCCAGGCATCGAGCCCCCCTCATATATACTTCTGGGGATCGGCGGCCCCGCCCTCCTCTTTGGTCCCTGAAAATTATACCACAACCCGATTGTGGTTCGGCCATAACTTCCAGCTCGGAGGTCAGATCGAGGAGTGTTATATATCACTGGAAAGCTCTCGACGAGACCTTTCCAATGATACCTCACTTGCCTCGAGATCTTACGTGGAGCTCCGTCCACGACCTAAAACGTCCCTGGAGCTCCAACACTTAGCAGTTTTTCCGAAAACCTGTGGTCCAGACCCAGGGTCGAACCCTGTGGTTCGTCTGCGTCTCGGATCCACGTCTTGGTCCCACGTCTCGGACCCACGTCTCAGTCCCACGTCTCGGACCCACGTCTCAGACCTATGTCTGAGACTCATGTTTCAGCCCGTTCTCAGACTCGCCCCCTTAGGTCAGCGTTCGTCTGGGGCCCTCTTGGGGTAGGCCCTTATGTCCTAACCCAAGGTTCCAACCTTGGTTCAGAGAACCACTTAGGGTTCACCTGATCCCGACTTCCCGGTCAAGCCGTTAAGTCCTACTCGCAACGTTCACAACCTAGCGCAAGTCCACTAGGGTTCTGTTGTTCGCGTCTGCGCTCGATCTTGAGAATGAGGGGCGCGACACTCACCCCCACTTTGGAGGTTGATGCCCTCATCAACAATGATCCTTTAAGTTAACACCAAGTTCAAAATGGGTAGCCAACCCCTTGGCGTCAGAATTGCGTTCTAGTAGCTAACCCGCAATTCCCTTCTTGGCTTGAGTCTTAAGTTGTCGCTAGAACACTTAGAAAATTCCAACTAGTCTCGGGAAAAGCCTTACCTCTTTGGCTTACCCTAAACAAAACTAGTTGGCAACCTCTAAACATTCTACTTAAGACTCTAACTTGCTAACTATAAGTATTCACACCTACTTACAAGGTCCCCCGAAACTCACTTTCCGGTCGCAATCTAATTTGACTTAGACGCGAGACTAAGTTTACTTTGCAGTTAGAAAACCGTAAAGCAAGATCACCCCAAGCCCCAAGACAAGTATGAAAGTTCATACTTGCTTTGCCAACGCTACGGCAAACCTAAGTCTTGACATCAAGACTTAGTCTTGATTTAGATGCTTATCCAAACCAGCTTGCTTCCTTTGAGTGTGCTTCGTTCCTCCTCTTGACAACATCCTAGGCATCTGATCAGAACTAGTCATAGCCATGCACTACCAATACACTTAGACAAATTTTCAAGAAATAAAATCTTTATTTCCAAACACAAGTCAAAGCTACAAAGTCCATCGGCCCAAATCGCCTCAAGTTGCTACTCGTATGGTTCGCCGTTTCTTCACCCCTCGCTGGAAGGAGATGTCCTCATCTTGCTAACGCCCTTGTTGTCCTTGCCTCCGTTTGAAGAGGTCTAATACTTCGCTCGCATGTGCGAGATCTTCCTCTGGCACCCAAGTTGCTTCTTTCAAATGGTAACCACGCCATTTGACCAAGTACTCCATCCGGTTTGATTTGCGCCGAGATCGCAAAATGGACTCCACCTCATATTCTGCTTCGCCTTGCACGACATCAGGTTGAGGCCTAAGAACCTGTTTGCGCTCCGGTCGCAAATCATCCTTGAAGTGTTTCTTTAGTAAAGAAACATGGAAAGTCGGATGCAACTGCCACTCGCGAGGAAGGTCTAAGGTATAGACATCTTCATGCGGATTCTTGACAACAACAAAAGGTCCTGCAAACTTCGATGAAAATTTCGCCGATATGTCCTTTGGAAGTGTGAAGTTTTTCGCACTTAACCATACTTGTTCGCCCACTTGAAACTTCACTTGCCGCCGATGCTTGTTTACCTGCTTTGTGTATCTTTGCTGCGCCTTCTCGAGGTTCTTCTTTACTTGTTCCTCGCGCCGCTGCATTGCCGCCACCAACTCTTCAGCTGATGTTTGCCGTGTTCTTGGTCGTGCCGGTGTAGAGCTCCCTGCAAGAGTCAAGTCAAGAGGCCCTTCTGGCTCACGTCCGTAAGTCAGCAAGAAAGGCGATTCACCGGTTGCCGAATGCT
This sequence comes from Asterella californica, assembly GCA_036924285.1. NCBI lineage: Eukaryota > Viridiplantae > Streptophyta > Marchantiopsida > Marchantiales > Aytoniaceae > Asterella > Asterella californica. The sequence goes on from JAYKYS010000014.1 coordinate 11,666,219, forward strand.
TCGTGGAATTGTAGCAATACTCCGCAAGACTGAGCCACTCCGCCCAATCACTTTGGTCCGCGCTCACATAATTCCTCAAGTATTGATTTAGAACCGAGTTAACTCGTTCCGTTTGCCCATCTGTTTCCGGATGAAAGGCGGTACTAAATTTTAATTTAGTCCCCAATTTTTGGAATAAGTGTTTCCAAAAGGCACTTGTGAACTTAGAGTCTCTATCTGAAATAATACTCCGAGGTAATCCATGTGAACGCCACCAAGTATCTAGGAACAACCGAGAAGTCGTGAACGCTGTTGCAGTGTCTAAGGTCGGAGCAAACTTCGCTAGTTTGCTAAACCGATCAACTATCACAAAAATCGCGTTGTATCCATTCGAGTCAGGCAGAGAGGTAATGAAGTCCATGCTAATGCTTTCCCAAGGTCTGGCTGGAATCGGCAAAGGATGAAGCAATCCTTGTTTCTTCTCATAAGAAACACGATTCGCTTGACAGGTTACGCATGTTTTCACAAAGTGGGAAACATCGTCTTTCATGTGGGGCCAATAAAACTTTTTAGCGATTACTGCTAAAGTGGACTTTTCTCCTTTATGGCCTGATAAGGGCACATCGTGAGATTCTTTTAACAACTTGGTCCTAAGTTTTCCTTGTCCCACATAAACCCGACTTTGTTTGAACATGAGTAAACCATGTCTTAGCTGCATGTTCTGCAACTTCACCCCTCGCTTGAGCTGTTCCAGATACTCCTTCGCTTGATCGTCGCCCATGTAACCTTCACGTATTCGCCTCTCCAAATCTGACTCCTTAGGATACATAGCTCGCAAAATCTGTGTTGACGATGAAAGATATTCCTCCTTGCGACTCAAGGCGTCAGGAACCACATTGTCCTTTCCCGCTTTGTGGATCAATTCCACATTCATGAGCGCCAAGGTATCATGCCACCGTAGTTGCTTGGGCGTCACCCGATCTTGTGTCTCGAAGTACTTGAGCGAGATGTTATCAGTATACACTTGGGTCTTGTGAAGTCCCAAGTAATGCCGCCATTTCCTCAAGCAATGGACAACCGCAAACAGTTCCTTCTCGTGAGTCGGCCATCGACTCTCTGTCCCAGATAACTTCTTGCTTTCGTACGCTACAGGTTTCCCATCCTGCACCAACACTCCGCCAATCGCATAGTCGCTCGCGTCCGTGTGCACCTCGAATGGTTTGTCGAACTCCGGCAGCTTCAAAACTGGCGCCTTTGACAAAATAGCTTTGATCGTCTGAAACGCATCATCCACCTCCTTGGTCCAACTTACCTGTGCGTCTTTGCCCGTCCAGTCCGTCAGCGGCTTCGCGATCTTTGAAAACCCCTTCACATACTTGCGGTAGAACTGCGCCAATCCTAAGAATCGCCGCATCCCCTTCACTGTAGTCGGAGGCTCCCAAGTCACAATCGCATCCACCTTCTGCATATCCGGACTGACTCCTTCTGCACTAATTACATGTCTCAAGAAGTTAATGCGCTCCAAACCAAACTCACTCTTGTCAATGTTGGCAAACAGCTTATGCTCCCGCAGCTTCGACAACACCACCCTTAGCTGCTCCGCGTGCGACTCCAAGGTTTGGAGTAGATCAAGATGTCGTCGATGTAAACGATGACAAACTCATCCATCTCCTCGCGAAAAATTGTGTTCATCAATGTAGTGAACGTCGAAGGGGCGTTGCAGAGTCCAAATGGCATCACCACGAATTCAAACGATCCGTATCTGGTTCGACAAGCGGTCTTCTCAACATCTGGGTCAGCTATCCGGATTTGGTAATATCCTGACTTCAAGTCTATCCTGCTGAAGTACTTCGCACCCGCTAACCTATCAAAGAGGTCATCTATCCTTGGCAAGGGATAGTTATTCTTCACCGTCATCTTATTGAGTGCACGATAATCTACGCAGAGTCGTAACTTCTCATCCTTCTTCTTTGCAAAAAGAACTGGGGCTCCATAAGGTGACTTGCTGGTTCGAATATATCCCCGCGCTAATAGCTCGCCGAGTTGTCTTTTCAACTCAAGGAGTTCCACCTGATTGAGTCGGTAAGGGGCTTTGGAAGGTGGTTCTGATCCTGGCAAGACCTCGATCTTGTGATCCACCACCCGCCTTGGAGGTAACTCAGCAGGTAACTCGTCCGTCAAGACATCCTCAAACTCCTTAATCACTTCGCGAAGCACCTCCGGAAGTTTAGTCGCGTCTCCTGATGTTTCCTCTTGTCTGTCACCCGCCATCAAATCTGCAACATGCATCAAACACATGACCCCGTCGTTGAAGTCCATCTGTTTGCCTTTGATCAAATTCACTGCAAAGTCATCAATTTTCCGCGCCTTCCGGATCAGCCTCACTCCCAGCTTCCGCCCTTTAATTCTAACGTTTAACCTTAAAGGTTTCCGTCTAAGTTCCACTTCAAACCTGTCCAAGAAAGTATTCCCCAAAACCGCATGGATATCATCCATCTTGCACACCGTGAAGTTCTTTGTGAACTCCAACTTCCCACACACAAATCGTACGTCCAAGGCCACTTCAGAAGTTTGGTACGTCTTGCCCTTGGCAAAGCGTACCTGAATAGGCTTGTCTGCCTTGGAGGTAGACAAGCCCAACTTCTTCACCAACTTTGGACTTATGAAGGAGTGAGTCGCTCCTGTGTCCACAAGAAAAGTAACATCACGGTTAGCAACCTTGGCTTGTAGATACATCAATCCCGGCGTCTTCTTCGTGGTTCTCAAGGTCACAGTCATCTGGCCCTCCAACAAGTCCTTTGCAACAAAGGCATTCATGCTACAGTTACTAACCTTAGGTTTTGTACACCCCTTAGCAATGTGACCCGCCTCGCCACAGTTGTAGCAAGTAAACTTAGCCCCATTGCCCTTCTGAGGTGTCTGCCCCTTCGGTTTCACTCCTGTTTGCTGCCGCTTTGCTGCCGGGGCAGAAGAATCCTTCCGATCCTTCTCACCCCCATCCCATTGTCGCTTGAAGCCCTTGTTCTTCTTCTGGAACTTGTCCGTGCTGCGAGGTTCAAAAGGTTTTTGTTGCTGGACGTCATCGTCCCCAATTCGCTCCGCTAGCTTCAAAAGTTCGGCACTTGTCGTAGGTAGCTCCGGCATCCGAAAGAGAGCCTTCTCCGAGCTGGACTTGAGTCCCCCAATGAATATACATATTTTGGTCTCCTCAGTCCACTTGGAGAACGAATCCAGTTTGGCACTAAACTCGCGCACATAAGCACTTAAGGTCCCTGTCTGCTTCAGCCGAACTAACTCAACACCGTCCCGAATCCTCTGATACTCCGGAGTGAATCGTCCCGCGAGCAACTCCTTGAACTCCTTCCAACCAAGCGCCGAGACGGTCAAGGCATGCTCATCCCTGTATGCGGTCCACCAGAGAAGCGCATGGTCCTTCAAGAACGTAACCGCCGCTCTCACTTTGTCTGACTCCTGAGCCTGATGCGCTTCAAAGTATAGGTCTAACTCGGTTAAGAAATCCTTAACCTTGCGAGCCCGTCCTATACCTGTAAACGGAGTCGGCAAATTCGTCTTACAAAGCTTCCTGGTAGACGAGGAACTTCCTTGGCCTGCCTCAAGCTCAGCGATACGTTTATCCCTTGAGGCCATCCCTTCCTGCATGGTCTTCATCATTTTGATGAGTTCCGCATACAAGGCTCCTTGACTTCCCGCGCCTGCATCGTTGGGCACCGTTGGCAAGACTCCATCTTGCTGCAGCGGTGCCACAGCTGGAACTGGGCTTCCTTGACGTTGGGGCGAAGGTTGTCGGTTATCGTCCCCTGACTGTGCCTCGGGGCTAGCTCGAGTCGATCTGGTCCCGGTGTCAGCCGCTCCACGTTTCTTGGTCTTCCTCCTGGAACTCTGTCCAACGTCGGCCATCGCTCCAAGTGTTCACCTAGAAACGCTGATCCGCTTCGTGTCTTGCGTCCCTCCTCAAGCGTCCAGCCTTCAGCCGCTACCTCAAGTTCTCGCTCACCGAAGCGTCGGCTGTGATACCACTTTTCGCGCACCTACCGCCTTGTTGCGCCAGCGGAAGCTCTAACTCAGTAGGTCGCAAACTTTACACCGCTAACCTGCAAACACTATCACAAGTTAGCGTCCATGCACCACTTACCTTAGTTCTGGTTGGTCCGGACCGGAGCCGGACCGTCTCCCTAATCATCAAGCTCAGCAATCCTAAGTCCCGACTTAGATCCGCCTAAGTCGGTCCCAAACATGAGCAAGTCACAATATGACTTGGGGCGGACTTCCCATAAAGTCCAGGGTCCTAAACGGTGCCTCCAGCACACCTAGCGGCCCAACCGCCCGTGATGTCCGTCTGGGTCCAGGCTCCCGAACGGTGGTCTAACCCGCCGACTCGTTCCCTAGTCTTGCCCCAGCCCTTACATCGTTCCTAAGTCTAGCCGTCCAAGTCTAGATCGGAACGTGCCTTGGAACTGGCCCAGCCATCACCTCATGCCCCCAGAGTCCGCCCGCCGAACCCTGGGGTCGGGTGACTCGTCCTGGCCCACCCAGGCATCGAGCCCCCCTCATATATACTTCTGGGGATCGGCGGCCCCGCCCTCCTCTTTGGTCCCTGAAAATTATACCACAACCCGATTGTGGTTCGGCCATAACTTCTAGCTCGGAGGTCAGATCGAGGAGTGTTATATATCACTGGAAAGCTCTCGACGAGACCTTTCCAATGATACCTCACTTGCCTCGAGATCTTACGTGGAGCTCCGTCCACGACCTAAAACGTCCCTGGAGCTCCAACACTTAGCAGTTTTTCCGAAAACCTGTGGTCCAGACCCAGGGTCGAACCCTGTGGTTCGTCTGCGTCTCGGACCCACGTCTTGGTCCCACGTCTCGGACCCACGTCTCAGACCTATGTCTGAGACTCATGTTTCAGCCCGTTCTCAGACTCGCCCCCTTAGGTCAGCGTTCGTCTGGGGCCCTCTTGGGGTAGGCCCTTATGTCCTAACCCAAGGTTCCAACCTTGGTTCAGAGAACCACTTAGGGTTCACCTGATCCCGACTTCCCGGTCAAGCCGTTAAGTCCTACTCGCAACGTTCACAACCTAGCGCAAGTCCACTAGGGTTCTGTTGTTCGCGTCTGCGCCCGATCTTGAGAATGAGGGGCGCGACAAACTGCCACTCGCGAGGAAGGTCTAAGGTATAGACGTCTTCGTGCGGATTCTTGACAATGACAAAAGGTCCCGCGAACTTTGATGAGAACTTCGCCGATATATCCTTCGGAAGTGTGAAGTTTTTTGCACTTAACCATACTTCTTCGCCCACTTGAAACTTCACTTGCCGCCGATGTTTGTTTACCTGCTTCGTGTACCGTTGCTGCGCCTTCTCGAGGTTCTTCTTAACTTGCTCCTCGCGCCGCTGCATTGCCGCCACCAACTCTTCAGCTGATGTTTGCCGTGTTGTTGGTCGTGCCGATGTAGAACTCCCTGCAAGAGTTAAGTCAAGAGGCCCTTCTAGCTCACGTCCGTAAGCCAGCAAGAAGGACGATTCGCCGGTTGCCGAATGCTTCGTGGAATTGTAGCAATACTCTGCAAGACTGAGCCACTCCGCCCAATCGCTTTGGTCCGCGCTCACATAATTCCTCAAGTATTGATTCAGAACCGAGTTAACTCGTTCCGTTTGCCCATCTGTTTCCGGATGAAAGGCGGTACTAAATTTTAACTTAGTCCCCAATTTTTGGAATAAGTGTTTCCAAAAGGCACTTGTGAACTTGGAGTCTCTATCTGAAATAATACTCCGAGGTAATCCATGTGAACGCCACCAAGTATCTAGGAACAACCGAGAAGTCGTGAACGCTGTTGCAGTGTCTAAGGTCGGAGCAAACTTCGCTAGTTTGCTAAACCGATCAACTATCACAAAAATTGCGTTGTATCCATTTGAGTCAGACAGAGAGGTAATGAAGTCCATGCTAATGCTTTCCCAAGGTCTGGCTGGAATCGGTAAAGGATAAATTGTTTCTTCTCATAAGAAACGCGATTCGCTTGACAGGTTACGCATGTTTTCACAAAGTGGGAAACATCGTCTTTCATGTGGGGCCAATAAAACTTTTTAGCGATTACTGCTAAAGTGGACTTTTCTCCTTTATGGCCTGATAAGGGCACATCGTGAGATTCCTTTAACAACTTGGTCCTAAGTTTTCCTTGTCCCACATAAACCCGACTTTGTTTGAACATGAGTAAACCATGTCTTAGCTGCATGTTCTGCAACTTCACCCCTCGCTTGAGTTGTTCCAGGTACTCCTTCGCTTGGTCATCACCCATGTAACCTTCACGTATTCGTCTCTCCAAATCTGACTCCTTAGGATACATAGCTCGCAAAATCTGTGTTGACGATGAAAGATATTCCTCCTTGCGACTCAAGGCGTCCCATGAGTAAACCATGTCTTAGCTGCATGTTCTGCAACTTCACTCCTCGCTTGATTTGTTCCAGGTACTCCTTCGCTTGGTCATCGCTCATGTAACCTTCACGTATTCGCCTCTCCAAGTCTGACTCCTTAGGATACATAGCTCGCAAAATCTGTGTTGACGATGGAAGATATTCCTCCTTGCGACTCAAGGCGTCAGGAACCACATTGTCCTTTCCCGCTTTGTGGATTAATTCCACATTCATGAGCGCCAAGGTATCATGCCACCGTAGTTGCTTTGACGTCACCCGATCTTGTGTTTCAAAGTACTTGAGCGAGATGTTATCAGTATACACTTGGGTCTTGTGAAGTCCCAAGTAATGCCGCCATTTCCTCAAGCAATGAACCACCGCAAACAGTTCCTTCTCGTGAGTCGGCCATCGACTCTCTGTCCCAGATAGCTTCTTGCTTTCGTACGCTACAGGTTTTCCATCCTGCACCAGCACTCCGCCAATCGCATAGTCGCTCGCGTCCGTGTGCACCTCGAATGGTTTGTCGAACTCCGGCAGCTTCAATACTGGCGCCTTTGACAAAATAGCTTTGATCGTCTGAAACGCATCATCCACCTCCTTGGTCCAACTTACCTGTGCGTCTTTGCCCGTCCAGTCTGTCAGCGGCTTCGCGATCTTTGAAAACCCCTTCACATACTTGCGGTAGAACTGCGCCAATCCTAAGAATCGCCGCATCCCCTTCACTGTAGTCGGAGGCTCCCAAGTCACAATCGCATCCACCTTCTGCATATCCGGGCCGACTCCTTCTGCACTAATTACATGTCCCAAGAAGTTAATGCGCTCCAAACTAAACTCACTCTTGTCAATGTTGGCAAACAGCTTATGCTCCCGCAGCTTCGTCAACACCACCCGTAGCTGCTCCGCGTGCGACTCCAAGGTTTTGGAGTAGATCAAGATGTCGTCGATGTAAACGATGACAAACTCATCCATCTCCTCGTGAAAAATTGTGTTCATCAATGTAGTGAACGTCGAAGGGGCGTTGCAGAGTCCAAATGGCATCACCACGAATTCAAACGATCCGTATCTGGTTCGACAAGCGGTCTTCTCAACATCTGGGTCAGCTATCCGGATCTGGTAATATCCTGACTTCAAGTCTATCCTGCTGAAGTACTTCGCACCCGCTAACCTATCAAAGAGGTCATCTATCCTTGGCAAGGGATAGTTATTCTTCACCGTCACCTTATTGAGTGCACGATAATCTACGCAGAGTCGTAACTTCCCATCCTTCTTCTTTGCAAAAAGAACTGGGGCTCCATAAGGTGACTTGCTGGTTCGAATATATCCCCGCGCTAATAGCTCGCCAAGTTGTCTTTTCAACTCAAGGAGTTCCACCTGATTGAGTCGATAAGGGGCTTTGGAAGGTGGTTCTGATCCTGGCAAGACCTCGATCTTGTGATCCACCACCCGCCTTGGAGGTAACTCAGCAGGTAACTCGTCCGTCAAGACATCCTCAAACTCCTTAATCACTTCGTGAAGCACCTCCGGAAGTTTAGTCGCGTCTCCTGATGTTTCCTCTTGTCCGTCACCCGCCATCAAATCTGCAACCCGCATCAAACACATGACTCCGTCGTTGAAGTCCATCTGTTTGCCTTTGATCAAATTCACCGCGAAGTCATCAATCTTCCGCGCATTCCAGATCAGCCTCACTCCCAGCTTCCGCCCTTTAACTCTGACATTCAACCTCAAAGGTCTCCGTCTAAGTTCCACGTCGAACCTATCTAAGAAAGTGTTCCCCAAAACCGCATGGATATCATCCATCTGGCACACCGTGAAGTTCTCTGTGAACTCCAACTTCCCACACACAAATCGTACGTCCAAGGCTACTTCAGAAGTTTGGTACGTCTTGCCCTTGGCAAAGCGCACCTGAATAGGCTTGTCTGCCTTGGAGGTAGACAAGCCCAACTTCTTCACCAACTTCGGACTTATGAAGGAGTGAGTCGCTCCTGTGTCCACAAGAAAAGTAACATCACGGTTAGCAACCTTGGCTTGTAGAAACATCAATCTCGGCGTCTTCTTCATGGTTCTCAAGGTCACAGTCATCTGGCCCTCCAACAAGTCCTTTGCAACAAACGCACTCATGCTACAGTTACTAACCTTAGGTTTCGTACACCCCTTAGCAATATGGCCCGCCTCGCCACAGTTGTAGCAAGTAAACTTAGCGCCATTGCCCTTCTGAGGTGTCTGCTCCTTAGGTTTTATTCCTGTTTGCTGCCGCTTTGCTGCCGGGGCAGAAGTATCTTTCCGATCTTTCTCACCCCCATCCCACTGTCGCTTGAAGCCCTTGTTCTTCTTTTGGAACTTGTCCGTGCTGCGTGGTTCAAAGGGTTTCTGCTGCTGGACTTCGTCGTCTCCAATTCGCTCCGCTAGTTTCAAAAGTTCGGCACTTGTCTCTGGTAGCTTTGGCATCCGAAAGAGAGCCTTCTCCGAGCTAGACTTGAGTCCGCCAATGAATATACATATCTTGGTCTCCTCAGTCCACTTGGAGAACGAATCCAACTTGGCACTGAACTCGCGCACGTAAGCGCTTAAGGTCCCCGTCTGCTTCAGTCTCACCAACTCAACACCGTCCCGAATCCTTTGATACTCCGGAGTGAATCGTCCTGCAAGCAACTCCTTGAACTCCTTCCAACTAAGCGCCGAGACAGTCAAGGCATGCTCATCCCGGTATGCAGTCCACCAGAGAAGCGCATGGTCCTTCAAGAACGTAACCGCCGCTCTCACCTTGTCAGATTGCTTAGCCTGTTGCGCCTCAAAGTATAGATCCAACTCAGTTAAGAAATCCTTAACCTTGCGAGCCCGTCCTATACATGAAAACGGGGTCGGCAAATTCGTCTTACAAAGCTTCCTGGTAGACGAGGAACTTCCTTGACCTGCCTCAAGCTCGGCGATACGTTTATCCCTGGAGGCCATGCCTTCCTGCATGGTCTTCATCATCTTAATGAGTTCCGCATACAAGGCTCCTTGACTGTCCGTGCCCGAATCGTTGGGTACCGCTGGCAAGACTCCATCTTGCTGCACCGATACCGCAGCTGGTACAGGGCTTCCTTGACGTTGGGGCGAAGGTTGTCGGTTATCGTCCCCTGACTGTGCCTCGGGGCTAGCTCGAGTCGATCTGTTCCCGGTGTCAGCCGCTCCACGTTTCTTGGTCTTCCTCCTGGAACTCTGTCCGAAGTCGGCCATCGCTCCAAGTGTTCACCTAGAAACGCTGATCCGCTTCGTGTCTCGCGTCCCTCCTCAAGCGTCCAGCCTTCAGCCGCTACCTCAAGTTCTCGCTCACCGAAGCGTTGGCTCTGATACCACTTTTCGCGCACCTACCGCCTTGTTGCGCCAGCGGAAGCTCTAGCTCAGTAGGTCGCAAACTTTACACCGCTAACCTGCAAACACAATCACAAGTTAGCGTCCATGCACCACTTACCTTAGTTCTGGTTGGTCCGGACCCGGAGCCGGACCGTCTCCCTAATCATCAAGCTCAGCTGTTCCTAAGTCCCGACCTAGATCCGCCTAGGTCGGCCCCAAACATGAGCAAGTCACAATATGACTTGGGGCGGACTTCCCATAAAGTCCAAGGTCCTAAACGGTGCCTCCAGCACACCTAGCGGTCCAACCGCCCGTGATGTCCGTCTGGGTCTAGGCTCCCGAACGGTGGTCTGACCCGCCGACTCGTTCCCTAGTCTTGCCCCAGCCCTTGCATCGTTCCTAAGTCCAGACATCCAAGTCTGGATCGGAACGTGCCTTGGAACCGGCCCAGCCATCACCTCATGCCCCCAGAGTCCGCCCGCCGAACCCTGGGGTCGGGTGACTCGTCCTGGCCCACCCAGGCATCGAGCCCCCCTCATATATACTTCTGGGGATCGGCTGCCCCGCCCTCCTCTTTGGTCCCTGAAAATTATACCACAACCCGATTGTGGTTCGGCCATAACTTCCAGCTCGGAGGTCAGATCGAGGAGTGTTATATATCACTGGAAAGCTCTCGACGAGACTTTTCCAATGATACCTCACTCGCCTCGAGATCTTATGTGGAGCTCCTTCCACGACCTAAAACGTCCCTGGAGCTCCAACACTTAGCAGTTTTTTCGAAAACCTGTGGTCCAGACCCAGGGTCGAACCCTGTGGTTCGTCTGCGTCTCGGACCCACGTCTCGGTCCCATGTCTCGGACCCACGTCTCAGACCTATGTTTGAGACTCATGTTTCACCCCGTTCTCAGACTCCCCCCTTAGGTCAGCGTCGTCTGGGGCCCCCTTGGGGTAGGCCCTTATGTCCTAACCCAAGGTTCCAACCTTGGTTCAGAGAACCACCTAGGGTTCATCTGACCCCGACTTCCTGGCCAAGCCGTTAAGTCCTACTCGCAGCGTTCACAACCTAGCGCAAGTCCGCTAGGGTTCTGTTGTTCGCGTCTGCGCCCGATCTTGAGAATGAGGGGCGCGACATCTAACAGTCACCTCCAACTCCTCAGCAGAGTCCACAATCGACTTACTGATGACGAACGACGAATGTTATGTGAGTCTCCCTCTCTCCTCAAACTTACTGACATTGTCATGGCTCTTCCTCGTCAGAAGGCTCCTGGAGTGGATGGGATCTCGGCGGAAGTACTGCAAAAGCTCTGGCCCATAGTTAGCGAAGGCTTTCACGCTATGGTTAAGAGATTTTGGCAAACCGGCATCATGGCGAGCACTGCGATGGAAGGGGTCATAAAACTCATCCCTAAAACCGTCAACAAAGTTGCTCTGAAGGATTGGCGTCCCCTTACGATGCTAACTACGGATTATAAAGTCCTGGCTAAACTCCTTGCTTCCAGACTCCAACTCATTCTGCACAAGTTGGTAGGGAGGAAACAAACAGGGTTTGTGCGCGGCAGGCAAATGCTGGACAATGTGTTTTCCCTATGGCTCACACAGGACTTGGTGAAGCAACGAGGTATGAAAGGTCTTTTTTTCAAGCTTGATTTCGAAAAGGCCTTTGACAGAGTGGAGCACTCTTACCTCTGGGATACTCTGTCCGCCCTTGGTCTAGGTTCACCTTTCATTCTTTTGCTACAAGGACTGATGACTGGTGCCTTGGCCGCTGTTCACATAAACGGCAGACGATCCTTTCACTTTGACATTGGCCGAGGTGTTAGGCAGGGGTGCCCTCTTGCTTCATTGTTATTCTCCATCTCCACAGAACCATTTATGTTAGAACTTCAGGATGGTTATCAGTCTCGAAGAATTGGCGGGCTCTGGTTCGGGGGAGATGCGTCGGCTGACTTCCTGCTCTTCGCCGACGACATGGGCACCTTTGTGCATGCAGACGAATCCTCCTTCCTGGCTCTGCAATCAAGCATCCGAGTGTATGAAGAGGCCTCGGGTGCTCTCCTCAACCTCAACAAGTCAAGTGTCCTTCTGTTAGGTATGTCCCAACCCCCAATTTGGCTTGTTGCAACAGGCTGCAACATCCTCTCGGATGGGGTGGTCTACAAGTATCTTGGGCCCCTTACGGGTCTAACCTTACCCCCTCTCAGCATTTTGGCTTCTGTCTTAGCAGAATGCAAGACAGACTAGCTATCTGGAAAGCTGAAACTTTACCTTTTGAAGCTAGAATTGTCTTGGTCAAACACGTCCTCCAATCAATGCCAGTTTTCTACATCTCTCTACTGGGCTTGAATGAGGCCATTGCATCCAAGATTGATTCTCTCTGTAGAGAGTTTCTCTGGGGCTTCAACACAGAAGGTAAGCCTAAGATCCCCCTGATCTCCTGGAAGAAGATCTGCACACCTTACGATCACGGTGGGATGGGCCTCAAAGACATTCGTGTACAAGGCAGAGCTCTACTATGCAGACGCATGGGCGAAGTTCTGGACCAGCACGATGCATCATGGATCTGTCTCTTCGAAGCATTCATCAAATGGGAGCGCGCTAGACATGACAGAGCAATCGTAAGGGGAAGGTACTCTATCCAAGACCTTATCCTCACTGGATAGCACTTGCACACATTTCATTCACTTACTGCTCACGCCATTGTCAAAGCGTGGAAGGCTGTGCGTCCGAACTTTAGCTGGTCTCCGGAAGGTGTTCCTCTCCCTCTCTCGATCACATTGCGAGATACTGTCAATCTGGTCCTCAACTGCTTTGACACAGGCAACAGATCCACCAAGACTGTCATGACGCGGCTCAGGGAATTCAAGATTACCACTCCTGCCACTTTGTACCAGAAGCGGGAGAGGCTTCGAGCTTCTCTACCTGTCATGCATTCTTCTGCTTCTAATCTCACCTCAATGGATCCCTGGGTGATATTCGTGCAAAAACTCTTACCATGCTTTGCACCCTCGTCCTCTGCTCTGTCTCTGTCTGCTGGATGGAAATGGTCAGCAGAGGACCCCAACAGAGGTTTTCTTCTTCCCTCGGCCTCCTACTTTCGCTTACTCTGCGATCACTCCTCTGCTTCGGACGCCCTCAACAAGAAGTGGCACTCCTCCGACAGTGACAGTGTGTGGACGTCTCGGTGGACGAAGCTGTGGAAATCTCTTCTGGCTAGGCGTGACAAGACATTCTGGTGACGTGTGCTCCACCAAGACCTTTTTACTAGCATTCGGGCATCTCGAGTTGGCCATGGTTCCGGTACCTGCGAAAGATGCAATTGAGCTCCTGAATCGTTAGATCATCTGTTTCTTGCCTGTTCCAAGGTTCAGGTCCTTTGGCGTCAACTCCTTCGACTCCCCTGGCAAGGCCTACCACCTTTCTGTGCACCCTCTAGTGTCCTACTTCTCTTTGATTCTCTATTTAGTGGATCTAATCACTGGGATGCGGCGGCAGCAGTCATCACCGAAGCTTTCCGTTCGATCTGGCTATGCAGAAATCACAAGATCTATGACAAAACAGTGCTAGTGCCTTCGGTGTTTACCTGTGTCAGAAGTGCGGCTGATAAGCTTATCGCGCTCTTCAAAGAACTCGGGCCCTCCAAGCTGAGCACTCGACGGATTAACGTGACGCTTCTCATCATCGATCTGCTGCACTCTCGTGACACTACTCGGTTTCATAAGTGGCTACAGCAACAGAGCAGTTCTCTCGATCGAGAGGCGATTGTTGTTCTCGGCCCTCGTTGAATCCCGTCACTTAACCACTAATTAATAATGCTAATCAGTTCGTGATCTCTCAACGTGTATCTACAATCCTCCTTTCTGATCACTGCCTATTCGTTTTCCTCGTTGCAATGCTCTTCGTGCGGCCACATTCTTCGTTCTCTCTCGACACTCTCCCCTCTTCCTCATGCTACCTCGTAATGTGGCCTCTTTCCCCTTTGTTTTCGAGGTCACTCCCCCTCCACCTAACGGCTGTTAGGGTTAGGTCCGGATCCGTTGGATGTCTGACACGTCGTACCCGAACGACCGTCGGATTCGGGGCTCTTGACCTATTGTCTATTGTCTGTTCATACCCTCCTCATCCGCCTTCTACCTTCCTCATCCTAACCGTTGATCACGCTCCATCCGATGGCCCGGCCTCTTTCTCATCAGTCTGCGTTAGGGCTGCCCTGTCTTGTTCCCTCCGTCTCACGATCTCCCCGCATTCGATCTCAGTCATCCTATGGCTCCCCCTTCTTCTCGTCTCCTTGGACAGGGCTGTACTCTTTCGAGCGGCTTTCTGACCGCTTCTCTCCCATTTTCCTCCGTCATTTTGTTTCGATTCCTCTCCTCGTCGCCTAGGAGCGTCTGCGGTGCTATGGTGCTCTCTTTTCTAATGCTTTGTACCTCCTTTCGCGATGCTCCTATGGTTTCACTCTTTCTTTGGTTTGCAGCTTTCTACTCTGCTTCCTTATCCCTATATGTTATGTTTTGACTTCAGCTCTTTTGTTCTCTCACTCCGATTCGGATTGCGGATGTGATTTCTATGGTGCTTTGCGTTCGTCTCGTACTTGGAGGGCATTATTTCCGCCTCTGAAGCACTCTTCGATCGTCAACCCTAAACTCTGATTACCCCTGGAGCGGCTTTGGGCTCCTCGGCAACTGCGGAGTTTGTATTGACGAATCGTCCGAGCGTCTACGTGCCTTCTCTCACATCCTCTCACCGGATCTTGCTGGCGTGTTGTTTCAGATTCCTCTCACGGGATTCTGGAATTGTTCCGAGGTCGTTTTCACTGGAGGCTTTCGGCGACTCGTACTAGCCCGACTGGTTTTTGTGCCCTCCGACTCCCGACGTCGCTACGGCTGGCGATCTGAAGCTCGTTTCGGGTGCTCTGCGATGGCCTGCCACCTGCGGACGTCGTATTCGGTGTAACCTCTCCTCTGGCGTTCTGCTCCGGCTTTCGAGTGATTTCTCCGATTCTACTCTGATTCCTTACGGTGGAATAAATGCCGACTCGATGCTGTCCTCAAACGCCTCGTCCTGCTCTCTTGTGCTGATCATGGACGATATTACGGAGGCATCTGGGGCGGCTGCATATTACGTTCATTCCTGTGACCTGCTCTGATTATAGACTAGCTCCAAAGCTTTCTTGTGAATTGCTTTCCGTCTTCACAGTTTACTGCTGTGGATCTGATTCAGGGCATAGGAATAAGCTTTGCTTATCGACCGGCATCTGCTGATGTCCGTTCTCCTCCAATTTCTTGGCAAGCCTCCACCAAGCATCTGCGGTTTCTGCCTACGCTCTTGTCTCTGGCATCTTACGACTTCGGGCGCTGCTCTCTGCTGCTTCATCGTTGGTCCTTGCTAACTTGGAGGAATGAACTCTGGTGGTGTTTTGCCTCCGCTTCATCGGGTCTTACTTCAGCGGCATTTCTTGCTTTACGACCCTCTGGCGCTACGACACCGCTACATTGTGTCCTTGGCTCTAGGCTTCCGTCTAAAGTGTTGCTTTGCTCAGAGGCCACTTTCTGTTCTTTAGTTGCTATGGCTGCATCGGACTTTAGGCGACACTGCGCCTTGGATTAGCTTCAGTCTAAGACTATTAAGGACACTTATTCTTATTCTTTTGATGCGCACCGATCCTACTTGGATTGATGGTTTCTTACTTAGGGTAGATCAGGATCCACTATGATCATTACAATCTCTATGATCGGCAAACTATTCGCTCCAAGTTGCTAGGCTCGCATCCTGCACCGACTACCTCCTGCTTCACGGTCCTCTCTGTTTCCCTGTTTATTAAATTCTCGTTCTACAGACATGTTGGCGTTTGTTATCTCGTTTACTCTCTGCCTCACCTTCGTTCTGTTCCTCTTTTCTTTTCTTTGTACATTTACGCCTCGCCACTTCTGTTCTCCCATTCAATATTTGTTCTGTCTCCCTTTTACCCCTTGAACCTCAAATGGTTGTCCCTCGATTCGACCTCTGTCAGGGCTTTTCACCGTCTCGTTCGTTTACCCTGACCTCGGTAAAGCTGAGGCGATCCCGGATCTGATGAGTGTGGTCCTGCGCGGCGTTGGTCCCCTGCCTTTTGCTTGGTTCTGCTCCCGCTCGTTCTCATTCTCTCCTTTTATTTTCCTGCTCTTTACGTTTCCTCTCTCTGTTTTCCTCCCCGCGTCATTTACCTCGTGCAGTCTCTCTGTCCCTCTGCTCGGTGCCTTTCGGGCGTTCTTCCGCGATTGGAGTTTCCTCCAATTTTACCCCATGTTACTTCCGGTCCTCTACCTTCGGGTTGGCCTCTGGTCCTTATCAGTAAAACTCCTTACATCGGTGCGTTAGTGCCGGTATTCAGGTCAAAAAAAAGATTAAGCCATGCATGAGGGCACGGAAGGCTGGCGGAGCTCCTCCTTCTGGATCACGTTCCTCCTCACTCTCTTGGCTATGGTGTTCGTTCTGTTCTAGATTCATAGTGTTACTCTCAATCCATGTCACGCCTCCTCTTCGCACTGTTACTCGAGTTATTTCATCGATCTGTGATTCCGATTTGGTTCCGTACGCCGCATCGGCGGCTTTTCTTCCAATCCCGCTCGTCGTCTCTTCGTCGAGTTTCTCTCGTACTCTCGTCTTTTCATCGTTATTTTTGCCAACGTTCGCCTCGGCGCCTCGAACGGCTAGCACGCGGCTCCTTTTTGTGTGCTAATCTTCCACTCACCTCATCCAACTCGTACTCTTTGTTCATTCTGTCACGATACGTACTCTTTGTTCATTCTGTCACCTTTGTTTGCACCACGATTTCCTCCATTGCTTCTCGACGCTGGTACTCCGTGGGTGCTTCAATCTCTAAACTCTTTTCTCGTGTGTTTTTACGTTTTGTTTCTCTTCTCGTTGTGCCTACGCGTTGGAAGCCATTGTTCTTGTGATGCTTTAACAAGCGTCTCTTGCTCTTGCGGTCCTCACGTGGGACTTCTCGTTATTTCACTGTTATGGTTCACATTTCAACTCGACCTATTGCCCAGAAGCTAAAACATTTACTACATCGTGTTTCCTTCTTTCTGTTTAAGCGAATGGATCCCAAGATTGCAGGTCGTGAGGCTCGACTTATTGATGCTCTCCAGTCCCTGGCTATCAAACAACCTGTTCGTCCAGACAGCGATGCTATCTCCTACAAGTGCACAATTCCACGAGATATTAGTTTGCTTGCTGTTGCGGAACTGGAGGACCTTGCTGTTATCTTGTTCTTCCCATCCACCACGCCGCCTGCTGCTGCTCTGCGTCAATGGCTGCGGAGCGAATGGAAAGGGAAGCATTCGTTGGATGTCACCCATATCCGCAGTGTGGGATGTTCACACTTTATTGTCAGCCTGCAGACCATGGCCGGCAAGAATTTGGTCCTTTCTCACAAGACCTGCCACGTCAACGGATACTTTGGTTGCATCTTGCAATGGACTCATGAGGCAGAAAACGAAAACTACTCTCCTGATACTCTGCCAGTCTGGGTAGAATTCGTCAATCTGCGCTCTTATTTTCGGAGTCGAGCCCAACTAGAGATCCTATTTGGCGCACTCAGCCCGATTGCAGTCATACCTCCTACAGCTGGAGATCACGCCACGAGAAATGTCAGAGGTTGCATCATGTGGAAGCTCTCCAATGCTATTCCTTCTTTTGTATCGGTTGACTATGGAGGTGTGGAATATGAGCTCCCGGTTACCTTCTACAACGTACCTGGTTGCTGTTATCGCTGCAGGAAATTTGGCCATTGGGCCAATACCTGTCCTCAGAAACCTGATTCGTTGATGCAGTCGCACAATTCCACAGTCCTCATTGGCGGCCAACCTGCTCGTTCTTTGGAAGCGGAGCTTCCCCGTGAGGCTCCTCTGCAAGTTGAGCCCGGATCCTCCAATGCTGCCTCTCCTCCTTCTGCAGGAGCTGCTCTGTTGCCGGTTGCAATTGGTTCTCTCAAAGATGCCAATTGCCAACTCATGACTGAACCCCCTCAGAAGACGATTCTCAATGCTCCTCCTTTGCCTGTGAAGCAGATCCCCAACTTACGAGCTGATAATCTCCGGTCATCTGGTTTCAAGTCTCGAAAATTGGGGGCTCCACTGGCAGAGAATTTTGTTCCTTGTACTAGTCTGGATCTCTACTCCTGGAGTCTCGGTGACCTATCCAGCAACATCCGGGCTGGCTACGTCCAAGAAGAACTCCTCCGACATAAACAACTTGACATTTTTGCACTCCAAAATTACCATGTCGAGAAGGTAGAGCTTCAGCGTTTCTTGGCTCCTCTCTCAGCTACCTACCAACTTCTCATTCCAGAACGTACCTGCTCCGGTGGCTCTGCCTTGGTCATTCATAAGACCGCCTTGGTCCTCGAACACGGCTGCAGCCCCTCTGGGGTATTCTGTTGGGCTCTAATCAGCAAGCAAAGCACGCTTTTCTGGCTAGGCTCGATTCATGGATCTGAAAACCGTTCTCAGCGGATTGAGTTATGGAACTTCCTGAGAGACTTCGAATTTTTGGATTCCTCATGCTGGATTCTAGTAGGCGATTGGGGCGCTGCAGATCCAGATATTATCACCAAGAATTGGCCAAAACAGATGTCGGAGGAAGAAAAGATATCTTTTCACCAATTCAAATCCAAAGGGGATTGGCTCTGTCTGCTGGACACTGATACCTCGTTTGCTGGCGAGGTGACTTCTTGGTGGGATCGCCAGACTCCTCTTCTATGTGCCGATACTGAGAGAGTCTATCTACGAAAGGCGAAAGAAATGGGTCTGGCTTTTTCTCTGCAGACTAATGTTCGATCGTCTTTATCATGTTGTGCTCTTCTCCAACTCCAGGCCACCTTTGGCCGTCCTCTCCCCGCCTTCCCTCCTCTAAACTCTTCTCCTGTTCTCAACCCATTACCCTCTTCCTCCCCTCCTCTCATTGTTGGCCTAGACTCTCACTCCTCTGCAGGTGCGGCGAACGAACATGCTATGCCAACCAATGACAGTGACGATGCTGCAACTCCTATCCTGCATGATGTGTCTATGTCAGATCGAGCTCCTGTTCTGCTCACACCAACCCTTCCCTCTCCTGTTCTTCTCGTTCCACCTCTCGCACCTGGTACAACCTCATCGACCGTGGGTGTCCAGCCTCCCTCTACACCTTTCTCCCTCACCCCCATTCCCTCTCTCCCGCTTGACTTCTCTGTTCCCTCTACTCAATTGGTCAGAACTCTTGATCCAATTACTTGTACTCCTCTTTCTCCGTCTTCACATCTCCCTAGTTCTCCTTGTCCTCCACATTCTTTGCCTGACCGTAAGCATCTGGACGTCATGACTTCCTCTCCGTCAGCCTCCCAGCAAAGTTCTGCTGCTCCTCCTCAGTCGAAACGCTCCAGATGCCATGGCCTCTTTCCACGCCTGACACGGATAACATTGACGGCACAACTACGGATCTCCCTCCACTCAAGAAGTCGAAGAGGCTGGTTTCGGTAGGCCACAAAGTCAAGAAAACGGCACCTCCCTCGCGCTCATCGCGTGAAAAGAGATCATGCAGAAAGGCCACTCTCAAAGGCTCAAGATCTTCTTCGCGTCCTCATGTTGTTGAGGACACTCCTGTGGCTCACTCTGAGGGTCCCATACTTGCTGACCTTCAAAGGTTATTTCAGTGCACCTCTGACATCTCCACCAGTCCATCGCGCGGCCAGAGTGCCTCTGATGTTTGATGTCTCACGACACTGGACCTTCCTCCGCTCTCCACTCTGGTGAGGAAGACTCCTTTAGAAGTTTGAAGGCGAAACTTCAACTTTCTGATGCTCTTCACCTAGTGGCAGATAGAACTGGACCTCTTCACACTCGCTGGCGTAAATATGGCGGCGATGTCCAATGGTCTCGCATCGACCGAATCTATGTTGGAAATCTCGGTCGTTGGCTGTCTGCTGCCCCTCTTCTTGAGCATCATCCAGGAACTACTCTGTCTGATCATATGCCAATTTCTCTATCCATTGAAGTCGGCATTGATGACGGTACTCCTATCTCTGATGCTCCTCTAGGCACCTCCTACTTTAAGTACAGTATTCTTCAGCTGTCCAAAGTTGAAAATATCCAAGCTATCAAAGACATCTGGGGTCTTTGAACTTTAGTCGGAGGGATCCTAGGAGAACCTATGCAAAAGGTTGGTTGCGCATTCGGAAATACATGAAAGTCAAACAATATGAGGCTCGAAGAAGTATCAGTTCCATACCTGTTATGGCAGCGCGCCTACAGGATCTTCATGCGCAGTGGACTGTCAATCCCTCTGTCTTACTTGCTGCTGAAATTCAGGATCTGGAAAACAGTAAGCGTAAGTTGGAGCACGAAAGAGATGTGCTCATCCATACCTGGTCGCGGGTCAAGCACCTTGGTCTTGGAGAAGCACCCTCTCATTATTTTTTCAATCTGCATCGATTGCATAGTGCTCGTTCTCAAATAAACTCGCTTCAACTGGATGATGGATCTACAACAGGCGATCAGTCCAAAATCATGGGTGAAGTGGGTCGTTACTATCAAAACCTATACTGTGCTGCTGCGCCTGTATCGTCTACTGCACACAGTCGTCGGCACCTGTTGACCCGAGTACAGGATCATCTTACCGATGCTGAGAGAGCCATGTTAAGTGAGTTACCTACACTTCAAGAACTGTCTGAAGTCGTCATGGCACTCCCACACCACAAAGCGCCTGGTGTCGATGGTGTTTCTGCTGAGGTGATTTAGAAACTCTGGCCTATTGTTGTTGATGGTTTCCATGCCATGGTCAAACGCTTCTGGAGCTCAGGTACCATGGCCAGCTCTGCGATGGAAGGAGTCATTAAATTGATACCCAAGTCTATCAACAGAGTTGCATTAAGGGACTGGCGACCCCTAACAATGCTTACTACTGACTATAAAATTCTTGCTAAGCTCATAGCTGCCAGACTCCAACTTGTTCTTCCTAAACTGGTGGGCCAAAAACAAACTGGTTTTGTTCGAGGACGTCACATGGTGGATAACATCTTTTCACTCTGGCTAACGCAAGACTTGGTCAAGCAACGACACATGACAGGATTATTTCTAAAACTGGATTTTGAGAAGGCATTCGACAGAGTGGAGCACTCTTACCTGTGGGACACGTTGTCAGTACTAGGTCTCGGGACACCCTTCATTCTCCTTCTACAAGGACTGATGGCTGATGCATCTGCCGCTGTACATATTAACGGACGCCGTACCTTTCACTTCAATCTTCAACGAGAGGTCCGTCAGGGGTGTCCTCTTGCTCCGCTTCTATTCTCTATCTCCACCGAACCATTCATGCTTGAGCTTCAAGCTGGCTTTCACTCTCGACGAATCGGTGGTCTTCATTTCGGTGAGAATGTCTGTGCTGATTTCCTTCTCTTTGCTGATGACATGGGAGTTTTCATCGACACTGAAGAGTCCTCCTTCTTGGCACTCCAAGCGAGCATCAGATTGTACGAAGAGGCCTCTGGAGCTCTTCTTAATCTCGGAAATCCAGTGTCCTCCTCTTGGGAATGCAACACCCTCCGGACTGGCTATCTGCGACGAGCTGCACGATACTTCAAGATGGAGTGATTTACAAACATCTAGGTGCTCCTTACGGTACCAATCTTACTCCTTCTCAGTCATTCAGCTTCTGCCTGAACAAGATGCAGGAAAGGTTAGCCCTCTGGAAAGCGGAGACTCTCTCTTTCGAAGCACGGATCATTTTGATCAAACATGTGTTGCAATCCATGCCTGTGTTCTACATCTCCCTCCTTGGTCTCACTGATGCTATTGCCACCAAAATAGAATGCCTCTGTCGTCAGTTTCTATGGGGCTTTAACTCAGAAGGTAAGCCGAAAATCTCCCTCATCTCCTGGGCGAAATTCTGTCGACCTATTGACCTTGGTGGGATGGGTTTGAAAGACATCAAGACACATGGCACAGCCTTACTTTGCAAACGGATGGGTGATATCCTAGACGGTCAGAATACCTCCTGGATTTCTCTGTTTGCAGCATACATCAAATGGGAACGTGCTCGGTTTGACCGAGCGATTGCCAGAGGACGTTACTCTCTCCAGGACCTGATACTCACTGGACAGCATCTACATACTTCCTCGTCGTCGACAGCTAATGCTATTGTCAAAGCATGGAAGCGGGTGCGGTCTCACCTTTGTTGGTTCCCTGCTGGCGTTAACATTCTTTCTGGCATCACCCTTCGCGATCTGGTTAGCCTGGTACTCAACTGTTTTGACACAGGCAACCGATCCACCAAGATTGTCATGACACGGTTACGTAGTCTCAGAATTACCACTCCTGCTGCACTACATCAAAAGCGAGAGTGTTTACGAGCTTCCTTGCCTGTCTCGCACAACTCTTCTTCAACTCTCACCGCAGCTGACCCCTGGGTGATGTTTGCACAGAAAATACTGCAAAGCTTGGCCCCTTCGCCCTCTGCTTTGTCTAAATCTGCAGGCTGGCTTTGGGAGTCGACAGTCACCACCAATGGCTTTCTGCTTCTCTCCGCCATGTACTACCACTTACTCTGCGATGGCTCCTCTGTTTCTGATGCGCTTAATGCAAAATGGCACTCATCTGATACTGATAACGTCTGGAAGTCTCGATGGACGAAGCTCTGGGAGTCGTCTCTGGCCAGGCGTGACAAGACTTTCTGGTGGCGTGTTCTCCATCAGGGGTTCTTTTCCAGCATCTGGGCCTCTCGCGTCGGCCATGGAGATGGTACCTGCGGCAGATGCAATACAGAATCAGAGTCAATTGATCATCTTTTTCTTCTCTGTCCTAAAGTCCAGCACACTTGGCGTTTGGTCCTCGAGCTTCCCTGGAATGACCTACCGCTTCTCCGCATGCCCTCTAGTGTTCTACCTCTTTTCGATTCTCTATTTAGCGGTAGTACACACTGGGCTGCGGCTGCTGCGGTCATCACAGAGCTCTTTCGATCGATATGGCTCAGCAGAAATCATGAGATCTACAACAACGCTGTCATTGAACCTTCAGTTTTTACCTGTGTCCGAAGCGTGGCTGATAAACTCATCGCCCTCTTCAAAGAACTTGGGCCCTCCAAACTGAATACTCGACGGATCAATACTGCGCTCTTAATCATTGGTCTTCTTGACTCGGGAGACACCTCTAGACTTCATCGCTGGCTTCAACATCAGTGTTACTCTCTTGACCGGGAGTCTCGTTCTGATCTTGAGCTTCTTTGATGTTCTACATCTTCTCACTAACATCTGACCTCTAACGTTAATTCGCTCACTCGTCCCTCTCTTCGTGTTTATGTCATGTCCTCTCTCTGTCATCCCGTCTCACCCCTACGAGGTTTTCTCGTTACCATTCTCTCTACACGTTCCTCTCTCCTGGCTTTCGTTACCCGCTGTCTTCCAGTCCTGCAATCTCGTACTGAGGCCTCTTCCCCCTTCCCCAACGAGGTCTTTCCCCCTCCAACAGCCGATTGTTAGGGTTGTGTCTGGTTCCCTCGATCCATGACGCGTGTCTCCCTCCTAACCGTTGGATTCCTCGTCCTCCGTCGGCTCGCCCGTGTCTTCATCCTCCTTCTCTGTCTGTCCACGTTCTCTGTTTACCGACTCCCTCTCCTCCGTTGATCTTACGCCATCCTACGGCCTACTTTCATCTGTACCTACTTAGGTTAGGGCTTCGTCCCCATGCTCCATCGTCGCTCAAGTCCTTCCGCGATCGTCCTTTGTCATCCTACACCTCTTCCTTTCCCCGCCTCAATTGTAAGCATTGTTCTTCGTTCATTCCTTACCCCTCATTGCCTCGCGAGGACCTTCAGCTTCTTGTCACTCGTCTGCCGTCGTCCCTTCTTTGCTCGACCTTTTTTCTGTGACGAGCGTTCCTACTGCTGTTTTCGCCGATATGAAGAAATCACCATGCTGCCGCGCATCTTCTGCTCCTACGCTTCCGATGACTTCTATACGGCGACCCTTCGTTTCTACTCTCTATCCTGCACCTCACCCTCTGCTTCTCTCTTTCTGTGATCTATGTTCTTTACCTCGTATTGTCCTATGTCTTTCTACTCATTTCTTCGATTCAGGGTGAGGCTTGTCCTCTGAGGCTTTGGCCGCTCCATTCTTGTGAGTCGTGTGCAGTTGGCGGCCTCTGCGTTCCTTTTGGCTTTCCCGATCTTGGAGGTGCGAGAGGGAATTCGTGCTACAGGTTCATCGGCAATTTCTGCTCCTGTTCCTTCTTCGGCCTGGTGGATTGGGCGATGTCTGTGTCCTGAGTTACGCTAGAGCTTTGATACGGCTTTGGATCTATTGCTCTCTAGCAATAACTCCTGATCGGCGGCAGAAGTGTCTTGGGTCCTTTTTCGCCCTCTTACTACGGGCTACCTGCCCTCGGCTTGGCTGTCGCCGTCTTGGATGGATGGCCACCCCTACTTCGGCTTTCTATGTGTCTTCAGTGCTGCTCCTGGAGGATTATCCTTCCCCGACTGGTGCTGGCTAGACGATCTTGTCTTCTATGACCACTCGGCTTGAGGTTGCCTGAATCTGCATACTCTCTATGCCTGGGGTTTCCTCTATTGCGCTCCCTTCCTTGAAATCTTGGTTTTCATGCTACATCTACACTGTGGCGTGATTTCTGACCTCTCTGCTTCTTCTGGCTGACGATCCTTTTGTTCTGTTTGCCGGTCATGGCAGATCGACCTTCTAGCCCACCCTTCCGTCCGAGCGGTGTTGCTGTCTCTCGGTTCCAACTTTTGGGGTGGAAGCTGCGCACTACGGATATCCATCATTCACGATTTTGTTTGGGTATCCTTGTGCTCTTTTCACTTCCTTCGATCTGATTCCGCGACTGGGAAGGTTGTTGGCCTGCGGGGATTGTTGGCGTGCGACAGTGATGGTTCATGTTCTTGCCGCTTGACGGCTGGCTCTTTAATTGCGGTCGGTCCTTTGATGGTTGCTCTTCCTATGTCAGGATTCTCCTTATGGACTTTGGCTTCGTCGCTCTGGCGTGCGCCCCCTGGCGGTATATTCGTTTCGGACGAGGCGTTGCTGTAAGTGGTATTTTTATCTCTCCGATCACTCTGGCGGCAGTCTCTGGTTGCTGTTTTGGCAGTCCGGGTGTCTTCTGCAACCTTCGTGGTGTCTGCGTCGACCCTCTCGGCGGATTCAACTTCGCCTGACCGTGGATTCACTCTCCAACTACTTTTTCCGGTTGTGTTCGGTCTTCATCGACACTGCTAGCTCCTGGCTCACTACTGTCTTGAGTCTTCCTCACGTCTAGGACTTTCAAAAGACACTTATTAATTATTCTTTTGATGCGTTCCTTTCTTCACTTAGTTCAATGCGTTCCCACCATGGGTAGCCATCGATTGGGCCTGCACCGACCGTCCTCTTGCCGACTTCGCACGGCTGGTTGCTGTTCGACCTCGGTGCATCTGTTGTCGCTACTCTCGGTGATCTTCGTCGTTTTTCGGCCGACCTGCCACTGTTGTTCTTGATTCAGCTAAGGCATGCTGCTCATGGCCAACGTCCTGCTACTATCCTCTCGACAGTACTCCTCGGCGATTGGTTCTTCTGCTTTCTGTTGCTTTAGCCTGCCGTGTTTGCTCTCTAGAGCTTATTGCCGGCACTATCTCCTACGATTGGTTCGGTTGAGGTTCTCTACAACATTACTGGCTCTTTAGTGCCTACCATGCTATTATTGAGACGTTTACAGGCTCTAATGTTGTTCCGATACTCACGCTTCTACCCTCACCCTGGGATCCCATTGGCTGTTCGTTTCTCTCGTTTGTTCTGGTTCCTTCTCTCTGGAAATTGCGTCTCCTCGTTCCTCTCTTTGTTCCTTCTCGTTTCTTCCTCTCATTTTTCTCCCCGCCTTCCTGCATCCCTTTTTTCTGTTTTCTGTCTTTTTTTCCCCTTGTTTCGCTCCTTTCCCCTGTTTTGTTTTCTCCTCTTTCCTTGCTTCCCACCACTTACCAATGTCTGGGATCTCTTCATTGAGTTTAAACCCATCCTTTTTCTTTCTCCGTTTTTGTCTACAATGGTATGCTTCTCTCCGCTATCATTTTACGTTGGTCCTCGGACCCTCCCCCGTGCTCTTTTTTCCAACGTGCACGGCGCCTTTGGGCTTCTCTGGGTGTTGGATTTTCGCGATCATTCTGCCCTCTCAGATTGTAACTTGGTTCGGCCTTCGGGCGGCCTTCTCGCCTCTTATCAGTAAAAACCCCTAAATCGGTGCGTCCGCGCCGGTATTCAGATAAAAAAAAAAGATTAAGCCATGCATCGAGAAGCTGAAGCCTTGGTAATGCTCTGCTGCCACTAGCGTTACAAGTCGGTGGCTGTCCTTGACGGGACGACGGAGTGCGATAGAAATTTCCAACTGAGGGTAAAGCAAATCTAGGCGAGCCACTTAACATGAGTGCTTTATTCTGAAGGAATAGCTGACGAAGAAGCGAGCTAAATAGACACAAGAAGCGATGCGGTGTCTGAAGAGAGACATTACTGAAACACAGTAGGCCAGGGGGGCGGCGTCCGCTGGATGCCTTGAACGAAGCAGCAAGAGAGCTGATCACAAACGCATTTTGCTCCAAGCTACGGGTGTGAAGCCTTGGTTTTTCGTTTTTGTTAATTAATTGATTAGTTGTAAAGTAAATAAGAAGAATAGATGATAGAAGATAAACGATATGAGTAGAATAGTGTTAATTAGAAGTTTAGTGAAGAATCCCAGTTCTGGAGGAATTTATCGAATCTATGGAGACACTGAAAGATGATTTTCTCATAGATGAATTCCTCGGACGAAGAGCTTTCTAACGATATGTTGTGCGAGGCAATCGGAGACTGAACGACGAAGTTACAGCCGACTGAAGAATGTCAGTCGTCAGTCGTCAAGAGGAAAACCCTAACGCGGGATATAAGCAAGGTAACAAGTTGTTTACTTTACTGTTTTACTATTCCCAGAGCGAGCGATAGCAGGGCGCAGAGAGCCGCGTTTACCGAACGCCGAAGTACATCAGTTACGGGCGAGGAAGCCAATTCGCGAGTGATCGGTGAGGAAGCCAATTTGCGAAGAAGTACATCAGTTACGGGCGAGGAAAGGATTGCAGCGAGGAATCCATTTGTAGCGAAGATCGTTACAGTGATCCTAGGGATGCGCGGGATGCAGACGACTAAGGCGCCGAGGCTCAGATCGTTTGAAGTTAATCGACTGGCTCTTCGCCGCTACGACAAAGAGCTCGAGGAAATGGGGTTATCGTTCCTCTTGCTTCCTTGGTGGGGGATGGTTTCCTCCAAATTGGTGCACGAGTTGAAGATCTGCAAGCAGCATCCGGCCGATGAGCACTATGGACGACCGAATAACTGGACCGAAGCTCACTGGTCCGCTGTTTTGGGAATCGACGATGCAGGTCGGGAAGGTGATCTTCTGTTTGACACCACCTCTGCCGCTGCTTCACCCGAAGCAGTGAAGACCTTCCCGAATCTGTTCAAGGAATTACCTCTGGGGAGGAACGGCTACCGAACAAGCGATTACTGCGATCCGAAGAAGAGAGAAGTAGCCGATGCGATTATGGCGATCTTCAAGCCACGAAGAACGACATACTTGTCGAACTGGCAAATCAACTTCATCGAGCAGCTCTTCGCCGGACGAAGAGCACATTGGGCGAGGATCATCCACCGACATGTGCTGAAGCTTTGGAATGCGAATGACTTGGCATACATAGGACCGTTTGTATCAGTGTTCTATATGGGGATGGGGTTGCTATCTGAGGCACAGCAGACGAAGTTAGGTTTTACCGCAGCTGCCGAGGATGATGAATTTCAGGTGGTACAGACTCCAGCACGGGATGTACAACTCGAGAGGTTCTTCGACGAAGTCGAAGCCGAAGGAGCACAAGCCGAAGTAGCAGTGGAGGTAACGAAGAAGAACGAGGCATCGACTTCAACGCCAACTCCAGAGAAGACGCCCGAAGCAGTTACTCCGGCCGAGGACGAAGATGTAGTCGAGGTGTCTCCTCCGATTCGCAGGAGTGGAAGGAAGAAACCTCTGGAGGAGACGCCGAGGTCTGTGCAGAAGTCTCGGAAGAAGATGAAGATGACGAAGACGGTTCGGACCGATGATGAAGCAGTTGAAGAGGCGACCGAGGAAGCCGAGGAAGGAAGTACTCCTCAGATGGAGAAGGACGTTGCCACTACACCGAAGAGCGCTGTTTCTTCATCGACAGTTGGTGAGATCGAACGATTAGCTTCTTCGGCGGATTACCTCAAAGATGTAGTTGTACCGTTACTGTACAGCTTGGAAGCGAACCGCGGGACCTACGAGGAAGTCGTCGGTAGGAAGCTGAACCTGGCAGAGTTAGTGCATACGATGCACTTCGGCCGAGGTAACTGGAAGGAAGAGAAGGAGAACCTGAGAGCTGCACTTCGCATGGCCCAGAAGGAGGCGCAGACGAGGACCGATGAACTGAAGAGTGTGACATCAGAGAAGGAGGAACTTCTTAGACAGAAGATTGATCGCGACAACGAGCATGAGAAAGTTCTGTCTTTGATGAAGAAGGAGTTGGACGAGGTACGACTTCAGCGGGACAGGAATCTGGATGTCGTCGCGGAGATGACGCAGGAGATCGAGGATCTGAAGCGGCGCGAAACCGTTTCTTTCGCCACCAGAAACTTTGAACGCAATTTCGGAGGCCTAGACGATTTTTTCTCGCTGATTTCTGTCGACCAGCCCTTTAGGGCTGTCTTGTTCAGAAGGTGCGAATTGTGTACTGGGCCAAGTTTCAGTCGATTTGGAGATTTCCAGCGGCAGTTTTTCAAACGGATCTTTTTCGACCAAAACGAAAGTTTTAGGACTTGAGTCCAAAACTAATCCTGTTTCGAATAAGGGTGGGTTTAGGGTTTAGGATGGGTTTAAGGTTTACGCTATTTGAAAATTTCTGAAAATTTCAAGGGGTCGCACGCCCATTTTCGACCTCATTTGGTCTAGTTTTCACCTTTCTTGGTGTGTTCTTTCGACGTTTCCGTCGTGTTTTGTACACCTACAGTTCGCGCATAGGTTCTTTTCTCGTTGTCGCTGCAGGAGGAGTTCGCGGAGTCGCCTCGTTGTGACTTGTGACAACTCTTGATCACGCGGTGGGGAGAGACGAGTTTCGTGCAGTTTCTGGGAGGTTTTCCGCGTACAGAACAGTGCAATTTCGACATTGCAGCTATGGCGGAGTCTGTGTCTTTGATCACTGGAGAGAAACTCGACAAGAACAACTACCAAGTGTGGAAGTTCCGGATGAAGACTTTCCTGCAGGGACAAGATCTATGGGATCTTATCACTGAGGAGGAGAAAGCGCCTGAAGTGCCAATTTCTGATCCGAAATTCAAGGAGTGGAAGAAGCGCTCATATCAGGCTATTCACTACATCGCGCTGACAGTTTCAGCATCGATGATCGGTCACATCCAGGATTGTGATACGCCTAAGAAAGCTTGGGATGCACTCGCGCATCTGTTTCAATCCGGAACAGAGGCGCGGAAGCTGCAATTGCTGCAGCAGTTCAATACCGTGAAGAAGGGGTCGATGTGCATAAACGACTATGTGAACGGGGTCAAGCAGCTCGCGGATCAGTTATCTTCTGTCAAAGTCGAGATTGATCCCACTGTCTTGATTGGAGCCACATTGCAGGGACTGCCTGCAGAGTACAAACAGTTCATAACATCGATTTCGACCAGAGAACCTCTTCCGCGGTTTGATGAGCTTGTTCCTATGATGTTAGGAGAGGAGGTGCGCCTACTGGGGAGTTCTACTTCGACGGGTCAGCAAGAATCTGTCTATTTTGCAAGTTCTGGAGGATCTCGAGGTAGGGGTCGTGGCAAAGGTGCTGGACGTGGACGGGGTCGCGGACAGCAACAGCAATCGCAGCAGAACCAGCAAAACCAGCAACAGTCTGGTGGTTCCAACAACAATCAGAGAAGAGCGCCTGGTTCCTGCAACTACTGCAAGAAACAAGGCCACAATGCGAATCAGTGCTACAAGAAGCAGAACGATCAGAGACAACACGACAACAACCCCCAACAAGGTAACAGCAACCAGCAAGGCTATGCAGTCACTGAGCATGTCTATTCGGAGCAGTTGCTGATTACTACGCATCAGAGTTATGCGGCTTTCGAGCCGCAGACTGACTGGGTGATCGACTCCGGCGCCACCAGTCACATGACTCCCCATCGGGAGTGGTTTACTTCACTCGAGCCTGTGGAGACTCCACAGTTTATGGTCACAGGAGATGACACCAAGCACAAGATCCAGCACAAGGGTAACATTCCACTTGACATTCCTGCCTCAACGTTTACTGGTATACGGAATGTCTTACATGTACCTACATTGACTAGAAACCTGCTATCTGTAGGACAGTTGATAGAGCAGGGTCTGCAAGTGCGTTTCAATAAAGATGGATGCTTTATTGAAGATTCGAATGGCACTGTCATAGCTTGAGGTATCAAGAGTGGTAGGCTGTTTAAACTAGATGCATCTACGCCTAAGTTACAGGCTGCCATGTATGGACAGAGTGGTCCAGTAGTGTCTGACATTGACATCTGGCACAAGCGAATTGGGCACATGAACTTTCAGAGGCTGAAAAGCCTTCCGAGTTCTGACCTGGTTACAGGTCTGCCCAAATTCAAATCCAGTGAGCCCACTGGAGTCTGTGCAGCATGTCAATTCGGCAAGCAAGCTAGACAGCCCTTTAAGGGATCAGGTAGTAGAGCAAACAAGCTTCTGGAGCTTGTTCACACTGATGTATGGACTGCTTCTCAGCCAAGTATGACCGGTTTCCAGTACTTCGTGTCGTTCATTGATGATCATTCGCGTTATACTTGGATCTATTTGTTGAGAAACAAGTCCTCTGCTGAAGTACTGTCAGCATTTCAGACTTTCCGCAAGTTGGTGGAGAAACAGTCTGGAGCATCTATCCTCTGTCTAAGATCTGATGGAGGAGGCGAGTTTCTTTCTGGAGAGTTCGATGCATATCTGCGTGAGCATGGCATTCGACGCCAGAAGACCTGCAGTTACAGTCCGCAGCAGAACGGGGTTGCGGAGCGCAAGAATCGACACATAGCAGAAGCTGCTCGTGCGATGTTGAATGAGAAGACCATGCCTAGACCTTACTGGGCAGAAGCTGTTTCATGTGCGGTGTATCTGATGAACCGGACGCCTACAGCGGCAGTCCACAGCAAGACACCGATGGAGGTCTTCACAGGCAGTAAGCCTGATTACTCTTTCCTTAAAGTTTTCGGATGTATCTGTTATGTGCACATACCTGATGAAAGACGTAAGAAACTAGATCCGAAAGCAGATAGATGTATCTTCCTTGGTTATGCTTCTGATACGAAAGGATATAGGTGCTACAATCCTTCGTCCAAGCAGTTCTACATTAGTAGAGATGTCGTTTTTGATGAGCTACAGTCTTGGTTTGCACCTGCACCTGTGATAGCCATCCCTGTACCTACTGTAGAACCAAGGAGTCAGTCCACTGTAGTACCTCAGAGTAGTACGTTGAGTGGAGGATCTGGAGAAGTCACTGATTCCAGATCAGAATCGGTTGCACATAGAGCTGATGTTAACGCTGGAGTCCACGTAACACAGCCTAGTGGAACTAGTGTAGTTTCTACACAGGATGAGCGCGTGCTATTGCAGCGTATGTTTGACTCATCCAGATATGTGGATCTTCCACATCCACTGGATACTTTGTCCCAGACCTTGGCGTCTACGTCAGATCAGTTGCAAGGGGAGGTGACTAGTGCACCAATTACCTCTCGCAGATCTGAGCGGCCAAAACATCCAGTGAGTAGGTATATGCATGAAGGTTTTCTTGCTGCGCACCATGCATATATGGCCAATGTTCTTCAGGAACAGGAACCGAGTTCGCTTGAGGAGGCGATGCACAAGGCCCAATGGGTAAGTGCTATGGAAGCTGAACTTGCTGCGCTTCATCACCAACAGACTTGGGAGTTGGTAGACTTACCTCAGGGTAAGAAAGCGATTGGTTGCAGGTGGGTCTTCAAGGTCAAGCGCAACTCGGATGGTACCGTGTGTCGGTACAAGGCCAGATTGGTAGCTAAGGGCTACGCACAGCAACGTGGAGTGGATTTTGAGGAGACCTTTGCTCCTGTTGCGAAGATGGTGACTATTCGGACAGCAGTTGCAGTTGCAACTCAGAAAGGTTGGAAGATGCACCAGATGGACTTCAAGAACGCTTTCCTCAACGGCGATCTTGAGGAGGAGGTCTACATGCAGCAACCTCCTGGTTATGAGGATCTTATGTTCCCTTCCCGTGTATGTAAGTTACGGAAGGCTCTCTATGGTCTGAAACAAGCACCAAGAGCATGGTATGCAAAGATCAATTCTTATTTGCAGTCTCTTGGGTTCCAGCTTTGTAGTTCAGACTCTACCTTGTATTCATTGAGAATACGAGACCGGATTGTTGTGATCACCATCTATGTTGATGACTTGATCATTACCGGTAACTTTGAGGAGCTTATTTCCCAGATCAAGGATCACTTGAAATCCGAGTTCGACATGATGGACTTAGGAGAACTCAAGTACTTCCTTGCTGTGGAGTTCATTAGAGATGGGAAGGATGTTTGGCTTGTACAGCGACAGTATGCTCTCAGTATGCTTGAGAGATTTGGTATGCTTGATTGCAAACCCATTGCTACACCATTAGAGCAAGGGGTAAAGCTAGGAGCAGAGGATGGTGAGTTGTTGGATGATCCACGCATGTACAGACAGATGGTTGGAAGTCTTATCTACCTGACCATCACCAGACCAGACTTGAGTTATGCTGTCGGTCTGATTAGTCAGTTCATGCAGTCACCACGGAGACCACACTTTGAGGCTGTCAAGCGGATCCTCCGCTACGTGAAGTTCTCGATGCAGTACGGACTTCACTATCGATACGGTGGACCATTGTTGTTACATGGCTACACAGATGCTGATTGGGCAGGAAGTGCCGACAGGAGATCCACGTCAGGTTACGCTTTTGGACTTGGAAGCGCTGCTATAAGCTGGGCTTCTAAGAAGCAACCCACTGTTGCTTTGTCGTCCACGGAAGCAGAGTATCGAGGAGCAACGAACGCAACATGCGAATCGATTTGGCTTCGGTGTCTGCTATCTGATATTGGTGTGGAGTGTACAGATCCTGTTGTTGTATATACAGACAACATTAGCAGCATGAAGTTAGCTAGTAATCCTGTTTTCCATGCTAGGACGAAGCACATTGAGGTGCACTATCACTTTATTAGAGAGAAGGTCCTTGCAGGAGAGATTGAGCTCAATTATGTGAGCACAGGAGATCAGGTTGCCGATATCTTCACTAAGGCGTTGCCTAGAGATAAGTTTGATGCTTTCAGACATTGTCTAGGAGTACAGGATGTAGAGATGAGCTTGAAGGGGAGTGTTGATATAGTCCTAAGCTCTAGTAGATCGACGGCTACCATTCGCCGGAGTGGTTAGGGTTGTTAGAGTTAGTTAGAGGGCTAACCCACCATTAGGGTTTCCCTTGTACTCACCTCCACTATATATACAGAGAGAGGCAAAGCCTCTCTCATCTCATTCCTATTTTACTTCCTTGTCTACTCGCTCTCTCTCTTCTTAGAGTGTCCTCGAAGTATCGATCTTTCTACACTTCGGAGTAGGGTCGAGCCGGTGCTGAAGAACTACTTCGCCGTTGAGCTGGATACCGAAGAAGTGGGATTTCTTCGCCAGGTTAGAGAGGAGTTCTTAGCTGCAGATGCGGAGGGTACTTCAGCTAGGAATCGGGTAGTTAGGTTAGGCCAGCGAGTAGTTAGAGAGCTTAGGGAGGTTAGAGCAACCGTAGAGTTCTCAGTTTGTGAGATAGGTAGAGAGTTAGCAGTAGAAAGCGGTGTCGTTCCTGGTGTCGTTTCGGACACAAGACCTTCATCCGACGGTCCAGAAGTACGCCCGACTTCTTAGGGAGAAGATCCGTCATCTTCGGGAAAATCTGTATATAAGCGTTGTGTTGTTTGTATTCAGGACCTCTATGTGTTTTATCATTTTTGAGTTTTCTATTTCCTGAGTTTACGGAGCCATTGAGTGTTTTGTCTTTTGCGAAGGATTTACCTACGAAGTATCGTAGTTTGCTGTGGTAGGAATTAGTCTGGGTGCCGAAGAATTTGCTGTTGACATTTGAAATCAGAGTAGAACGTTTACGGCGAAGACTGAGAATAGACCAGCATCTGCGGAGTTAGTTTCCTACGAAGACGTTCTTGGGCGAAGTTGAATTCGGAAGAAGTTGTTCTTTGGTGGAACACTTAGGAAGAAGTTCAATCTAGTTCTTCGGCGGAAGAAGAGTCTTCTTCGCCAGAGTTTTCCGAGAACAGTAGTAGTGAAAGTAACTTAGTGTGAAGATACTTAGCGTTTATGGTGTTAGAGGCTACTTAGTAGCACTTCAGCAGTACTTCCTCGTGTGACATTTCCGTCCGTGACTCTGTTTCTCTGTTGTTCATCTGTTTCTTGAGGTCCCTGACCTGTTCAGTACCTGTTATGTTTGTTTGTCAGGATTGTCAACTCTGTCTTGTTGGATAGATCTGAGTTTGATCTCTACCGGGACTGATTTCTGCCCGTGAGAATAAAAGACAACTATAAAGAATCACCTTTGTTACATGTTTACTACTTTTGGATGATCTTTACTTGCATCTCTGTGGGTTCGATCCTTAAATTACTACTTTCGAGCATCTTTTGGTTTTCTTGTGTGTTACATATAGAAGGCTGAATAAATTTTGGCGCCGCTGCCGGGGATGCGAATGCTGAAATTATCCAAGATCAGTGAACAGAAGTCCAGAGACATGTATGTCGACGGGCAAGCCTGATCCTCCTGGAAACGTGCAATCTGAGAGAGACAGGAGGCGAGAAAGACGAGCAGAATATCGAGAACAGATTCTGGAAGAAGCTCGTCGGTTGAAAAAAGAGCATAAGAAGAGAGAACGAGGATGGAGAACACCTAACTCAAAAGAATGGAAGAGGAAGGAACCAAGCCTTGGTGAATCAAGTTCACCCCGGACACCAAAGTCATTACCTCCAACCCCTTTCGAATCTGCTCAAAGAGAACTTGACTTCGAAGAAGTTACCACTCGGCTAAGTGCTGAGAACGAACATCCAGAAAGTGAAGTAGGGTGGAAACCTTTCCCCGAAGTCAATACCGTTTTATATCCGCAGTTGTTTACTCCTGACCCAGAGATAGGAAGTACTTCTGCAGATCAAGATCAGTTTACTTCTTCGAATGAAGAAGCTGCGACTAAGACAGTAGAAGCTGTTACTACCTTAGTGGAACTTTTACAGGCGCAGGAACTTATTCCTCAAGCACTGGTGCGGGAAATCCTTCCGTTAACTCCAGTGACTCAGAAAGACAGCGCTGCTCCTTACTTACAGCCAACCACAAGACCGTCCATATTCAAGAAGAGACAAGCCCAAGCAGCTGCTGCTGCGGGTATTGCCTCTGCTGTCCTCGTTCAAGCTGCAGTACCAGCGCCGATTCCAGCCCCTGCCAAGATAGCAACTCAAGTTCCAAGGGCTCCTTTTGTTCGAAGTATGGCAGGCCAACCTATCACGAAACATGGATACCCAAAGTTCAGAGGAGGATCTTCAGATGACGATGAGGATGCAGATGCTTACATTAAATTGTTTGAATCTGTATCTGTCACTAATAAGGAAGATGCTGAACCAGATCGTCTGCGAATCTTTCCGAGTCTTCTCAGGAAGAGAGCACGCAGCTGGTACAATCATGCAAATAGAGTACCAGGAGACATCGATACTTGGGACAAGCTGAGGACAAAGTTCTTAGAGCGATTCCGGGAAATTGGGTACAATCGTCAAGTTTTAGGAAAGCTGACCAGACTGATCAGAGGAAAGAAAGAGAGCTTAAAAGATTATGTTCAAAGATTCTACAATCTACTGGACAAAATTCCGAGGATGGGTACAGCCAACCCATACTCTATGGATCAAGCCACAGAATGGCTAGTTACCGGTTTACCGATTGAAATGGAGATCTGGTGTCGCAGAGGAAAGATGGACGCCATCGAAGAGGTTGTTGCTTCAGCAGAAGCATTTGAAGCGTCCACCCTCAGAAGTAAAGGAGGATGGATAAAAGGGAAGAAGAAAGGAAAGAGAGAAAGGAAGGAAGGTAAAACGACTCGGAGGAAGAAGCAGAAGAAGGGTCGCAGAGAACCTTCTTCCTCCGAGGAATCTTCTGACGATGAGTCTTCTTCGGCCGAAGCCGAAGAATCTTCATCGGCGAGTTCATCTTCTTCGAGCGAAGAAGAACGAAGAATGAAACGCAGTTCTTCGTCCAAAGAAAAGAAAAGCTCGAAGGAAAAGAAGGGCAAGAAAAAGGGGGATAGTAATCAACTCATGGAGGAGATGATTAAAGGGTTTGCAGACTTGAAAGTGCAGATGGTACAATCTCCTGAAGGGAGAAAATCACCTGCTACATCTCGTTCAAGTTTATGGTGTACGACATGCGGTAAATCAGGACATGCTAATACGGAATGTAAGAACAACAGAACATTTCAAGCACAATCGCTTGAATGGGCACCAGCATTCGAATCATATTATAGCTCATTCTTTGTGGAAACTCCGGACGAAGTATATGGAGTATTAACGAATCCACCCCCAACACAGCCAGCAATTACTCCAATTCAACCCATACCAATTCAAAGGTTTGCACCAAAAGAGAGGGCCCTGAATGTATCTCAGAAACGTTTGATGAGTCCGCCAGGAGCAAATAAACCACCACCCCATGGGTCTTGTTTTAATTGTGGCAGTTTGGAACATTGGTCACCAAACTGCCCTCAACCAAAGAAATCGATGGGATATGTAGCACTTTGTGGAAGGTGTCATCAGCCAGGACATGCCACAGCAGATTGTACTAACCCACCCGCAGAGAAGAGAGGGGTTCGCTTTGATCCCAAAACAGAACGTCTTGGAGAAGCTCAACTGCACAAGGTAGACTTGGAAGAATGGAAAGCCGCTGGAGATGAAGGATGGCCACCAGAAGAAACTTGGGTTTGTAAAGTGGACACCAGAAGCTCTTTCAAAACCAAGAGAAAGGCAGAAGAAGCGCCCATAAAGACTCAATCGAAGAAAGAACTGAAGAAGCAGAAGAAGGCTGCGGAGAAAGCCAAGAAGAAGATTGTTGAGGAGGAAATTGAGGAAGAGGAAGAAGAAATACTGAAGAGCGTAAATCCTCCGAGACTACCAGTTGACATTACGGACGAAGTCCGCGAACTCCTGAAGAAGGAGTTACTACGAGCAGGAACTTCGGCAAGAGAAGCTGATACAACTTCGGCCGAAGTACCAGAACAATCAACTTCGTCCGTACCTAAGATTTTCCGTTCTTCGGCCACTGAAGACAAGACTGCAGCCAAGAACGAGGAGGTTCCGAAGAAGCACAGTCGACCAGAACCTATGAAGAAAGAACCTGTGGCAGTACCACACTATGATGTGGTAGCTGATCTAGAAACACAGAAGGCTAACATAAGTTTCAAACAGCTGATTCGAGATAACAAAATTTACAGAAAATTGTTACTTCAAGCACTGAAGAAACCCACTAAAGCAAGAAGATCAAAGTTGCCTTCTCTGTTTCACATCGAGGCAGAAGACCTGGGATCTCCAGAAGTGGAAGTGGAGGTTGCAGGCTGTGTAATTAGGAAAGTGCCAATTGACTCCGGATCAGGAGTCAACATAATGACAGAAGACACGGCACACGCGTTGGGTTTCAGCAAGTTTGAAGAAACTCAGCGGGTGTTACGACTGGCAGATCAAACGAGAAGACGACCACTTGGGCTACTACGCAACATCCCCACCTTAATAGGCGGAATTTCTTTTAAACTCACCTATGTTGTGCTGCGCCCTTTGGTTAAGTCTGGTTATCAAATTTTGATTGGGAGGCCATGGTTGTATGGTGCCAAAGTACTAACAGATTGGTACCGGCACCGTTTACAGTTCAAAGATCCACAGAAACCAACTGATAAGGCTGTGATGGTTTCCTGGAAGAAGATAACACATCAGGGCGAAACAGAGTCGACTGATGAGGGTTATACTTCAGGATCTGATCCATCAACAAGCAGCGCAGGAGAAAGGAAAGGAGACCCTTATTCGATGGTCAACTATCTACAGTGCTATGAAATTGACGAAGAAGAAGATATGAACGAGGCCGAATAGCAATCACAGCTAGGTCACGGGAGTGCAGAGACCAGTCATACAGATGGTATAGTCCTTCCAGGAGCATCCCAAGACCTACTAATAAGCGAAGGTAAGAGCCTCAAGATTTCTATTGTGGTACAAGGAGAAGAGTTGGAAGTGTATCGTCAGATGCTGATCCATTACCAAGATGTCTTCGCCTGGACTGTGGAGGACATGAAAGGGATACCTGCACAGTGGGGAGAACATCGTATCGACCTCATTGAAGGATCAGTACCTGTACGACAGAGGCAGTACCGACTCAACCCAAAATACTCTTTGATGGTTAAAGACGAGATAGATAAGTACCTAAAGGCAGGTATTATTTTTCCTGTGTTAAGCAGCGAATGGGTAGCACCCATAGTAGTGGTACCCAAGAAGCAAACAGGAAAGATAAGAGTCTGTCAAGATTTCAGAAAGCTGAATGCAGCAACCAAGAAGGATCATCACCCTTTACCTTTTACTGATACCATTTTGGATCATGTATCTGGAAAGGAATGTTACAGCTTTTTGGACGGATTTTCAGGGTACAATCAAGTGTCCATAAGAGAGCAAGATAAGGACAAGACTACCTTTACTACAGATTGGGGCACTTATGCTTATCACAAGATGCCTTTTGGACTATGCAATGCACCAGCTACCTTTCAGAGGATGATGACCTCAATTTTCCAAGATTATTTGCGAAAATTTTTAGAGATCTTTGTAGATGATTTTTGTGTTTTTGGCACACGTGAAGAACATGCAGCGTGTTTAGCCAAAACCTTTCAGAAGTGTAAGGAAGCCAGACTTGCATTACATCTTGAGAAGTGTTTCTTCGTGATGACTGAAGGAATACTTCTTGGCCATAGAGTATCAGGTCGAGGCATAGAAGTAGATGTAGAGAAAGTTAGAGTGATACTATCCCTACAGCCCCCTACTGACATCAGCGAGTTGAGAGCCTTCCTAGGACATGTTGGATATTACAGAAGGTTCATCAAAGATTACGCCATACTTGCTGCGCCATTGACAGAATTGCTGAAGAAGACGACAGAGTACCATTGGCACGAGAAACAGCATGAGGCGTTTGAAACGCTGAAGAAGAAGTTGGCAGAAGCACCTGTCATGCGACCACCAGACTGGGAGAGACCTTTTCAAGTGTATGTAGACACTTCTGCGTTTGCTATTGGAGTGGTGCTCAGTCAGAAAGATGATGAAAAGAGAGACCACCCAATCTACTATGCGAGTAGACAACTTTCAGCAGCAGAAAAGAACTACACCACTACTGAACGTGAAGCGTTGGGAATGGTGTACTCAGTAAAGAAGTTCAGACATTACCTTCTTGGCTATGAGTTTGTTTTTCACGTGGATCATTATGCGTTGAAGCATCTAGTACAAAAGTCAGACTTGTCAGGAAGGATAGCAAGATGGATGTTGTTACTTCAAGAGTTTACTTTCACAGTTCAGACGAGACAAGGGATTCATCATGAGAATGCTGATTACTTGTCTCGACTGAGAACGGGAGAACGAGTGGATACAGTGGCAGATGACTTCCCAGATGAGGAATTGTTTCAGCTGACCGTAGCACCTGCTACGAAGTACTATGATCTGTACAGATATTTACAGACTTTGCAGTGCCCAGAGGAATTGGACGCTGAACAGCGAACAGTCTTCATACATCAGGCGGGACCCTACGAGATGAAGAATGGGATATTGTTCAAAAGAGGGCCTGATGAAGAACTTCGAAGATGTCTAGAAACGCATGAGATACCACAAGTGGTAGGAGCATTACACTCGGAACCTGAAGGTGGACACTATGCACTGAGAAACACTGTGAAGAAGATCCTCTCAGCTGGATACTGGTGGCCAACGATGTACAAAGATGTTCAGGAGATCATCAAGAAGTGTGATAACTGTCAACGAGTGGGTAAGCCTACGCCAACCACTCAGTGGCCGTTACATCCGATACTCCCATTAGCACCATTCGAGAAGTGGGGGATTGATTTTGTAGGACCTATACAACCTGCAACACGCCGCACAAGAAGAAGGTACATACTGATAGCTACTGATTATGCAACGAAGATGGTTGAAGCAGCAGCTACCAAGAAAGACGATGCAGCCAATGTGGCTGAGTTTCTGTACACACAGATCATTACTCGATATGGATGCCCACTGGAGTTGGTGAGTGACCGAGGTACACATTTTTTAAACAAGATGATAGAAGAACTGACAGATTACTTTGGTATAAAACACCGGAAGACAACACCGTACAATCCAAAAGCTAACGGATTGACAGAGAAGTCTAACGGAGTGTTATGCAAGATTCTGAACAAGGTGACAGTGAATCATGCATATGATTGGGATACAAAGTTACCGGCTGTCTTATGGGCATTTCGGAATGCAGAGAAGATTACAACTCGACAAACACCCTTTTTCCTAACATATGGCATGACACCGATTATGCGAGTTGAATTTGATGTGCCTACTTACAGAATCCTGTCTGAAGATAGACTGTCAGTGGAGGAGAGTCAACTGTTACGACTTAAGAGTCTGATGACACTTGAGGAAGACCGTGAAGAGTCTAAACGACTAACGGAGATCATTCAAATGAAACGGAAAGAGAAGCACGATAAGAAGATCCGCAAAGTGGACATCAAGGATGGAGATTTAGTACTACTGTATGACAGTAGATACACTAAATTTCCAGGGAAGTTACACTTACGTTGGATGGGTCCTTACAAAGTAACGCGTCGTTATAGTTATGGTTCAGTTCAGTTGGAAGAACTCGATGGAACATTGTTAGCTACCCGAGTCAATGGGTGGAGAATCAAGAGATACTACTCTTAAGAGTTCGCGGGGTCGCTTCACAATTGAGAGGGGGAGTATGTGAAGCCTTGGTTTTTCGTTTTTGTTAATTAATTGATTAGTTGTAAAGTAAATAAGAAGAATAGATGATAGAAGATAAACGATATGAGTAGAATAGTGTTAATTAGAAGTTTAGTGAAGAATCCCAGTTCTGGAGGAATTTATCGAATCTATGGAGACACTGAAAGATGATTTTCTCATAGATGAATTCCTCGGACTAAGAGCTTTCTAACGATATGTTGTGCGAGGCAATCGGAGACTGAACGACGAAGTTACAGCCGACTGAAGAATGTCAGTCGTCAGTCGTCAAGAGGAAAACCCTAACTTCGGCACGTGCAGGAAAGCCTATCGCGGGATATAAGCAAGGTAACAAGTTGTTTACTTTACTGTTTTACTATTCCCAGAGCGAGCGATAGCAGGGCGCAGAGAGCCGCGTTTACCGAACGCCGAAGTACATCAGTTACGGGCGAGGAAGCCAATTCGCGAGTGATCGGCGAGGAAGCCAATTTGCGAAGAAGTACATCAGTTACGGGCGAGGAAAGGATTGCAGCGAGGAATCCATTTGTAGCGAAGATCGTTACAGTGATCCTAGGGATGCGCGGGATGCAGACGACTAAGGCGCCGAGGCTCAGATCGTTTGAAGTTAATCGACTGGCTCTTCGCCGCTACGACAAAGAGCTCGAGGAAATGGGGTTATCGTTCCTCTTGCTTCCTTGGTGGGGGATGGTTTCCTCGCTAGGTTAGAGAGGAGTTCTTAGCTGCAGATGCGGAGGGTACTTCAGCTAGGAACCGGATAGTTAGGTTAGGCCAGCGAGTAGTTAGAGAGCTTAGGGAGGTTAGAGCAACCGTAGAGTTCTCAGTTTGTGAGATAGGTAGAGAGTTAGCAGTAGAAAGCGGTGTCGTTCCTGGTGTCGTTTCGGACACAGGACCTTCATCCGACGGTCCAGAAGTACGCCCGACTTCTTAGGGAGAAGATCCGTCATCTTCGGGAAAATCTGTATATAAGCGTTGTGTTGTTTGTATTCAGGACCTCTATGTGTTTTATCATTTTTGAGTTTTCTATTTCCTGAGTTTACGGAGCCATTGAGTGTTTTGTCTTCTGCGAAGGATTTACCTACGAAGTATCGTAGTTTGCTGTGGTAGGAATTAGTCTGGGTGCCGAAGAATTTGCTGTTGACATTTGAAATCAGAGTAGAACGTTTACGGCGAAGACTGAGAATAGACCAGCATCTGCGGAGTTAGTTTCCTACGAAGACGTTCTTGGGCGAAGTTGAATTCGGAAGAAGTTGTTCTTTGGTGGAACACTTAGGAAGAAGTTCAATCTAGTTCTTCGGCGGAAGAAGAGTCTTCTTCGCCAGAGTTTTCCGAGAACAGTAGTAGTGAAAGTAACTTAGTGTGAAGATACTTAGCGTTTATGGTGTTAGAGGCTACTTAGTAGCACTTCAGCAGTACTTCCTCGTGTGACATTTCCGTCCGTGACTCTGTTTCTCTGTTGTTCATCTGTTTCTTGAGGTCCCTGACCTGTTCAGTACCTGTTATGTTTGTTTGTCAGGATTGTCAACTCTGTCTTGTTGGATAGATCTGAGTTTGATCTCTACCGGGACTGATTTCTGCCCGTGAGAATAAAAGACAACTATAAAGAATCACCTTTGTTACGTGTTTACTACTTTTGGATGATCTTTACTTGCATCTCTGTGGGTTCGATCCTTAAATTACTACTTTCGAGCATCTTTTGGTTTTCTTGTGTGTTACAACGGGTAACCACGTTACAAGCTGAGCTAGGTAGAAACACAGCCCGGCTAGCTACTAACGAGAGTAGGGTCACAACGAAGCAAGCTGAAACTCTGAAGTCTACAGGACCAAAGACACATATTGGCGTTAACAAGCAGCCGGAGAACTGCAGACGAGGTAACAAAGGTGGAAAGACCCCAAGCATGGGGTAAGAAAGTAATGAAGGACAGTGCACAGAAGAAGCGGGGCGGAAGGCGAGTCCGGAGACCCCGTTGTCACATAAGCAGCTGAAGGAGAATCACTAGGCTAGTAGTCGAGGCTCCCTACTGACTTTTGCCATGCATTGAAACTTGTGGGGTGCGAAGGAGGGACGCGCCCCTCGTCTAGTGAGCAGAACGAACACTGGTGAGGCAGAATACAGTATACAATGAAGGATATGGAGCAGGAAGCTGCTGGTCCCAAGCCTGCAAACGAGGGGCAGGAAGACATAGGAACAGGGTCAGCAAACATGGAAGTTGATAGGGAGCTGATACAGGCACAGTCCCCAAACAATTCAGCCAGGACATCCATAGAGGACACACCCAAAGAAGGCGAGAGTAAGGAGACAGAAGACACAAGGAGAGAAGCAAAACTTACAAATACCCTACAGAGGATGATTATCT
The DNA here is from genome assembly GCA_036924285.1 of Asterella californica. Lineage (NCBI taxonomy): Eukaryota > Viridiplantae > Streptophyta > Marchantiopsida > Marchantiales > Aytoniaceae > Asterella > Asterella californica. Next base: position 11,709,425 of record JAYKYS010000014.1, read on the forward strand.
CACCTGATCAAATAACTCCTGAATTGCTGAACGGACCGATCATGCACGTACCTTTGGAGGACTGTCTAGCAGCGGTGGAAGAGCTAACGACCAAGGTAGTTGTCCTCTATTTCTCCTGTTTCACGCCACTTCTTTCACAGGTGGAAGAATGGCTTGACACTGTATGGAGAGACACCATGCGGATGAATTCCGAGAGTGTAAGGATTATCGGGAAGCAACATTTTGCAATAGTGTTGGAGCGGGAAGAAGACTGCGTAAAAATGCTTGCCTCATCAACTTGCACAATACGCGGCAATCATGCCTGCTTCGTCCCCTGGTCTGTCGAGGCGGAAAGCTCGGATTTTCTCCCGGGTCCTACACCCATATAGGTAGAGCTTCCGGGAATGCCCCCTCTACACATCAACCACACTACTGCGGCGGTCGCCCAGCTCGGGGAAATTATATCGCTCATATCAAACGATAACCCTGCTGCAAGCACAGCGGTAAGAGCGTGCATCAAAGTAGACATCAGCAGCCGGCCGCCAAACGCAATTCTCATGGATTTAGGAGGCTCGATCCACTTACAAAGGGTAGTGTGGCTACACCTCCCGGGGTGTTGCTTTAGGTGCAAGAGAGTAGGTTTCGCGCACCTACCGCCTTGTTGCGCCAGCGGAAGCTCTTGCTCAGTAGGTCCCGAAATTCAAACCGCTAACCTGCAAACACAATCACAAGTTAGCGTCCATGCACCACTTACCTTAGTTCTGTTTGGTCCGGACCGGAGCCGGACCGTCTCCCTAATCATCAAGCTCAGCAATCCTAAGTCCCGACTTAGATCCGCCTAAGTCGGTCCCAAACATGAGCAAGTCACAATATGACTTGGGGCGGACTTCCCATAAAGTCCAGGGTCCTAAACGGTGCCTCCAGCACACCTAGCGGCCCAACCGCCCGTGATGTCCGTCTGGGTCCAGGCTCCCGAACGGCGGTCTAACCCGCCGACTCGTTCCCTAGTCTCGCCCCAGCCCTTACATCGTTCCTAAGTCTAGCCGTCCAAGTCTAGATCGGAACGTGCCTTGGAACTGGCCCAGCCATCACCTCATGCCCCAGAGTCCGCCCGCCGAACCCTGGGGTCGGGTGACTCGTCCTGGCCCACCCAGGCATCGAGCCCCCCTCATATATACTTCTGGGGATCGGCGGCCCCGCCCTCCTCTTTGGTCCCTGAAAATTATACCACAACCCGATTGTGGTTCGGCCATAACTTCCAGCTCGGAGGTCAGATCGAGGAGTGTTATATATCACTGGAAAGCTCTCGACGAGACCTTTCCAATGATACCTTACTCGCCTCGAGATCTTACGTGGAGCTCCGTCCACGACCTGAAACGTCCCTGGAGCTCCAACACTTAGCAGTTTTTCCGAAAACCTGTGGTCCAGACCCAGGGTCGAACCCTGTGGTTCGTCTGCGTCTCGGACCCACGTCTCGGTCCCACGTCTCGGACCCACGTCTCAGACCTATGTCTGAGACTCATGTTTCAGCCCGTTCTCAGACTCGCCCCCTTAGGTCAGCGTTCGTCTGGGGCCCTCTTGGGTAGGCCCTTATGTCCTAACCCAAGGTTCTAACCTTGGTTCAGAGAACCACTTAGGGTTCTTCTGATCCCGACTTCCCGGCCAAGCCGTTAAGTCCTACTCGCAGCGTTCACAACCTAGCGCAAGTCCGCTAGGGTTCTGTTGTTCGCGTCTGCGCCCGATCTTGAGAATGAGGGGCGCGACACTCACCCCCACTTTGGAGGTTGATGCCCTCATCAACAATGATCCTTTAAGTTAACACCAAGTTCAAAATGGGTAGCCAACCCCTTGGCGCCAGAATTGCGTTCTGGTAGCTAACCCGCAATTCCCTTCTTGGCTTGAGTCTTAAGTTGTCGCTAGAACCCTTAGAAAATTCCAACTAGTCTCGGGAAAAGCCTTACCTTTTTGGCCTACCCTAAACAAAACTAGTTGGCAACTTCTAAACATTCTACTTAAGACTCTAACTTGCAAACTATAAGTATTCACACCTACTTAGGAGGTCCCCCGAAACTCACTTTCCGGTCGCAACCTGATTTGACTTAGACGCGTGACTAAGTTTACTTTGTAGAAAACCACAAAGCAAGATCACCCCAAGCCCCAAGACAAGTATGAAAGTTCATACTTGCTTTGCCAACGCTACGACAAACCTAAGTCTTGACATCAAGACTTAGTCTTGATTTAGATGCTTATCCAAACCAGCTTGCTTCCTTTGAGTGTGCTTCGTTCCTCCTCTTGACAACATCCTAGGCATCTGATCAGAACTAGTCATAGCCATGCACTCCCAATACACTTAGACAAATTTTCAAGAAACAAGATCTTTATTTCCAAACACAAGTCAAAGCTACAAAGTCCATCGGCCCAAATCGCCTCAAGTTGCTACTCGTATGGTTCGCCGTTTCTTCACCCCTCGCTGGAAGGAGATGTCCTCATCGTGCTAACGCCCTTGTTGTCCTTGTCTCCGCTTGAAGAGGTCCAATGCTTCGCTCGCATGTGCGAGATCTTCCTCTGGCACCCAAGTTGCTTCCTTCAAATGGTAACCACGCCATTTGACCAAGTACTCCATCCGGTTTGATTTGCGCCGAGATCGCAAAATGGACTCCACCTCATATTCTGCTTCGTCTTGCACGACATCAGGTTGAGGCCTGAGTACTTGTTTGCGCTCCGGCCGCAAATCATCCTTGAAGTATTTCTTTAATAAAGAAATATGGAAAGTCGGATGCAACTGCCACTCGCGAGGAAGGTCTAAGGTATAGACATCTTCATGCGGATTCTTGACAACAACAAAAGGTCCTGCAAACTTCGATGAAAATTTCGCCGATATTTCCTTTGGAAGTGTGAAGTTTTTCGCACTTAACCATACTTGTTCGCCCACTTGAAACTTCACTTGCCGCCGATGCTTGTTTACCTGCTTTGTGTATCTTTGCTGCGCCTTCTCGAGGTTCTTCTTTACTTGTTCCTCGTGCCGCTGCATTGCCGCCACCAACTCTTCAGCTGATGTTTGCCGTGTTCTTGGTCGTGCCGATGTAGAGCTCCCTGCAAGGGTCAAGTCAAGAGGCCCTTCTGGCTCACGTCCGTAAGTCAGCAAGAAAGGCGATTCGCCGGTTGCCGAATGCTTCGTGGAATTGTAGCAATACTCCGCAAGACTGAGCCACTCCGCCCAATCACTTTGGTCCGCGCTCACATAATTCCTCAAGTATTGATTCAGAACCGAGTTTACTCGTTCCGTTTGCCCATCTGTTTCTGGATGAAAGGCGGTACTAAATTTTAATTTAGTCCCCAATTTTTGGAACAAGTGTTTCCAAAAGGCACTTGTGAACTTAGAGTCTCTATCTGAAATAATACTCCGAGGTAATCCATGTGAACGCCACCAAGTATCTAGGAACAACCGAGAAGTCGTGAACGCTGTTGCAGTGTCCAAGGTCGGAGCAAACTTCGCTAGTTTGCTAAACCGATCAACTATCACAAAAATTGCGTTGTATCCATTCGAGTCAGGCAGAGAGGTAATGAAGTCCATGCTGATGCTTTCCCAAGGTTTGGCTGGAATCGGCAAAGGATGAAGCAATCCTTGTTTCTTCTCATAAGAAACACGATTCGCTTGACAGGTTACGCATGTTTTCACAAAGTGGGAAACATCGTCTTTCATGTGGGGCCAATAAAACTTTTTAGCGATTACCGCTAAAGTGGACTTTTCTCCTTTATGGCCTGATAAGGGCACATCATGAGATTCTTTTAACAACTTGGTCCTAAGTTTTCCTTGTCCCACATAAACCCGACTTTGCTTGAACATGAGTAAACCATGTCTTAGCTGCATGTTCTGCAACTTCACCCCTCGCGTGAGCTGTTCCAGATACTCCTTCGCTTGATCGTCGCCCATGTAACCTTCACGTATTCGCCTCTCCAAATCTGACTCTTTAGGATACATAGCTCGCAAAATCTGTGTTGACGATGGAAGATATTCCTCCTTGCGACTCAAGGCGTCAGGAACCACATTGTCCTTTCCCGCTTTGTGGATCAATTCCACATTCATGAGCGCCAAGGTATCATGCCACCGTAGTTGCTTGGGCGTCACCCGATCTTGTGTCTCGAAGTACTTGAACGAGATGTTATCAGTATACACTTGGGTCTTGTGAAGTCCCAAGTAATGCCGCCATTTCCTCAAGCAATGGACAACCGCAAACAGTTCCTTCTCGTGAGTCGGCCATCGACTCTCTGTCCCAGATAACTTCTTGCTTTCGTACGCTACAGGTTTCCCATCCTGCACCAACACTCCGCCAATCGCATAGTCGCTCGCGTCCGTGTGCACCTCGAATGGTTTGTCGAACTCCGGCAGCTTCAAAACTGGCGCCTTTGACAAAATAGCTTTGATCGTCTGAAACGCATCATCCACCTCCTTGGTCCAACTTACCTGTGCGTCTTTGCCCGTCCAGTCCGTCAGCGGCTTCGCGATCTTTGAAAACCCCTTCACATACTTGCGGTAGAACTGCGCCAATCCTAAGAATCGCCGCATCCCCTTCACTGTAGTCGGAGGCTCCCAAGTCACAATCGCATCCACCTTCTGCATATCCGGGCCGACTCCTTCTGCACTAATTACATGTCCCAAGAAGTTAATGCGCTCCAAACCAAACTCACTCTTGTCAATGTTGGCAAACAGCTTATGCTCCCGCAGCTTCGTCAACACCACCCTTAGCTGCTCCGCGTGCGACTCCAAGGTTTTGGAGTAGATCAAGATGTCGTCGATGTAAACGATGACAAACTCATCCATCTCCTCGCGAAAAATTGTGTTCATCAATGTAGTGAACGTCGAAGGGGCGTTGCAGAGTCCAAATGGCATCACCACGAATTCAAACGATCCGTATCTGGTTCGACAAGCGGTCTTCTCAACATCTGGGTCAGCTATCCGGATTTGGTAATATCCTGACTTCAAGTCTATCCTGCTGAAGTACTTTGCGCCCGCTAGCCTATCAAAGAGGTCGTCTATCCTTGGCAAAGGATAATTATTCTTCACCGTCACCTTATTGAGTGCACGATAATCTACGCAGAGTCGTAACTTCCCATCCTTCTTCTTTGCAAAAAGAACTGGGGCTCCATAAGGTGACTTGCTGGTTCGAATATATCCCCGCGCTAATAGCTCGCCGAGTTGTCTTTTCAACTCAAGGAGTTCCACCTGATTGAGTCGGTAAGGGGCTTTGGAAGGTGGTTCTGATCCTGGCAAGACCTCGATCTTGTGATCCACCACCCGCCTTGGAGGTAACTCAGCAGGTAACTCGTCCGTCAAGACATCCTCAAACTCCTTAATCACTTCGCGAAGCACCTCCGGAAGTTTAGTCGCGTCTCCTGATGTTTCCTCTTGTCCGTCACCCGCCATCAAATCTGCAACCCGCATCAAACACATGACTCCGTCGTTGAAGTCCATCTGTTTGCCTTTGATCAAATTCACCGCAAAGTCATCAATTTTCCGCGCCTTCCGGATCAGCCTCACTCCCAGCTTCCGACCTTTAACTCTAACGTTTAACCTTAAAGGTTTCCGCCTAAGTTCCACTTCAAACCTGTCCAAGAAAGTATTCCCAAAAACCGCATGGATATCATCCATCTCGCACACCGTGAAGTTCTCTGTGAACTCCAACTTCCCACACACAAATCGTACGTCCAAGGCCACTTCAGAAGTTTGGTACGTCTTGCCCTTGGCAAAGCGTACCTGAATAGGCTTGTCTGCCTTGGAGGTAGACAAGCCCAACTTCTTCACCAACTTTGGACTTATGAAGGAGTGAGTCGCTCCTGTGTCCACAAGAAAAGTAACATCACGGTTAGCAACCTTGGCTTGTAGATACATCAGTCCTGGCGTCTTCTTCGTGGTTCTCAAGGTCACAGTCATCTGGCCCTCCACCAAGTCCTTTGCAACAAACGCATTCATGCTACAGTTACTAACCTTAGGTTTCGTGCACCCCTTAGCAATGTGACCCGCCTCGCCACAGTTGTAGCAAGTAAACTTAGCCCCATTGCCCTTCTGAGGTGTTTGCCCCTTCGGTTTCACTCCTGTTTGCTGCCGCTTTGCTGCCGGGGCAAAAGAATCCTTCCGATCCTTCTCACCCCCATCCCATTGTCGCTTGAAGCCCTTGTTCTTCTTCTGGAACTTGTCCGTGCTGCGAGGTTCAAAAGGTTTCTGTTGCTGGACGTCATCGTCCCCAATTCGCTCCGCTAGCTTCAAAAGTTCGGCACTTGTCGTAGGTAGCTCCGGCATCCGAAAGAGAGCCTTCTCCGAGCTGGACTTGAGTCCCCCAATGAATATACATATTTTGGTCTCCTCAGTCCACTTGGAGAACGAATCCAGTTTGGCACTGAACTCGCGCACATAAGCACTTAAGGTCCCTGTCTGCTTCAGCCGAACTAACTCAACACCGTCCCGAATCCTCTGATACTCCGGAGTGAATCGTCTTGCGAGCAACTCCTTGAACTCCTTCCAACCAAGCGCCGAGACGGTCAAGGCATGCTCATCTCTGTATGCGGTCCACCAGAGAAGCGCATGGTCCTTCAAGAACGTAACCGCCGCTCTCACTTTGTCTGACTCCTGAGCCTGATGCGCTTCAAAGTATAGGTCTAACTCGGTTAAGAAATCCTTAACCTTACGAGCCCGTCCTATACCTGTAAACGGAGTCGGCAAATTCGTCTTACAAAGCTTCCTGGTAGACGAGGAACTTCCTTGGCCTGCCTCAAGCTCAGCGATACGTTTATCCCTCGAGGCCATCCCTTCCTGCATGGTCTTCATCATTTTGATGAGTTCCGCATACAAGGCTCCTTGACTTCCCGCGCCTGCATCGTTGGGCACCGTTGGCAAGACTCCATCTTGCTGCAGCGGTGCCACAGCTGGAACTGGGCTTCCTTGACGTTGGGGCGAAGGTTGTCGGTTATCGTCCCCTGACTGTGCCTCGGGGCTAGCTCGAGTCGATCTGGTCCCGGTGTCAGTCGCCGCTCCCCGTCTCTTGGTCTTCCTCCTGGAACTCTGTCCTTCTTCGGCCATCGCTCCAAGTATTCACCTAGAAACGCTGATCCGCTTTGTGTCTTGCGTCCCTCCTCAAGCGTCCAGCCTTCAGCCGCTACCTCAAGTTCTCGCTCACCGAAGCGTCGGCTCTGATACCACTTTTCGCGCACCTACCGTCTTGTTGCGCCAGCGGAAGCTCTAGCTCAGTAGGTCGCAAACTTTACACCGCTAACCTGCAAACACAATCACAAGTTAGCGTCCATGCACCACTTACAATGAGGGGCGCGACACAAGGCACGTTCCGATCCAGACTTGGATGTCTGGACTTAGGAACGATGCAAGGGCTGGGGCAAGACTAGGGAACGAGTCGGCGGGTCAGACCACCGTTCGGGAGCCTAGACCCAGACGGACATCACGGGCGGTTGGGCCGCTAGGTGTGCTGGAGGCACCGTTTAGGACCCTGGACTTTATGGGAAGTCCGCCCCAAGTCATATTGTGACTTGCTCATGTTTGGGACCGACTTAGGCGGATCTAAGTCGGGACTTAGGATTGCTGAGCTTGATGATTAGGGAGACGGTCCGGCTCCGGTCCGGACCAAACAGAACTAAGGTAAGTGGTGCATGGACGCTAACTTGTGATTGTGTTTGCAGGTTAGCGGTGTAAAGTTTGCGACCTACTGAGCTAGAGCTTCCGCTGGCGCAACAAGACGGTAGGTGCGCGAAAAGAAGCTACTCTTCTCATCTTCCGGGGTGGAAGACTCCTCGTGGCAGGAGCGGCTCTCCTCTTTGCGCTTCCTTGCATCGCAGTAGGAGCGCCCATCCATCCTTCATCTTCTGGAGTCTTCGGAAGACTCCCAAGTGTTACAGAAGCTATCTTCTGCTCCGATCGGGTACTCAGCAAGTCTTCCTCCGAGTCCGACTCCGATCCTGAATGAATTAGGGAGATGGGTGTCCTCGGTACACTTCTGTGACCCATCTTCCTCACTGGCGTGGCGTCTTCCGACCCACTAGACTCGTCTTCCCTCACCAGAAGCGTCTTCTGGTGAGAGCCGGGTATGCTCCCTCCCACTCTTATGCTGTGGCATAAGAGTGGGAGGGGGCGTTGCTGCTGCCTCTCGATCATCGTCTTCCGGGGTCTCCTCCTTCATCTCTTGTCGCTCCGTTGGCCCATACACTGCCAGCTGATCTTCCCTAAGATCCCCCATGGCTACATACAAGTAGCAGAAGAAGGGCGTCAGATGTCCTCCCGCCGGGGTACCCAAGTATGCTAGCTCCGTCTGTACATAGTTGTGGATATACGTGCCCCAGTAGATGGGCACTCTGTCATCCCACACTTATTCCAGGAACTCCACGTCTTGATCTCCTAAGTACCTTGTCTTCTACGCTTTCCCCTTGGGAAAGAGATGCAGAAATAACTTCGCCAGGAGGCGTTTCTTCGGCTCCCGGTAAGACTCTATCTTCCAACCGTTCCTCCCATGCCTGTCTTCCACGAAAAGGCAGGTTATCCCAGGCACATGCCACGACTTACGATCCTAAGCAAGATCTTCTTCTCGTACCAATATCCTCGGTTCTCGGTCTCAGACCTGTGAAACGCCTTACGCCACCAGTCTTCAGTCCAAGAAGACGGTCTTCCTCGAGCTACTCCTGCCTTCGCAGATACACGGTTACGCGGTGGTAACGCTGCCCACACCTCCTCCAGAAGCCCTTGATCTGCGAGGTTCCTATCCCACAGGAAGAAGTCGAGACCCAACTCCTTGAGGAAAGGAGTGGCCTCGGCCAATTCTGCCGCTAGTAACACCAAGCCTCGCGGATGCATCGACATACCTGGAAGATCTGTTGCACTAAACCACAAGCACCTACTATGAGCTGAAGGCTCAGTTCTTCCCGAGTGCCCACAGTCTACCTTCTACTTCTCAGAAGACGAAACTAGTCTTCCAAAAGACAGCTACTCCGTCTTCCGGGATTCTAACAGTACTTCCTAGATAGCTCTCGTCTTCCGAGCTATATCTAAACAATCCTATCTAAGCAAGGCCTCGCATGGATTACCAAGAAGACAACCCACCTTGCATTACATCCTACTTCCTATCAGAAGATACAAGATATGCGAGAAGTAGAGTATGAGAAAGGTTCAGAAGATGGTTGCGGGCTCCTGCGGTGACAGTGGCCTCTGGGAAGACACTTGGGACAACTTCCGATTCAATGTCTTTCTCGGAAGACTTCTCGAAGTCAGACTTCCCTTCACTGGTCTCACCTGTCTTCATCTTCCTACACGCAATCTATCCTCACAACAGACTCAAGACAATTGCACTCTGTTCTTCTGACTTCTCACTTCTCATACGCACTCAGAAGAAGCTTGCTGCATGATGAGAAGACATGACCCTCGATCATTCCCTCCAGATTCTGCCGGCAAGACTTCTCACAACTCTCTTCTAAGTTCGAGAAGAAGAAGGAACGGCTGCTATGGATCGGACAGTGTAACAACCCAGAGAAACACAAAGTATCGGAAATAGTAAATAAAGGATCGTTCCCACGAAGATACAGTTAACAATTACACAAAACACAGTACTACAACGTCACAATGATAATTCAAATGGTTTTCTGTTATTCTCACGGAATGAAATAATATCCGGATGAGAGTTTAAGTCTGATAAGAAACCAAACCCAAGTACAAACCTGATAAATCGAATACAAACAACAGTGAAATAGTTCTTTGATCAGGGACCTTTCCAACAACACAAATAGAAGATTCGAGAAGACAAATGTGTGGGTAAATGGGGTAGCAAAATACTGCTGAAATGTTACTAGTGTTCTTCTGAAAAGACAGAAGAATACAAATTTCACATCAAGGTTCAAAGAAATAAGCCCCTACTCTTCCTAAGAAATGTTCTTCCAACTAAATCCTCACTCTCAAGAATCCCACTTATTTGAAGAAGGCAGACTTAAGACGAAGCCACCATCATCCGAACTCTTCTTACAATTTAACTTATGCTTCTCCACTTCACAGTAACTAATATGTTCTCAGATCTTCGTTCAAACACCTTCGAAGTATACAGTCTCAACTTCGGCCAAAGTCACCTTCGGTCAAATTCTCCACTGAAGTCACTTCGTCCAATGTAAATGATAAAGGCCTTCGTCAATCAGAATTACACCTGCGACAGCAAACTACGTCCTTCGTAGGTAAATCGCCTTCGCCCACTTTCATTCACACACTCACTCCACAATCTTGCGCAATCGAAAATTAAGAAACAAAGACTGAAAACATGGAAAAGGTAAAATGACTGAAACTCGTATCGCTTATATACTCCTTCGCCTTAACCTAACTGTTTTCCTAACTAAGCTAACTGCTTGTCTAACTGTAAAAAGATGATCACATCTAGACCGCTTGATCACGACTCCCCAGTTGACGGAACCGCAGTATCTACTCTACCTAACTGTAACTTCTGTCCTAAACTGCATAGTGTAAACTTAACTGTCTCCCTAAGCTCCTTCAAATCTCTAATGATTCTCTCCGCTAGCCTAACTATCCTACTCTTCGCCGAAGGATCTGGTGCTATCGTTAACTCTGCCCGAAGTCGCTGGAGTAGCTCCATCTCTGTCGCGTCGAGTTCGGTGGCGAAGTATGTTGTCGTAATCTCATCCACCTTCGTCCGAAGTTCTTCTTTCTAAGTCTCTTCCCCCGAAGGTCTTCTTCCGAAGTCTCTTCTTAAGAAGTCTCTTCTCCTATGCAGTCGCCTTCGCTTGAGAAACCTTCTTGAGTTCTTCATCCTTAGTCACTAGCAGTTCTTGCAATGTGTCTCTCTATGACTTCATGTCGTGAAGTCTCGTAGTCGTCAAGTTCAACTTCACCTCCAAGTTTAAATATGACACGAAGATGGTCATGAAGTACGAAGTACGAAGTTGAAATAAGGTACGAAGTTGGAAATAGATACGAAGTTGAAGTAAGGTACGAAGTACGAAGTTGAAATTCGAAGTACGAAGTTTGAAGATAGTACGAAGTTGAAGTCTGAAGTCCGAAGTTCGAAGTTGAAGTTGAAGAAACTTCTTGAAGAACCTCCTCACATATAGTTACTTTCTTCAAAACAATCTTCGCTGAAGATCAACTTCTTCGTCAATTTCTCTCTCGGTCTCTTCGTCTTTTCTGACACTGTAGACATGATATGACAATGACTTAACATCTTTCTCATATATCTTCATGACTTTGTCACACATGCCGTAGTTAGAGTTTTTCTCAGCCTGACGAAGTTCTTCTTCGGCCGAAGTACGAAGAAGTCATACCCCACCAACTTCATCGATTCTTAAATCCTTGATAACTTCGTCATTCAGACTCCGTTTTTCTCGCATAACATATCGTTAGAAAGCTCTTCGTCCCAAGAATCCATTCATGAGGAAATCCCATCCAAACTAACTTCACAACTTTGACTGATTCTTCAAGAGCAGATCTTCTTCACTAAACTTCATAATTAACACTACTTTACTTCTATCCTCTATCTTTTACTACCTATTCTTCTTATTTAGTCTACAACTAGTCAATTAATTAACAAAAATGAAAAATCAAGGCTTCACATACTCCCCCTCTCAATTGTGAAGCGACCTCGCGAACACATCAAAAGTTGTATCTCTTGACTCTCCATCCATTCAGTCGAGTGGCTAACAATTTTCTATCAAGTTCCTCCAACTGAACAGAACCCTTACTACAATGACACAATACTTTATAAGGACCCATGCAATGTAAGTGTAACTTTCCTAGAAATTTAGAAGAAGAAGAAGAAGAAGGTTCCTTTCTACTCTTCTTTTGCTTCTTTCGTCGACTCGACTTCTCATCTTTTATATTCTTCTTTTCTTTCTTTCTCGTCACCAGTCGAGTTAACTTTCCCAACACTTGGCAATTGTACCCGATTTTCCGAAACTGCTCTAAGAACTTCGTCTTCAGTTTGTCCCATGTATCGATGTCTCCTGGTATTCTGTTTGCATGGTTGTACCAACTGCATCCTCTCTTCTTGAGAAGACTTGGGAAGATCCGTAGACGATCTGGCTCAGCGTCTTCCTTAGTAGTGACGGATACAGATTCAAACAATTTGATATAAACATCTGCATCTTCGTCATCATCTGAAGATGCTCCTCTGAACTTCGAATAACCATATTTTATGATTGGTTGGACTGCCATACTTTGAACTCCAATGCTTGAGGTATCAATTCTTGCGCCTGCACAAGTTCCACTAAGGTAATAATCGCTTCTACTGCCTTAGTTGCTGCTGTTTCGTTTGATGAATTCACCTGATCCTGTCTTGTAGAATTACTTCTTATCTCCAGGTCAAGTGTAAACAGCTGCGGATATAAAACTGTATTAACTTCGGGGAAGGGTTTCCACCCTACTTCACTTTCTTGATGTTCAATCTCAACACTTAGTCTAGTGGTGACTTCCTCGAAGTCAAGTTCTCTCTGAGCAGATTCGAGAGGAGTTGGAGATAAAGACTTTGGTGTCAGAGGTGAACTTGATTCACCAAGACTTGGTTCATTCCTCTTTCATTCTTTTGAGTTAGGTGTTCTCCAACCTCGTTCTCTCTTCTTATGCTCTTCTCTTAACCGACGAGCTTCTTCAAAAATCTGTTCTCGATATTCTGCTCATCGTTCATGCAGAGGGCTCGCGGTGAAATAGACACTGAACTCCTCCCAACTGAAGATGAAGTCCCTTCAGATAAACTTTTCACCTCTTGCCACTTCTGAGCGCATTGACCTATCCGCTCCTTCGTGTCTTCTCTTTGACATTGGACTTCTTCCAACAGATGTCCACGAATAGATCTTCGTTTCAGCGCTCGTTTTGCCCTTCTCGTTTTCTGATCTTCTTTAGAAGGCGCTGGTGCTCCCCCCGACATACATGTCGACGGTTACAACTTACTGGATTCAAAGTAAAAGTTAAATCTGTATCCCCGGCAGCGGCGCCAAAAGTTTTAATGTTTCTATATGTAACAACCCAGAGAAACACAAAGTATCGGAAATAGTAAATAAAGGATCGTTCTCACGAAGATACAGTTAACAATTACACAAAACACAGTACTACAACGTCACAATGATAATTCAAATGGTTTTCTGTTATTCTCACGGAATGAAATAATATCCGAATGAGAGTTTAAGTCTGATAAGAAACCAAACCCAAGTACAAACCTGATAAATCGAATACAAACAACAGTGAAATAGTTCTTTGATCAGGGACCTTTCCAACAACACAAATAGAAGATTCGAGAAGACAAATGTGTGGGTAAATGGGGTAGCAAAATACTGCTGAAATGTTACTAGTGTTCTTCTGAAAAGACAGAAGAATACAAATTTCACATCAAGGTTCAAAGAAATAAGCCCCTACTCTTCCTAAGAAATGTTCTTCCAACTAAATCCTCACTCTCAAGAATCCCACTTATTTGAAGAAGGCAGACTTAAGACGAAGCCACCATCATCCGAACTCTTCTTACAATTTAACTTATGCTTCTCCACTTCACAGTAACTAATATGTTCTCAGATCTTCGTTCAAACACCTTCGAAGTATACAGTCTCAACTTCGGCCAAAGTCACCTTCGGTCAAATTCTCCACTGAAGTCACTTCGTCCAGTGTAAATGATAAAGGCCTTCGTCAATCAGAATTACACCTGCGACAGCAAACTACGTCCTTCGTAGGTAAATCGCCTTCGCCCACTTTCATTCACACACTCACTCCACAATCTTGCGCAATCGAAAATTAAGAAACAAAGACTGAAAACATGGAAAAGGTGAAATGACTGAAACTCGTATCGCTTATATACTCCTTCGCCTTAACCTAACTGTTTTCCTAACTAAGCTAACTGCTTGTCTAACTGTAAAAAGATGATCACATCTAGACCGCTTGATCACGACTCCCCAGTTGACGGAACCGCAGTATCTACTCTACCTAACTGTAACTTCTGTCCTAAACTGCATAGTGTAAACTTAACTGTCTCCCTAAGCTCCTTCAAATCTCTAATGATTCTCTCCGCTAGCCTAACTATCCTACTCTTCGCCGAAGGATCTGGTGCTATCGTTAACTCTGCCCGAAGTCGCTGGAGTAGCTCCATCTCTGTCGCGTCGAGTTCGGTGGCGAAGTATGTTGTCGTAATCTCATCCACCTTCGTCCGAAGTTCTTCTTTCTAAGTCTCTTCCCCCGAAGGTCTTCTTCCGAAGTCTCTTCTTAAGAAGTCTCTTCTCCTATGCAGTCGCCTTCGCTTGAGAAACCTTCTTGAGTTCTTCATCCTTAGTCACTAGCAGTTCTTGCAATGTGTCTCTCTATGACTTCATGTCGTGAAGTCTCGTAGTCGTCAAGTTCAACTTCACCTCCAAGTTTAAATATGACACGAAGATGGTCATGAAGTACGAAGTACGAAGTTGAAATAAGGTACGAAGTTGGAAATAGATACGAAGTTGAAGTAAGGTACGAAGTACGAAGTTGAAATTCGAAGTACGAAGTTTGAAGATAGTACGAAGTTGAAGTCTGAAGTCCGAAGTTCGAAGTTGAAGTTGAAGAAACTTCTTGAAGAACCTCCTCACATATAGTTACTTTCTTCAAAACAATCTTCGCTGAAGATCAACTTCTTCGTCAATTTCTCTCTCGGTCTCTTCGTCTTTTCTGACACTGTAGACATGATATGACAATGACTTAACATCTTTCTCATATATCTTCATGACTTTGTCACACATGCCGTAGTTAGAGTTTTTCTCAGCCTGACGAAGTTCTTCTTCGGCCGAAGTACGAAGAAGTCATACCCCACCAACTTCATCGATTCTTAAATCCTTGATAACTTCGTCATTCAGACTCCGTTTTTCTCGCATAACATATCGTTAGAAAGCTCTTCGTCCCAAGAATCCATTCATGAGGAAATCCCATCCAAACTAACTTCACAACTTTGACTGATTCTTCAAGAGCAGATCTTCTTCACTAAACTTCATAATTAACACTACTCTACTTCTATCCTCTATCTTTTACTACCTATTCTTCTTATTTAGTCTACAACTAGTCAATTAATTAACAAAAATGAAAAATCAAGGCTTCACAGACAGAAGAGACCCGAATGGACCCTCGCGTCTTCTCGCTCATTTTGCCAGCCTTCCAGTCTTCTAGTCTCTCTAGGAAGATGGGGAGTTGAGGAGCTTGGAAGACCAGGAGGCACAGGTCTAGTTCCCGACTTCCAACTTCTCGAATTAACACAACAACTCACCATTTCACTCAGGATTCGTACCAAACCTCTCTAAACACAAAAGCAAAGCAAATCCACTCTTGATACGAATTGTGTTCAGTCGACTTCCGAAGACAGTCTTCCGAAGACAGTCAAGTTCAAGAAGCGTCTTCCGAAGATGTTCCCATCTTCCGAATCGTCTTCTGTTCCAAGTTTCGGGGATAGAGAGGTAGGGGGGTAGGGAAATTGATAGTTGGGGTCTCCAATTTGAGGGCTAGGAGTAGGGAAGCTCGAATTGAGCTCGGGAAGAAGCAAGGAGATGTCTCGACAGAAATTGGGCAGCGCTTCCGCGCCCAATGTCTCAATAGAAAGAATGGGGGTGGGGTAATCGATCAGGCTGCCTGCACACAATCAAGGAAGCGCGGGGAGTACCAAGAAAAGGCGAGAAGAAGTGGGAGGGGAAAAGAACAGGGGGAAGAACCTCTACAGTCTTCTTCGGCTCCCCGAGTTGTCTTCGACCTCCGCGCGCTTCTGGCTCTTATCCAAGCTTCCAATGCGACTCCACACGACTACGCCTGCTGTCAATTTCGGTCCACACCTCGATTCCACCTCTGCTTCTACTCGCCACTCTTCACTGTCAGCTTCTCGGAAGCTCCACAGAAACGCCTTCGCTTTCTCTGCTGTTTGTGCTCCCGCAATTCGATCTCACCCTTCGCCTAGCTGCCAACTTACTCTCTCCTACCTCGATGTCCCACTCGATTCCTCTCTCAATGCTAGCTCGCGAAGCTCACTCTCTCAATCGATCTTCTTCAAGCGCGCTATGCTGCGGGAAGTTGGAAGGTGCCTAATGTGCTTCCTCACGCATCTTCCCCGCAGATTAGGGGTTCTCGTCCTTGGTGTCTTCCTGACCTACCTACCTATTCGGTGCGCTCCAGTAGGTTCACCTACTGTCTTACCCGGAAACTCGTGGTTGGTCCTTCGCGGTCGCTGTCTTCTGGAAGATAGGTGTCTTCCGCCGTCTTCCCATCTTCGGCCGTCTTCTCGTCTTCTGAAGACGCAACTGAGAAGACGATCTTCCGAAGACGGTCGTCTTCTGAAGAAGTCAACTTCTTATTACAAACAGCTCTTAAGATCATCTTCATGGTAAGGAAGACGTAACCTTAAGTAACAACGCTTCTTCAGTTATACAAAAAAGTCATTATTCTTAAAAATTTCAAAAATTCGTGCATCCTGTAATTTGTGGGCACCACATACGCCCACCCTCACATTTTTGCGTCCCCGCAAACATCAGTGGTTCCTGCACTTCTGTTTACGTCCAGTACTTCTTGACGCGCCACCCATTAACACGAGTGGTCATCAGTGTACCGTCCAACTCTTCCAACTGCAAGGAGCCATTGTCGAAGACCTCTAAGACACGGTAAGGTCCCATCCAGCGAAGATGAAGTTTCCCGGGGAACTTAATATGACGGTTGTCGTAGAGAAGCACCAAGTCCCCATCCACAACAGTCACCTTCCTCAACTTGCTATCGTAGTTTACCTTACGTTGCGCTTGCACCTCGTATGTCTTCTCCAAAGCTACATTCCTGTCTTCTTCAAACTCTACGAAGTTCAGAAGACGCTGCTCCTGGCTCTCTTCTTCTCTCATGCGTTCGGATACGGCTAACCGGTATGTTGGGACCTCTACCTCAATGGGCACAATGGGCGTTTCGCCGTAAGTTAGGTAAAAAGGCGTCTTCTGGGTTGTGACTTTAGGTGAAATTCTGAAAGCCCACAACACAGATGGCAGTTTCGTGTCCCAGTCATACGCATGGTTAACAGTTACCTTGTTCAGGATGTTACACAGAAGACCGTTCGACTTCTCCGTCAGCCCATTCGCTTTCGGGTTGTATGGCGTCGTCTTCTTGTGCTTAATCCTGAAGTATTGGGTCAGGAGGGAGATAGTCTCGTTTAAGAAGTGAGTACCCCTATCTGACACCAATTCCAGTGGACATCCGTACCTAGTGATGATGTTATGCCAAAGGAACCTTGCTACTACTGCGGCATCGTTCTTTCTCGTGGTCTCGCCTTCCACCATCTTGGTGGCATAGTCGGTAGCTATTAAGATGTACCTTGCTCGTGTTCTTCTCGTCACCGGGGCGATAGGACCTACAAAGTCGATTCCCCACTTTTCAAACGGGGCAAGCGGAAGAATGGGAGTAAGAGGCCACCTTGTTGTAGCGGTCGGTCTTCCCACCCTCTGGCATGCATCGCACTTCCTGATCTCCTGAAAAGTGTCTCGGTACATAGTTGGCCACCAGTATCCGGCGTCTAGCATCTTCTTCACTGTGGTCTTCAATCCGTAGTGACCCCTAGCATCTTCGTAGTGAAGACATGTGATCACTGATTTTATCTCTGACGGCTCGAGACATCTTCTCAGCTTCTCGTCATGTCCCTTTCGAAACAGGATACCCTGGAAGATAGCATATGGACCTGCCTTGTGTAAGAAGACGGTCTTTTGCTCCGCATCCATTCCCTCGAGATACTGTTGGTCTTCCAAGAACTTCCTCAAGTCCTTGAAGATCGACTCTTCTGTGGAAGTCGCAAAGACTGAATCAGAAGATCTAGTCTCGTCTTCTGGGAAGCAGGCGGTACGCTCCCCCTCAGATGAAAGTGTCTCTGCGAAAACTGAAAACAACTTCTCGTCAGGGTCTTCCACTTCATCTTCTCGTCATTCTGTCTCCAATCTGGA
This sequence comes from Asterella californica, assembly GCA_036924285.1. NCBI lineage: Eukaryota > Viridiplantae > Streptophyta > Marchantiopsida > Marchantiales > Aytoniaceae > Asterella > Asterella californica. The sequence goes on from JAYKYS010000014.1 coordinate 11,727,341, forward strand.
TAGGTAGTCAGCATTAACATGTCGTCTTCCGGGCCTGTACTCAACTATGTAAGTAAATTCCTGGAGTAGGAGAATCCACCTAGCTATCCTACCAGACAAATCTGCTTTCTTTACAAGATGTTTCAAAGAGAAGTGATCTACATAGAAGACAAACGGGTTTGTCAGAAGATAGTGTCTAAACTTCCTACAGGAGTAAATCATGCCAAGACACTCTCTTTCGGTTGTCGAGTACTTACCCTAAACCCTAAACCCTAAATTGAGTTGTCTTCCCGCGTAGTAGATGGGATAATCCTTCTTCTTCTCATCTTTCTGACTCAACATCACCCCGATGGCGAAAGCAGAAACATCCACATAAATGTGGAAGACTCTTTCCCAATCAGGCGGCCGTAGGACAGGGGATTCCGACAGAAGTCTCTTCATTTCTTCGAATGCTTACTGGTGCTCAGAAGACCAAATGTATGGTTCGTCTTTCTTCAGCAACTTAGTGAGTCTCCCTGCTACCTCTGCGTACCTGTCAATAAACCTCCTGTAGTATCCTACGTTGCCAAGGAAGCTTCTCAACTGTGTCAAGTAAGCAGGTGGGTGGAGTTTCATGATGACTTCCACCTTAGCATAGTCGATTTCTATACCTCTTCCGGAAATCCTATGTCCTGGCAAGATCCCTTCTGACATACCAAAGAAGCATTTCTCAGGATGAAGTGCCAAACGATGTTCTCTACACTTCAGAAAACACTTCCTTAGAAATATCAAGTGGTCTTCTCTTGACCCAAACACACAGAAGTCATCCAAGAAAATCTCCATAAAGGTGCGAAGATACTCCTTGAAGATTGTAATCATCAACCTCTGGAATGTGGCGGGTGCATTGCATAAACCAAATGGCATTTGATTGTACGCGTACGTGCCCCAATCAGTAGTGAAAGTGGTTTTCAACTTGTCTTCTTCTCTGATTGAAACTTGGTTGTACCCAGAATACCCATCCAGGAAGCTGTAGAACCATGTCCTGCTACCTGGTCTAACACAGGGTCGGTGAATGGTAAGGGGTGATGATCCTTTTTCGTGGTCAAGTTCAGCTTCCGGAAGTCCTGACACACTCGGATCTTCCCTGTCTGCTTCTTCGGCACGATGACAGTAGGAGCTACCCACTCACTGCTAAGTATTGGGAAGATGACTCATGCTTTCAGGTATTGGTCAATCTGGTCCTTCATCAGAAGCGAGTACTTGGGGTTGAGCCGGTACTGCCTCTGCCGTGCAGGAACAACGCCCTCTAGCAAGTCGATGCGATGCTCTCCCAACTCTCGAGGTATGCCCTTCATGTCTTCTATGGTCCATGCGAAGACATCCTGGAACTCCGTTAGAAGTTCTCGAAAGTCTTCCAACTGCTGGCCCTCGATCACCTTGGAAAGCTTCAGCTTCTTCCCAGGAGCAACCTCCATCTCTTGGAGATCATCCGGGTTTACCATTCCTTCAGTGTGACCGTACTCACTGGCACCAAAGTATTCCGGTTTGGGAGCTTCTTCTGGTTCAGATTCGTCTTCTGGAAGACCAACTGTCGGATCTTCCGAAGGGAAGACGGTAGTCTCGTCTTCTAGAAGACCAACTATCGGATCTTCCGAAGAGAAGATGATATTCTCGTCTTCTGGAAGCTCTTCTTCCGCAATCTCGTAGCACTCAATGTATCCACAGACCACATCTTCCACTTTCTCTGCTACTTCTGTAGTACACACGTTATTCACCATAAACTCATTATACCGTTCACCACTGTCAGAAGACGCAGCTGAATCTTCTGAAGTGTACCCCTCTGTTGTAGACGGAGTTTCACCTTGGTGTCCAATCTTGATCCAAGGAAGCGAGATCTTACTCTTCTCACCTGGCTTGGGTGCAGGATTGGGAAATCTCAAACGATGCCTTCTCTAGTCGGTATTCACATTTGCAGCATACAGCCATGGTCTTCCTATCAACACCTGATATCCAACCTTAGCTACAGGTCGCAAAATGATATAAGTGAGGTAAAAAGATACTCCACCAATTACCGTGAGGACATCTTTCAGTTGTCCCAAAGGTCGTCTTCTGGTCTGATCTGTCATTCTGAGAATTCTCGGAGTAGGCTGGAACTCAGTGAAGCCTAGGGCATGTGCCGTTTCTTCCGTCATGATGTTAACTCCGGAGCCGGAATCAATGGGTACCTTCTTCAGAAGACAGCCATGGATCTCCATATCAAGTTCTAGGGCTCCCAAGTCCTCATGCTCTACCCTTAGGATCGAGGTGCTCTGGGGAAGTTTAGCTGTCCTCCTTTTCCTCGATCCTCGAAGCACAGATTGTAACATCTTCCTGTAACCAGCATTGTCATCCAACAGCTGTTGGAAGGTTACATCCGCCTTCTGATTCCACAAGTCTCGCAAGAAGTCGTACGGAGATCTTTTCAGAAGAGTGACTGGTGTTTCCAAAAGAGAAGATGTAGTGGCTGCTTCCTTGGGTGGAAGACCAGAAGAGTGTCTTCCCTCGACTGGAGGTTGTTCCCGTGAGACAGGTGTTGCCGTAGTCGGTGTAGGAAGCTACTGTACTATCTTCCGTCTCTTCTCCAGCTCTTCTTGCATGATCGCTTCAACCTCTTGTCTTATGTCAGGAGCAAAGTACTTCGGATCTTCTCGGTCGTAAGTAGGAGAAGACGGCCGCTCAGGAGAAGATGACCTCTCCTTACGCTGCTTCTTCTTCTTGACGTCCTTCTGGTGAGATTCTGACTTTCCTTTGCTTCTGGTACTTACCTTGAACACAGCTTCATCCAAAACTTCCTCCGGAGGCCAGCTATCTGAATTCGGGTCAGGATTCCAAACAGTACCATCCGTCAAAGTGAGAGATGACGCTTCTTCAAATGTCTTCATCTTCTGAGCTGCAGTCGTCTTCTGCAGCTGAGGTTCCTTTCCTTCGCGCTTCTCGGGGTCTGGTTCGTCTTCCTCAATGTGGAGACAATCTGTACAATCCTCAGGATCTTCTTCTTCTACCGTGATGTGCTGTACCACTGCTAACTCGAGCTTAGAAGTTGATGCTGCTTCTGCAAGAGGCGTGGTATCTGCAAATCTAACCATTTGTCGTGGCCGTAAGGTCTGAGGACAATTCCCTGTGAAATGACCGGCTTCCTTACAGTTCTCACACAAGGGCACTTGGCCAATCTGTCTTCTCGGGTGAGGACAGGTGGACCACCAGTGTCCTGTCTCTCCATAATTAGTGCACGCTCCAGGAAGAGGGTTGAGAGGTCGTTGTGATGAAGAAGGTTGCCAGGGTGTCCTGGTCTGTACATTGCTAGCTCTATCCCTAGGTACATAACGATTATATTGGGCGGGAGGCGTAGGAGTGAAGGGTTGTATCGTCTCGATCCTATAGCAGGTTTCCCCACTGGGATCGTGCAGATATCCCTCATCGTCTTCTTCCCATCCTGCCCAGTTGACAGCTTGGTCCTGCGTACACTGATCTCTGGTGTGTCCGGAAGAGTTACAAAGGTTGCACCAAAGGTTTGGCCGGGAAGCCGTAGGCTGCTTCCGCTTGTCCTTCTGGTTCAAAAGATGAACTTTCAGGTCGGCAAACTGCTTCAGAACCTCATCGATGCGAGGATCAGGTGCAGACTGAATGATCTGAGTTTGAGGCATCTTCTGCACAACTTCCTCCCTTGCTCGCGTCTTCTCCTTCTTCTTCTTCCGCGTCTTCTTCTCTTGTTCAGATTCCGATTCTGAACTTTCGAGAGTAGACTTTTCAGAAGTAGAGGCTGCTTCCGAATCACTGTTATCAGTTTCAGTGGACTTGGACTTCTTCTTGGACTTCCGAGAAGACTTCTTCGACTTCTTGGACTTCTTCGAGGTCTTCCCTCTGTCTTTCGTCATATTCCGAGTGATGCTCGAGGTTTCATACTGCTCGGCATGCTTCTATACCTCCGCTAAATCATCACCTCCTCCTCTTCTGCAGTACAATTCCATATCCTGAGACAATCCTCCCAAGTACCAGTCCACAGCTTGCTGGACACAGTAGCCTGGTCTTCCTTGGTTCCGAGGGATGTGATCCAAGAGATCTTCAAATCTCTCGGTGTAATCCCTCAGAGTCTCTCTCTTCTTTCGTTCGAGCCTCTGAAGCTCTATGAGGGTCATACGATCGTAGTCCACTCCTCTGAACCTCTTCAGAAAAGCTGCCTTCAGAGTAGCCCAAGCGGCCATTACTACAACATCATCCAACGTTTTACTCATCCACTTCCTTCCTTTCCCTTTGATCAAACTGGGAAATACACGGAGTCTGTCAACATCAGCGTCTTCCTTGTTGGATCTAGAGATGGTCTCGAACATCGTGATGAAGTCGTCCGCGTCAGCATCATCGTCGTACGGATGGTACTTCTGCCGAGTGTGGGAAGCCATGTTGACTGCCGGCTGGTGCGACTGCCAATTTCCTTCTTCCTCAGGTCCAGGTGGTGGAGATGGTCTTCTCGAAGGTCCAGGCCTGTCTGAATCAAGAAGATCGTCTTCTGAGTCAGAGCTATTGTCACTGCTACCTCCCGAGACGTCTGGAACAATCTCCTCCAGTCTTCCCTCACCTTGAGAAGCTTCTCCCGCACTTGGGAAGACGTCTTCCGATTAACCAGTACCGAAATCTACTTTATACACGTGATCACCCGGTTGGCTTCTGTCTTCGCCAAAGATTATGCTCGAGATGGAAGGCTCTTCCAACTCTACCGATCGGATCTTCCTGAGCTCTTCTTCTTTCCTTTGGTGTCTCAGGGATATCCGCTGATCTCTAGAAGTGGTTCGCTGGGGTGAGTTTACCCATTCGGATCTTTACCCGTGCGTCTTCTGCTTCTTCCTCCGGTCGGAGGCATCCACCAGAGTACTGAGAACAGATGTCTCTCTTTTTCTACCACTAGATCCGGGAGACCAAATGACTGAACAACCGATCACAAGTTCAGAACGTCTTCTTCTCCTACTTCTGGTTGCACTCACTGCAATCTTCCAAGATCGAGTCTTCCAAGGAGTTCTTGGAAGCAGGGAAGCGGCTTCTTCCAACTTTCCATGAGGTATCTTATCAGCTTCTGGTTGCGGTTCCCATCTTCTAGCAAGATAGAGTCCCACAACACATTTAACTACAATCGAAGTTAGTTCGAAACGAACCTAACTAATGGTACACAGATCCAGGAAGCTTAGAACAGAAGTTACTAAGATGAAATCCCCGGCAGCGGCGCCGAAAATGGTTCCTCACTATATATAGTGACGTAGGATTTCTCCTTTTGCCCATTTAGTATACAAGATATCGTTCCCACAGAGGATTTGCACAAGTAACGCTGCTCTAAGTTCTAAGATCTGTTGAAACACACAAACACACGGGTTTTGCCTAGAAATCCCGTCTTCTCACAAAACCACACAAAACAACACGTCTTCCAGACACGCCAAATGGTGCTCTGGACCCAAACAAACAACTACTAATTACAATATCACACAACTATTCACAGAGAAGCTCGGGAACACGATCTTCCTGCTTCCAAGTTGCTTCTTCCGGTCTTCTCGATATCGTCTTCCCGAAGCGATTCTCGTCTTCTGGGGGGTTTAGCTCGTCTTCTCACACCTCCAGAAGGCTGTCCGGCTTCGCAGAAGTCGACTAGTAACAGTCGTTACACCTTATTCTCACACTCACATTCCAATCGAGTTAGATTAATCACAAGGTGTATGCCCCCTGTAGCCCTTCCCAAGCTTCTGTCTACGGAAGTTGTCTTCCTACAGCACTACAACGACATTCACCTTCACGGAAGCTCAAAAGAAGCTGCTGCACTCAAATCCACAATCTATTCCCCGAGAAGAAGTCACAATGGCATTGGGAAGCTCACTCCCGCTACTTCCTGCGTCTACTCCTCGACACACCAGTCTAGCTAACAGGACTGCACGAGGATGCCGTTCCCTATTCCTAGACTGTCCACTACTTCTATCTACATCGCCGCCCCACTGCTGGTGCGAGTATGCAGACCCCTCCTGTATATTCCAAGACTATTCGTATGTTTCCAACAACGGGTGTAGTGCGTTAAGACTGTCTCTGCTCTAATGTGTCTCGCCTGCCTGCCTGTAGAATCGGTGTGTATGTTCAGTTACTACAGAATTCTACAGAACTGGCAGAGCCCCATTTCCTACTCTACGATCCTACTTAACCATCTGCCTCGAGAGTCAGGGGAGGCGACCACCAGGGAGAGAGAGAGAGGCGCTGACAAGAGGTTGTCACCTCACATGCATGCGGTCCCTCTTCCCCATTAGCCCTCCACTGTGTTACTCCTACGCTACCTATGCTGCCACATGAGGTCCTAACTATTTTTATATGAAAAACTGCCACCCTTAAGATAGCATGTCCGATCCTACTAAATCTGGAAGTGTCGATTGAGTTTGCTAACTACTCTGATTGCTCGGTGGCAATCTCCACATGATCTGCTCCTACCGGAGCTACTACCTCGACTTCTGATGGGCTGGGAAGCCCTGCACTTACCTCGGGTACCACTGAGGTAGCTTCCCTCTCCTCGCTCTTCGCTGCCCCTGCTGTTTCTACGGCTGCGTCTTCCTCGGCTTCGACTTCAGAAGACGGAATGGTCTTCTGGGAAGACGAGTCGAATGGTGCGTCTTCGGTCTTCTGAGGTACAGATGCAGTACTAGGGACCATGGCAACCTCATAGAGGTCCAGGGAAGTCGTTTCCTCCACGCGGAATACCTGGGAAGATGGCTCATCTTCCTGTCTTCCAGCTCGTCTTCCTGTCTTCCTGTCTTCTGCTGGCTGTCTTCCTGTCGCAGCAAGGTGCACAGGCCGAATCCAAGTTGTAAGGGCTTCTCCTGTGCCTTCGCCCTCTTCTCCAGCAACTCCATAGCTGGCTGGATCTCCTTCTGGAAGTAAGCACTGAACTCCTCCAGTCGTCTTCCTGTAGAAGACAAGTTCATTCCCACCACTCGCTCCATGGTGTCGACTTCGTCTTCCAGAGGCAAGGAAGCCTCTTCCACCACTACGGTCTTCATCTTCTGCGCACGAGAAGAAGCTACTCTTCTCATCTTCCGGGGTGGAAGACTCCTCGTGGCAGGAGCGGCTCTCCTCTTTGCGCTTCCTTGCATCGTAGTAGGAGCGCCCATCCATCCTTCGTCTTCTAGAGTCTTCGGAAGACTCCAAGGTGTTACAGAAGCTGTCTTCTGCTCCGATCGAGTACTCAGCAAGTCTTCCTCCGAGTCCGACTCCGGATCCTGAATGAATGAGGGAGATGGGTGTCCTCGGTACACTTCTGTGACCCATCTTCCTCACTGGCGTGGCGTCTTCCGACCCACTAGACTCGTCTTCCCTCACCAGAAGCGTCTTCTGGTGAGAGCCAGGTCTCAGCTGTGGCATAAGAGTGGGAGGGGGCGTTGCTGCTGTCTCTCGATCATCGTCTTCCAAGGTCTCCTCCTTCACCTCCTGTCGCTCCGTTGGCCCATACACTACCAGCTGATCTTCCCTAAGATCTCCCATGGCTACATACAAGTAGCAGAAGAAGGGCGTCAGATGTCCTCCCGCCAGGGTACCCAAGTATGCTAGCTCCGTCTGTACATAGTTGTGGATATATGCGCCCCAGTAGATGGGCACTCTGTCATCCCACACTGATTCCAAGAACTCCACGTCCTGATCTCCTAAGTACCTTGTCTGCTGCGCTTTCCCCTTGGGAAAGAGATGCAGAAATAACTTCGCCAGGAGGCGTTTCTTCGGCTCCCGGTAAGACTCTATCTTCCAACCGTTCCTCCCCTGCCTGTCTTCCACGAAAAGGCAAGTAGTACTCCCAGGCACATGCCACGAACTTACGATCCTAGGCAAGATCTTCTTCTCGTATCAATATCCTCGGTTCTCGGTCTCAGGCCTGTGAAACGCCTTACGCCACCAGTCTTCAGTCCAGGAAGACGGTCTTCCTCGAGCTACTCCTGCCTTCGCAGGTACACGGTTACGCGGTGGTAACGCTGCCCTCACCTCCTCCAGAAGCCCTTGATCTACGAGGTTCCAATCCCACAGGAAGAAGTCGAGACCCAACTCCTTGAAGAAAGGAGTGGCCTCGGCCAATTCTGCCGCTGGTAACACCAAGCCTCGCGGATGCATCGACATACCTGGAAGATCTGTTGCACTAAACCACAAGCACCTACTATGAGCTGAAGGCTCAGTTCTTCCCGAGTGCCCACAGTCTACCTTCTACTTCTCAGAAGACGAAACTAGTCTTCCAAAAGACAGCTACTCCGTCTTCCGGGATTCTAACAGTACTTCCTAGATAGCTCTCGTCTTCCGAGCTATATCTAAACAATCCTATCTAAGCAAGGCCTCGCATGGATTACCAAGAAGATAACCCACCTTGCATTACATCCTACTTCCTATCAGAAGATACAAGATATGCGAGAAGTAGAGTATGAGAAAGGTTCAGAAGATGGTTGCGGGCTCCTGCGGTGACAGTGACCTCTGGGAAGACACTTGGGACAGCTTCCGATTCAATGTCTTTCTCGGAAGACTTCTCGAAGTCAGACTTCCCTTCACTGGTCTCACATGTCTTCGTCTTCCTACACGCAATCTATCCTCACAACAGACTCAAGACAACTGCACTCTGTTCTTCTGACTTCTCACCTCTCATACGCACTCAGAAGAAGCTTGCTACATGATGGGAAGACATGACCCTCGACCATTCCCTCCAGATTCTGCCAGCAAGACTTCTCACAACTCTCTTCTAAGTTCGGAAAGAAGAAGGAACGGCTGCTATGGATCGGACAGAAGAGATCCGAATGGACCCTCGCGTCTTCTTGCTCATTTTGCCAGCCTTCCAGTCTTCTAGTCTCTCTAGGAAGATGGGGAGTTGAGAAGCTTGGAAGACCGGGAGGCACAGGCCTAGTTCCCGACTTCCAACTTCTCGAATTAACACAACAACTCACCACTCCACTCAGGATTCGTACCAAGCCTCTCTAAACACAAAAGCAAAGCAAATCCACTCTTGATACGAATTGTGTTCAGTCGACTTCCGAAGACAGTCTTCCGAAGACGGTCTTTCGAAGACTGTCAAGTTCAAGAAGCGTCTTCCGAAGATGTTCCCATCTTCCGAATCGTCTTCTGTTCCAAGTTTCGGGGATAGAGAGGTAGGGGGGTAGGGAAATTGATAGTTGGGGTCTCCAATTTGAGGGCTAGGAGTAGGGAAGCTTGAATTGAGCTCGAGAAGAAGGAAGGAGATGTCTCGACAGAAATTGAGCAGCGCTTCCGCGCCCAATGTCTCAATAGAAAGAATGGGGGTGGGGTAATCGATCAGGCTGCCTGCACACAATCAAGGAAGCGCGGGGAGTACCAAGAAATGGCGAGAAGAAGTGGGAGGGGAAAAGAACAGGGGGAAGAACCTCTACAGTCTTCTTCGGCTCCCCGAGTTACCTTCGACCTCCGCGCGCTTCTAGCTCTTGTCCTAGCTTCCAATGCGACTCCACACGACTGCGCCTGCTGTCAATTTCGGTCCACATCTCGATTCCACCTCTGCTTCTACTCGCCACTCTTCACTGTCAGCTTCTCGAAAGCTCCACAGAAACGCCTTCGCTTTCTCTGCTGTTTGTGCTCCCGCAATTCGATCTCACCCTTCGCCTAGCTGCCAACTTACTCTCTCCTACCTCGATGTCCCACTCGATTCCTCTCTCAATGCTAGCTCGCGAAGCTCACTCTCTCAATCGATCTTCTTCAAGCGCGCTATGCTGCGGGAAGTTGGAAGGTGCCTAATGTGCTTCCTCACGCATCTTCCCCGCATATTAGGGGTTCTCGTCCTTGGTGTCTTCCTGACCTACCTACGTATTCGGTGCGCTCCAGTAGGTACACCTACTGTCTTACCCGAAAACTCGTGGTTGGTCCTTCGCGGTCGCTGTCTTCTGGAAGATAGGTGTCTTCCGCCGTCTTCCCATCTTCCGTCGTCTTCTCGTCTTCTGAAGACGCAACTGAGAAGACGATCTTCCCAAGACGGTCGTCTTCTGAAGAAGTCAACTTCTTATTACAAACAGCTCTTAAGATCATCTTCCTGTTAAGGAAGACGTAACCTTAAGTAACAACGCTTCTTCAGTTATACAAACAAGTCATTATTCTTAAAAATTTCAAAATTCGTGCATCCTGTAATTTGTGGGCACCACAAGGTCGACCGCGGATTGAAGATGTTGCCCCCCTCACGTATATACCTCCTTCCCGTGACGTAATGCACGAAGAGACGATTTTTGCTGCAAGAATTTGTGGCGACATGGGGATGCGTGACCGAGTGTTGACATCTTGGATCGGTACCCGTTATCTCTTCCTTACTGGTTGCTCGTTGTCAGTGTAAGGACACTGAAATGAGGCTCACACAGGGAATACCTGTGACACACGACAAGTGAAAACTTGTTTTGGATCGAAGAGCGTTTGCTAACACTTCGTTATTTGCCCTCCGTTGCGACTGGTGGTATTCCTCGCTTGGCTGTCGATGTACAACGAAGATCGATTGCCGCCACCCTCTTAACTCTGTAATCGGCGGACGGCCACCTACGTTTATTTGTGCGATCTCTGGGAGAAGATGATTGGCGTGCGGACGCGACCTGCGGATACCACTGTGCGAACGGCGTTGCTCGGTACTGAATGCGAGTGAGATGGCGTGAGGTGTGTCTTGACCCTGTCCATCGCTCGTGGCTGGGAGAGACGTGCCTTCTAGGGAATGGAGGTTAATCTTCGGGATGCTGGCGGCGAACTTCACCCGCACATACTAGCTGACTTTCTCCTCGCTGCCACAACGAGGCGGTGCTCATCGGCGTACATGTCAGGGCAATTGGGGGAGGCTTGCTTGGAAGATTGTCGGGACACAACCAACTGCACCAAATGATTGCTGTCTCCGCGCGGGAGGCCACCGCACTACTCTCTCCTTTACATTATTTCCGCTCATGTGCTTAATCGTCTAATCCGCTGCTTTATTGGATTTCCGGTATGAGAGAGGTACCACTTACCGCGGCAATTGCTTGTTGACACTCGTTGGGATTAGCCGGTAATGCCTGACCACTAGCAAGATGATCTGATATATGTATGGATTACGCTACCCCCTCTCTCGCCTCCTAACGTGTCCGTAGTGGTCCCATGCAGTACTCTCGCTAATATCTCACGGTTTGCTTCTGCGTCACCCTTAGTTCGCCGCTACATCTGCACCGGTACTGCGAAAATCAGAAGAAGCAAAAACCGCAAGCTTGCAATGCGATGCGGCTATGGAGACAATTGTTGGCACGAATTGATAATGCAAGGCGTGGGGGTGCTATCTTCTCTGATGTGGCGAAAGTGACTCTCGCTGTCAACGGCGAACTAATACTGTATATGCACATCCGCGGTACGACTGTATACCGCTGCGCAAGGGGATGGGACGGGTCTCCGCGGGCCACCCATTCTTGGAAACAATGCCAAATCACTAGGGTACCCTTGTTTGTGCAGAACTCTGCTTAGCTGGTAGTGATTTTTTTTCCTCCTTACGTGTGTATTGCTGTTACTTGCCTTCGGATACATGACGCTCTAAAAGTCCATAACTATACATGGGCTTCGACTGTTATCTTGTGCCCCGCCTGCTCCGACGGGCTGGCTGTGGCGTGTTAACGATATAAGTGTGTGCTGATGCCTGTTTTTGCTCAGGGTCTTTAACCAAATTTTTGGAAGCTTGCCTTCTCGATGCCATCTTTATGGCTAGTTCTTTCACGGCGCCCTTCTGTGTGCTGCCGTGCTCTCAATATATAAAACCCACCTTGTCTGCTGTAATCGGCTTTCAAGGGTTGACGTCAAAAAAAAAAGATTAAGCCATGCAAGATGCAGAAGGCAGGCAGGAGAGAGAGGAAAGCTCGTTCAGCTGAGGCGCTCCGCTGAGAAACGACCTTGTGCCTCCTTCGAGGGTTACGCCTCGATTTCATGTCAGATTTGTGATCGTCTGCCGATTTCCAGTGCGGAGGACAGATGCTACAGAGGTCACTGAGCGTGCGCGTTGTTTGGACACCCGAACAGACTGTGGAGGAAACGCACTTCGAGCCAATTTTGAACGTTTTCCGTTTCTGAATGTGAAAACTCTTTGTCGAAGGATTGACAATTGTTGAGCGATTCTACGTGAGAACCAGTATTCCTTGAAGAGATTTAGAGATCATAGTGAGTAGCAGACGAAGTGCTCTTTTGGGCAAATGGAACAGCGATCCCCGCGTTGGCGGCGGGAAATGTTTTATTTTATTTTTTAGGTTAACAATGTTACATTGTAGAAGTAGGGCCCAAGCTGCTTGCTGCAACGACGATTGAAGGCAAATCAGAATAGATATGATGCAACATGAGATAGGTCGATGGAGACAGCTGCAGAATAATTTCCTCCCCGATTTAGGGTTACTAATGAGTGTATTAGGGTTACAGCGAGCGGAGAGTGGAGTGTAGTCGTTACAGTCGAAGAGGCAGGAGAACACTGTCCCCTCGGAGCAGGAGCACAACGCGGAAGAAAACACCTTGATACGACGAATATCGCAGCGACGTAACACTGGACACGAAGCTTGACGGAGAGAGCCACACCAACACATACTGCTACGAACAACTATCGAGTCCAAAAAGCGAAACCGGAGGAGAACCCTCGTGAAGTGCCTCATTATGGACTGCGAACCTCCATGGCACTGACAACAGGAGAGAACGGTAACAAGGTGGCCCTAGGCGAAGTACGAGAGACCCACACCAAAGAGATGATTCCCTAAGAGGCAGATCGAGGGGAACAACATCCTGTCTCCTACCTAACACTAAGACGGCTGCCACAGCTGCAGCAATCGAGCAATGGAAGAGAGCACAGCCAACTCGGAGGATAATCTGTTCAAAGGAAGCAGCTTGACGAAGCCTCACTAAGCCCTGCACGAAACTCCCTACTGCAGCTCCTCCACCCCCGAGGGCCACCGAACACGAAGGAGAACACACCTGCATCCGAAGAAGAAGACAACCACAATCCCCTAGAACAGCAAGGCGAATGAGATGAGCTTCAAAGAGAGCGATCAAGAGATGGGAGAGTGCTCTGAAGAACCACATGGAGAAGGCTGCTCGAAGCACGGCAAGGAGACAGAAGGAAGCAATGAAGACATGATCACCAACACCCTCCAGAGGCTCATCATCTCGCCCGACAAGTTCAACCTCGCCATGCTATCTCAACCAATGTTTCACATCCTCAAGGAGGACTGCCTCGCAGTCATCAAGGATCTGACATCTAAAGCAGTCATACTGTACTTCTCGTGCACCGCCCTGTTGCTTTCACAAGTAGAGGAGTGGCTCGATTCTGATTGGAAAGCGCAAACAGGGATCAGACACGAAGGTGTGAGGGTAATCGGGAGGCAACACTTCGCAATAAGCCTAGCAAATGAGAAAAACTACCATTACATGCTGGCAACGAAAAAATGCTCCATTCGAGGCAACCACGCCTGCATCCTGCCTTGGTCTGTAGAAGCGGAAACAGAAAGCTTCTCACCTGCCAGGATTCCAATCTGGATCGAGCTTCCAGGCCTACCACCTTGTGCCTTGCCACACATCAAAGCAATAGTCAATATGCTGGGAGAAGTCGTCGAAATCACCCCGAGTGAGAACCCATCTGCCGACATTGCTCTGAAAGCATGCATTGTTGTGGACATCGACAGACGTCCCCCCCAGTCATCCTCATTGACTTAGGGGGAGAGATACACAAACAGCAGGTGATTTGGCTAAGTCTACCAGGCTCCTGTTACAGATGCAAAAGGCAAGGACATTTGCTCAAAGATTACCTCGCGAGAAACACACAAGACACGAGATACCGAAGAGCCTACGGGTCCAACCAGCATCAAGGTGGGAGCGACCAACGCACCTACCAAGGAAGGCAACCACAAGGACCCAGAAACCAACGCTTCGACTCCAACACAAGAGCTGGTAAGACGAGGGCACCTAACCCTGGAGTGGATGCAACAGAAAGGCAAGCAAAAGGGAAGCGAGAACCGACAGAGAGCTTATCTAACCCCGCCTCCTCTTCACCCGACGAGAGACAAGTGAGGCTCTCCTTGACGCTAGAGCTGCCAAAAGAAAGAGGCAAAAGCGTCACAAACAACGCAACTGACCCTCCGCTTGTCTCAAGAACACAGCAGAAGATTGCAGAGGAAGAGCTCAGCATCAGAACCTGGAAATGCGGGTTCCTAAATAGCAACATACGTGCGGAGTTGGCCATGGAAGAACTAAGGAGAGTCAAAAATACAAACATCCTGGCACTTCAAGACTTCAAGGTCTCCCAAGAATCGCTCAACAAGTATGCTAGCCAACTCCACGGTGGAATGCAAGCTCACGTACCAGTGGATGTTCCCCCAGGTCGAGTAGTAATTCTGCTAGGACCTTCTGCAACACTCCAATCGATCATGTGGAGCCCAGCAGGAGACTTCATGTGGGTTCAAGCAGCAATAGGGGCACGCCTAATCAACGTTGGATGTATCGCTGCCCCTGACACGCTCGAAGAAAGGCTCAACCTATGGGTTACGCCTCGATTTCATGTCAGATTTGTGATCGTCTGCCGATTTTCAGTGCGGAGGACAGATGCTACAGAGGTCACTGAGCGTGCGCGTTGTTTGGACACCCGAACAGACTGTGGAGGAAACGCACTTCGAGCCAATTTTGAACGTTTTCTGTTTCTGAATGTGAAAACTCTTTGTCGAAGGATTGACAATTGTTGAGCGATTCTACGTGAGAACCAGTATTCCTTGAAGAGATTTAGAGATCATAGTGAGTAGCAGACGAAGTGCTCTTTTGGGCAAATGGAACAGCGATCCCCGCGTTGGCGGCGGGAAATGTTTTATTTTATTTTTTAGGTTAACAATGTTACATTGTAGAAGTAGGGCCCAAGCTGCTTGCTGCAACGACGATTGAAGGCAAATCAGAATAGATATGATGCAACATGAGATAGGTCGATGGAGACAGCTGCAGAATAATTTCCTCCCCGATTTAGGGTTACTAATGAGTGTATTAGGGTTACAGCGAGCGGAGAGTGGAGTGTAGTCGTTACAGTCGAAGAGGCAGGAGAACACTGTCCCCTCGGAGCAGGAGCACAACGCGGAAGAAAACACCTTGATACGACGAATATCGCAGCGACGTAACACTGGACACGAAGCTTGACGGAGAGAGCCGCACCAACACATACTGCTACGAACAACTATCGAGTCCAAAAAGCGAAACCGGAGGAGAACCCTCGTGAAGTGCCTCATTATGGACTGCGAACCTCCATGGCACTGACAACAGGAGAGAACGGTAACAAGGTGGCCCTAGGCGAAGTACGAGAGACCCACACCAAAGAGATGATTCCCTAAGAGGCAGATCGAGGGGAACAACATCCTGTCTCCTACCTAACACTAAGACGGCTGCCACAGCTGCAGCAATCGAGCAATGGAAGAGAGCACAGCCAACTCGGAGGATAATCTGTTCAAAGGAAGCAGCTTGACGAAGCCTCACTAAGCCCTGCACGAAACTCCCTACTGCAGCTCCTCCACCCCCGAGGGCCACCGAACACGAAGGAGAACACACCTGCATCCGAAGAAGAAGACAACCACAATCCCCTAGAACAGCAAGGCGAATGAGATGAGCTTCAAAGAGAGCGATCAAGAGATGGGAGAGTGCTCTGAAGAACCACATGGAGAAGGCTGCTCGAAGCACGGCAAGGAGACAGAAGGAAGCAATGAAGACATGATCACCAACACCCTCCAGAGGCTCATCAGCATCGAAAAGTCGAGCGTCATACTGATGGGGAGTAACTGTTGTCCATCGTGGCTCACAGCCTCCGGATGCCTGATATACAAAAGAAAGGAGGTGTATAAGCATTTAGGCGCTCCAATAAGACAAGAGATCATGAAACAACAAAAACTCCAATACTGCATAGACAAGCTTCACAAAAAGACACAAGTCTGGAAGGGAGAATATTTGTCCTTTGAAGCCAGGGTCATCCTCCTGAAGCACGTCCTAAGAGCGATGCCAGTGTTCTTCATGTCCATAATCGGGCTCACAGACAAGGCGGCTAAGGAAATCGACCAAATCTGCAGGAAATTCCTATGGGGAACTAGCGAGGAAGGCAAAACAAAAACCGCCCTAGTCGCTTGGGACAAGGTCTGTCGAAGCAAATAGAAGAGAGGTCTCGGCCTCAAGGATCTGAAGACACAAGGCAAAGCACTGCTCTGTCGGAAAATGGGAGAAGTCCTCGATGAGAAGGAACTGGGATGGTGTAAACTCTTTGGAGCTTTCGTAGCACAAGCAAGGGCAGGATACGACCAGAACATCGTAAGGCGAGCATATACGATAAGGGATCTTATCCTCACCTGCCAAGACCTACACACAAGAGGCTCGGAGTTCGCAGACGCAATGCATAAGGCCTGGAGGAGTGTGCAACACCACTTAACATGGTCTCCAAGCGGGATAAGGATCCCAACTAACATCACCATCCTGGACTGCATCAAATTGGTCCTACAAGACCATGAGACAGGATGCTCAGAGACGAAGGAAGTAATGGGAAAACTAAGAGAGTTCAGGATCACCACGAATACGGTAATATACCAGCGGAGATCCGCCCTGCACAGCAAGTTTGTAGCCGGGAAATTGAACGAAGAGGAACGCATGAGAAGAAGCCCGCTACATACTTATCTTTCTGCGATCCTCGAAGGAAGACTGCTTGAGAGAAGAGAACTAGCCCACACGAAGAGGTGGAGATGGACCAACCAGCCTGAGTGGAGGGGGTTCACGCTGTCTACTGCAGACTTTTACCACAGAATCGAGGATCAAACTAGCTGTACAGAGGAGCTCAATGGAAGTGGTCCAGAGCAGACGAAGAAGCTGAATGGAAGAACAGGTGGGAGAAGCTATGGACATCGGAACTTCCCAAGAGAGATAAAATACTGTGGTGGAAAGTCCTTCAGCAAGGAATGTACACCAACGTGAGAGCAATGAGGATCAGACATGGCGAAGGGACATGTAGAAGGTGTGGAGAGGTACAAGAAATAGTGAACCATGTGTTATTCAACTGTCGAGAGGCGACTGCAAGCTGGAGAGGCCTGTTCTCTCTCCCATGGCCAAGCAAATGGGGCATTCCCGCGGCCCCCGATGACCTGATAGACCTGTACAACAGAATCAAGAATTTGCAGGACAGCGCTCTTCAGCTGGTAGTAAACGCAACAGCTATCGAACTAATACGAGCGATCTGGATCTCGAGGAACTACACAATGTTCAACCAGCAAGAACGACCGGTCTTCCTTCCAGCTGTCATCCGCAAGGCTGCTGATAACCTCATCTCAATGTGGAGAGAGCGTGCGCGGAGGAAGGAAGACGACCCGACAGCTACAGCAGCACTCACACTGACAAACTTGCTGCATCCAGACGAACGCAACAGATTACACAGATGGTTGCGAGAGCACCTAAGTCATTCTAAAGGCGAGGATGGACATGGACGAGTTGCCGGACAGGTCCATGAACCGGATCCGGAATGAGGACGCTCCAAAGACAGCGAGTGTGAGACGAACACATCCAATGGAAGGACTGCTTTGTGACCCTAACACTTACACTTGGAACATCTGACTAGCACACGCACAGGAGAAAAAGAGACGACCTGCAATCAGGAGAATTGAGAAATGGCGACATACCTTTGTTAAGCACGAGAAGTACCTTCGAACGACCCAGTAAAGTAGAGAGGCATTCACCATCATCGGTGCAGCGTAAACTGTCATGGAGACTACGAGGATCCTAGAGGGAGGCCACGCCTCCCCACGAGCAGCAGACGGCAACTAGAGAGAGCAGCTATGTTCGGACGGGCAGAAGAGATGACGCTCGACCCCGTGGAAAGACCTTCCATGCAGCAAGAGAAGACGCGAACAAGAAATTCGCCGCGGAACGATCAATTTCGGATAGAGGCGATACCGCTCGCTTCCCTCGAGGCTGGAATAGTACAGCGACAGCAAGAGACTAAATTGAAAGCTGTACGTCTAATCACAATCCCGGAAGTGAGGACCCTCATTCAACTCCAGCTGACAGATCCGTCGGGTACACCCATCTAACTCCTCCAAGAGGCCACTCCGGAGGAGTTAACACTGTACAAACAGATCGCGGTACGAGGAGAGTGAAATTGTGGCCAAATTCACAGATTCCACGAGAATTTGCTGCAGATCACCATAGCCAAATGTACGAGCAGACCCCCACTGAGTTGGAGAGGGTACATCGAGGAACAATGAACAACAAGACTTTCGGAGCGAGGACCGTGCAGACGCCCGATAGACGGAGAACGACAAGCTTGACCTACTCCTGCCCACGACCGACCGATGGCAGGAGATCAGGAGGATCATACGATTACTCGACACGTAGACAGCCCCGTCAACAGAATCAGCTACACGACACACGCACTCGAACTCAAGAACCTAAGTGGTTCTCTAAACCAAGGTTGGAACCTTGGGTTAGGATATAAGGGCCTACCCCAAGAGGGCCCTAGACGAACGCTGATCTAAGGAGGCGAGTCTGAGAATGGGCTGATATCCGAGCTGAAAGTTATGGCCGAACCATAATCGGGTTGTAGTATAATTTTCAAGGACCAAAGAGGAGGGCGGGGCCGCCGATCCCCAGAAGTATATATGAGGAAGGCTCGATGTCAGGGTGGGCCAGGATGAGTCACCCGACCCCAGGGTTTGGCGGACGGACTCTGGGGGCATGAGGTGATGGCTGGGCCGGTTCCGAGGCACGTTCTGATCCAGACTTGGACGTCTTTTCGCGCACCTACTGCCTTGTTGTGTGTCGCGCCCCTCATTCTCAAGATCGGACGCAAACTCGAACAACAGAACCCTAGCGGACTTGCGCTAGGTTGTGAACGCTGCAAGTAAGACTTAATGGCTTGACCGGGAAGTCGAGATCAGATGAACCCTAAGTGGTTCTCTGAACCAAGGTTGGAATCTTGGGTAAGGACATAAGGGCCTATCCCAAGAGGGCCCGAGACGAATGCTGACCTAAGGGGGCGAGTCTGGAAATGGGCTGAAACATGAGTCTCAGACATAGGTCTGAGACGTGGGACCGAGACGTAGGTCCGAGACGCAGACGAACCACAAGGTTCGACCCTAGGTCTGGACCACAGGTTTCGAAAAAATGGCTAAGTGTTGGAGCTCTAGGGACGTTTTAGGTCGTGGACGCAGCTCCACATAAGATCCCGAGGCAAGTGAGGTATCATTGGAAAGGTCTCGTTGAGAGCTTTCCAGTGATATATAACACTCCTCGATCTGACCTCCGAGCTGGAAGTTATGACCGAACCACAATCGGGTTGTGGTATAATTTTCAGGGACCAAAGAGGAGGGCGGGACCGCCGATCCCCAGAAGTATATATGAGGGGGGCTCGATGCCTAGGTGGGTCAGGACGAGTCACCCGACCCTAGGGTTCGGCGGACGGACTCTGGGGACATGAGATGATGGCCAGGCCGGTTCCAAGGCACGTTCCGATCCAAACTTGGACGTCTTGACTTAGGAACGATGTAAGGGCTAGAGCAAGACTAGGGAACGAGTCGGCGGGTTAGACCACCGTTTGGGAGCCTAGACCCAGACGGACATCACGGGCGGTTGGACCGCTAGGTGTGCTGGAGGTACCGTTTAGGACCCTGGACTTTATGGAAAGTCCGTCCCAAGTCATATTGTGACTTGCTCATGTTTGGGGACCGACTTAGGCGGATCTAAGTCGAGACTTAGGATTGCTCAGCTTGATGGTTAAAGAGACGCTCCGGCTTCGGTCTGGACCAAACAGAACTAAGGTAAGTGGTGCATGGACGCTAACTTGTGATTGTGTTTGCAGGTTAGCGGTGTAAAGTTTACGACCTACTGAGTTAGAGCTTCCGCTGGCGTAACAAGAAAATAGGTGCGTGAAAAGTGGTATCAGAGCCGACGCTTTGGTGAGCGAGAACTTGAGCTAGCGGCTGAAGGTTTGACGCTTGAGGAGGGACGCGAGACACGAAGCGGATCAGCGTTTCTAGGTGAACACTTGGAGCGATGACCGACGTCGGACAGAGTTCCAGGAGGAAGACTAAGAAACGCGGAGCGGCTGACACCGGGATCAGATCGACTCGAGCTAACCCCGAGGCACAGTCAGGGGACGATCGACAACCTTCGCCCCAACGTCAAGGAAGCCCAGTACCAGCTGTAGCACCGGTGCAGCAAGATGGAGTTTTGCCAGCGGTGCCCAACGATTCAGGCGCGGGAAGTCAAGGAGCTTTGTACGCAGAACTCATGAAGATGATGAAGACCATGCAAGAGGGTGTGGCCTCTAGGGACAAACATATCGCCGAGCTTGAGGCAGGCCAAGGAAGTTCCTCGTCTACCAGAAAGCTTTGTAAGATGAATTTGCCGACCCCGTTTTCAGGTATAGGACGGGCTCGTAAGGTTAAGGATTTCTTAACTGAGTTGGATCTATACTTTGAGGCGCAACAGGCTAAGGAGTCTGACAAGGTGAGAGCGGCGGTTACGTTCCTGAAAGACCATGCGCTTCTCTGGTGGACTGCATACAGGGATGAGCATACCTTGACTGTCTAGGCGCTTAGTTGGAAAGAGTTCAAGGAGTTGCTTGCAGGACGATTCACTCCGGAGTATCAAAGGATTCGGGACGGTGTTGAGTTGGTGAGACTGAAGCAGACGGGGACCTTAAGCGCTTATGTGCGCGAGTTCAGTGCCAAGCTGGATTCGTTCTCCAAGTGGACTGAGGAAACCAAGATATGTATATTCATTGGAGGACTCAAGTCTAGTTCGAAGAAGGCTCTCTTTCGGATGCCAAAGCTACCAGAGACAAGTGCCAAACTTTTGAAGCTAGCGGAGCGAATTGGGGACGACGAAGTCCAGCAACAAAAACCTTTTGAACCACGCAGCACGGACAAGTTCCAGAAGAAGAACAAGGGCTTCAAGCGACAATGGGATGGGGGTGAGAAGGATCGGAAGATTCTTCTCTCCCGGCAGCAAAGCGGCAGCAAACAGGAGTAAAACCTAAGGGGCAAACACCTCGGAAGGGCAATGGCGCTAAGTTTCCTTGCTACAACTATGGCGAGGCGGGCCATATTGCTAAGGGGTGTACAAAACCTAAGGTTAGTAACTGTAGCATGAATGCATTTGTTGCAAAGGACTTGTTGGAGGGCCAGATGACTGTGACCTTGAGAACCACGAAGAAGACACCGGGACTGATGTATCTACAAGCCAAAGTTGCTAACCGTGATGTTACTTTTCTTGTGGACACAGGAGCGACTCACTCCTTCATAAGTCCAAAGTTGGTGAAGAAGATGGGCTTGTCTACCTCCAAGGCAGACAAGCCTATTCAGGTGCGCTTTGCCAAGGGCAAGACGTACCAAACTTCTAAAGTGACCTTGGACGTACGATTTGCGTGTGGGAAGTTGGAGTTCATAGAGAACTTAACGGTGTGCGAAATGGATAATATCCATGCGGTTTTGGGGAACACTTTCTTGGACAGGTTTGAAATGGAACTTAGGCGGAAACCTTTAAGGTTAAACGTTCGAGTTAAAGGGCGGAAGCTGGGAGTGAGGCTGATCCGAAAGGCGCGGAAGATTGATGACTTTGCAGTGAATTTGATCAAAGGCAAACAGATGGACTTCAACGACGGGGTCATGTATTTGATGCGGGTTGCAGATTTGATGGCGGGTGACAGACAAGAGGAAACATCAGGAGACGCGACTAAACTTCCGGAGGTGCTTCGCGAAGTGATTAAGGAGTTTGAGGATGTCTTGACGGATGAGTTACCTGCTGAGTTACCTCCAAGGCGGGTGGTGGATCACAAGATCGAAGTCTTGCCAAGATCGGAACCACCTTCTAAAGCCCCTTACCGACTCAATCAGGTGGAACTCCTTGAGTTGAAAAGACAACTCGGTGAGCTATAGCGAATATATTATATTAGGGATATATTTGAACCAGCAAGTCACCTTATGGAGCCCCAGTTCTTTTTGCAAAGAAGAAGGATGGGAAGCTACGACTTTGCGTAGATTATCGTGCACTCAATAAGGTGACGGTGAAGAATAATTATCCTTTGCCAAGGATAGACGACCTCTTTGATAGGTTAGCGGGCGCAAAGTACTTCAGCAGGATCGACTTGAAGTCAAGATATTACCAAATCCGGATAGCTGACCCAGATGTTGAGAAGACCGCTTGTCGAACTAGATACGGATCGTTTGAATTCGTGGTGATGCCATTTGGACTCTACAACGCCCCTTCGACGTTCACTACATTGATGAACACAAGTTTTCGCGAGGAGATGGATAAGTTTGTCATCGTTTACATCGACGACATCTTGATCTACTCTAAAACCTTGGAGTCGCACGCGGAGCAGCTAAGGGTGGTGTTGACGAAGCTGCGGGAGCATAACCTGTTTGCCAACATTGACAAGAGTGAGTTTGGTTTGGAGCGCATTAACTTCTTGGGACATGTCATTAGTGCAGAAGGAGTCGGCCCGGATATGCAGAAGGTGGATGCGATTGTGACTTGGGAGCCTCCGACTACAGTGAAGGGGATGCGGCGATTCTTAGGATTGGTGCAGTTCTACCGCAAGTATGTGAAGGGGTTTTCAAAGATCGCGAAGCCGCTGACAGACTGGACGGGCAAAGACGCACATGTAAGTTGGACCAAGGAGGTGGATGATGCGTTCCAGACGATCAAAGCTATTTTGTCAAAGGCGCCAGTTTTGAAGCTGCCAGAGTTCGACAAACCATTTGAAGTACATACCGACGTGAGCGACTATGCGATTGACGGAGTGTTGGTGCAGGATGGAAAACATGTAGCGTACGAAAGCAAGAAGCTATCTAGGACAGAGGGTTGATGACCGACTCACGAGAAAGAACTGTTTGCGGTGGTCCATTGCTTGAGGAAATGGCGGCATTATTTGGGACTTCACAAAACCCAAGTATATACTGATAATATTTCACTCAAGTACTTTGAGACACAAGATCGGGTGACACCAAAGCAACTACGGTGGCATGATACCTTGGCGTTCATGAACGTGGAATTAATCCACAAAGCGGGAAAGGACAATGTGGTTCCTGACGCCTTGAGTCGCAAGGAGGAATATCTTCCATCGTCAACACAAATTCTACGAGCTATGTATCCTAAGGAGTCAGGCTTGGAGAGGCGAATACGTGAAGGTTACATGGGCGATGACCAAGCGAAGGAGTACCTGGAACAACTCAAGCGAGGAGTGAAGTTGCAGAACATGCAGCTAAGACATGGTTTACTCATGTTTAAGCAAAGTCGAGTTTATGTGGGACAAGGAAAACTTAGGACCAAGTTGTTAAAAGAATCTCACGATGCTCCTTTATCAGGCCATAAAGGAGAAAAGTCCACCTTAGCAGTGATAGCTAAAAAGTTTTATTGACCCCACATGAAAGACGATGTTGCCCACTTTGTGAAAACATGTGTAACCTGTCAAGCGAACCGCGTTTCTTATGAGAAGAAACAAGGGTTGCTTCATCCTCTGCCGATTCTAGCCAGACCTTGGGAAAGCATTAGCATGGACTTCATTACCTCTCTGCTTGACTCAAATGGATACAACGCGATTTTTGTGATAGTTGATCGGTTTAGCAAACTAGCGAAGTTTGCTCCGACCTTAGACACTGCAACAGCGTTCACGACTTCTCGGTTGTTCCTCGATACTTGGTGGCGTTCACATGGGTTACCTCAGAGTATTATTTCAGATAGAGACTCAAAGTTCACAAGTGCCTTTTGGAAACACTTGTTCCAAAAATTGGGGACTAAGTTAAAATTTAGTACCGCCTTTCATCCGGAAACTGATGGGCAAACGGAACGAGTTAACTCGGTTCTGAATCAATACTTGAGGAATTATGTGAGCGCGGACCAAAGTGATTGGGCGGAGTGGCTCAGTCTTGTGGAGTATTGCTACAATTCCATGAAGCATTCAGCAACCGGCGAATCGCCTTTCTTGCTGGCTTACGGACGTGAGCCAGAAGGGCCTCTTGACTTGACTCTTGCAGGGAGTTCTACATCGGCACGACCAAGAACACGACAAACATCAGCTGAAGAGTTGGTGGCGGCAATGCAGCGGCGCGAGAAGCAAGTAAAGAAGAACCTCAAGAAGGCACAGCAAAGATACACGAAGCAGGTAAACAAGTATCGGCGGCAAGTGAAGTTTCAAGTGGGCGAAGAAGTATGGTTAAGTACGAAAAACTTCACGCTTCCGAAGGAAATATCGGCGAAGTTTTCATCGAAGTTTGCGAGATCTTTTGTCATTGTCAAGAATCCGCACGAAGACGTCTATACCTTAGACCTTCCTCTCGAGTGGCGGTTGCATCCGACTTTCCATGTTTCTTTATTAAAGAAATACTTCAAGGAGAATTTGCGGCCGGAACGCAAACTGGTTCTTAGGCCTCAACCTGATGTCGTGCAAGGCGAAGCAGAATATGAGGTGGAGTCCATTTTGCGATCTCGGCGTAAATCAAACCAGATGGAGTACTTGGTCAAATGGCGTGGTTATCATTTGAAGAAAACAACTTGGGTGCCAGAGGAGGAGCTAACACATGCACGTGAAGTATTAGATCTCTTCAAATGGTGACAAGGACAACAAGGGCGTTAGCAAGACGAGGACATCTCCTTTCAGCGAGGGGTGAAGAAACGATGAACCATACGAGTAGCAACTTGAGGCGATTTGGGCCGATGGACTTTGTAGCTTTGACTTGTGTTTGGAAATAAAGATTTTGTTTCTTGAAAATTTGTCTAAGTGTATTGGTAGTGCATGGCTATGACTAGTTTTGATCAGATGCCTAGGATGTTGTTAAGAGGAGGAACGAAGCACACTCAAAGGAAGCGAGCTGGTTTGGATAAGTATCTAAATCAAGACTAAGTCTTGATATCAAGACTTAAGTTTGCCGTAGCGTTGGCAAAGCAAGTATGAACTTTCATACTTGTCTTGGGGCAGGGGGTGATCTTGCTTTACGGTTTTCTAACTGCAAAGTACACTTAGTCGCGCGTCTAAGTCAAATCAGATTGCGATCGGAAAGTGAGTTTCGGGGGACCTCGTAAGTAGGTGTGAATATTTATAGTTAGCAAGTTTGAGTTTTAAGTAGAATGCTTAGAAGTTGTCAACTAGTTTTGTTTAGAGTAAGCCAAAAGGTAAGGCTTTTCCCGAGACTAGTTGGAATTTTCTAAGTGTTCTAGCGACAACTTAAGACTCAAGCCAAGAAGAGAATTGCGGGTTAGTTACCAAAATGCAATTCTGACGCCAAGGGGTTGGCTACCCATTTTGAACTTGGTGTTAACTTAAAGGATCATTGTTGATGAGGGCATCAACCTCCAAAGTGGAGGTGAATGTCGCGATCCTCATCTTCAAGATCGGGCGCAAACACGAGCAACGGAACCCTAGTTGACTTGTGCTAGGTTGCGAACGCTGCGAGTAGGACTGAACGGCTTGGCTGGGAAGTCGGGGTCAGATGAAGCTTTCGCGCACCTACCGCCTTGTTGCGTCAGCGGAAGCTCTAACTCAGTAGGTCGTAAACTTTACACTGCTAACCTGCAAACACAATCACAAGTTAGCGTCCATGCACCACTTACCTTAGTTCTATTTGGTCCGGACCGGAGCCGGACCGTCTCCCTATTCATCAAGCTCCGCAGTCCTAAGTCCCGACTTAGATCCACCTAAGTCGGTCCCAAACATGAGCAAGTCACAATATGACTTGGGGCGGACTTCCCATAAAGTCCAGAGTCCTAAACGGTGCCTCCAGCACACCTAGCGGTCCAACCGCCCATGATGTCCGTCGGGGTCTAGGCTCCCGAACGGTGGTCTAACCCGCCAACTCGTTTCCTAGTCTTGCCCCAGCCCTTACATCGTTCCTAAGTCCACACATCCAAGTCTGGATCGGAACGTGTCTTGGAACCGGCCCCGCCATCACCTCATGCCCCTAGAGTCCGCCCGCCAAACCTTGGGGTCCGGTGACTCGTCCTAGCCCACCGAGGCATCGAGCCCCCCTCATATATACTTCTGGGGATCGGCGGGCCCGCCTTCCTCTTTGGTCCCTGAAAATTATACCACAACCCGATTGTGGTTCGGTCATAACTTCCAGCTCGGAGGTCAGATCGAGGAGTGTTATATATCACTGGAAAGCTCTCGACTAGTCCTTTCCAATGATATCTCACTCGCCTCGAGATCTTACGTGGAGCTCCGTCCACGATCTAAAACGTCCCTAGAGCTCCAACACTTAGCCATTTTTCGGAAACTTGTGGTCCAGACCCAGATTTGAACCCTGTGGTTCAAACCTGCGTCCGAACCACGGTTTGTCTGCGTCTTGGACCCACGTCTCGGTCCCGCATCTCTTACCCACGTCTCAGACCTATGTCTCAGACTCATGTTTCGGTCCGTTTCCAAACTTGCCCCCTTAGGTCAGCGTTCGTATGGGGTCGTCTTGGGGTAGGCCCTTAGGTCCTAGCCCAATGTTCCAACCTTGGTTTAGAGAACCACTTAGGGTTCATCGGACCTCAACTTTCCGGCCAAGCCGTTCAGTCCTACTCGCAGCGTTCGCAACCTAGCGCAAGTCCACTAGGGTTTCGTTGCTCGCGTCTGCGCCTGATCTTGAAGATGAGGGTCGCGACAGTTCGTTTCGGATCTCTTTTGTCCGACCTATAGCAGTCTATTCCTTCTTCTTCCTGAACTTAAAAGAGAGTGTGAGAGGCCTTGTTGAGAAAATCTGGAGAGAATGATCGAGGGTCATGTCTTCTCATCATGCAGCAAGTTTCTTCTGAGTGTGTATGAGAGATGAGGAGTCGGAAGAACAGAGTGCGAATGTCTTGTGTCTGTTGTGAGGTTAGATTGCGTGTAAGAAGAAGAAGACAGGTGAGATCAGTGAAGGGAAGCTTGGCTTCGGGAAGTTTTTTGAGAACGTAATTGAATCGGAAGCTGTCCGGGAGTCTTCCCAGAGGCCACTATCACCGTAGGAGCCCGCAACCATCTTCTGAACCTGTTACACACTCTACTTCTCGCAAATCTTGTATCTTATGTTATGAAGTAGGATGTAATGCAAGGTGGGTTGTCTTCTCAAGAATCCATGCGAGGCCTTGCTTAGTTAGGATTGTTTAGATATAGCTCAGAAGACGAGAGCTACTTAGGAAGCACTGTTAGAATCTCGGAAGACAGAGTAGTTGTCTTCTGGAAGACTAAGATTCGTCTTCTGAGAGTAGAAGCTAGACTGTGAGAACTTGGGAAAGATTGAGCCTTTGACTCACAGTAAGTACGTGTGGCTTAGTGCAACAGAGTTTCAAGTATGTCGATGCATCCTCGAGGGTTGGTGTTACCGACAGCAGAGTTGGCCGAGGCGAAACCGTTCCTCAAGGAGTTAGGTCTCGACTTCTTCTTGTGGGATTGGAACCTCGCCGACCAGGATCTTCTGGGGTTTGGGCAGCATTACCGTCTCGCAACCGTGTACCTGTGAAGGCAGGAGTAGCTCGAGAAAGACCATCTTCCTTGACCGAGGATTGGTGGTGCAGGACCTTTCACAGGTCAGAATCTGAGAACCGAGGTTGTTGGCTCGAGAAGAAGATCTTACCCATGATCTCGAGTAGGTGGCATGTGCCGGGGAGCACATCTTGTCTCTTCCTGGAGGACAAGCAGGGGAGAAACGACTGGAAGGTTGAATCTTACCGGGAACCGCAAAGCGTCTTCTGGCGAAGCTGTTCCTTCACCTCTTTCCAGAAGACGAGATACCTTGGAGATCAGGACGTGGAGTTCTTGGAAGTAGTGTGTGCTGGGGAGAATGTCAACTGGGATACGTTCTTCCATGCATATGTACAGGCAGAGCTGGTATACTTAGGTAACTCGGCAGGAGGACATCTTACTCCGTTCTTCTGTTACTTGTACGTGGCCAAGAGGGATCTCACGGAAGATCAGTTGGTGACATATGGGCCAACAGGGCAGCACGAGAAGAAAGCGGAGACCTCGGGAGAAGACAACCGAGCAGTAGCAAAGACTCCCCCTCCCACTCACGCAGATGAGGCCCGATACTCATCAGAAGACGCTTCTGGTGAGGAGAGACGACTCTAGTGGGTCGAAAGATGCGACATCATCAAGGAAGATGGGTCCTAGGAGTGTACCTAGGAAGACCACCTCCTTCCCGATCATTCATTCTGGATCGGAGTCAGACTCACAAGAGGAGTCATTGAGTACCCGAGTTGCACAGAAGACCGCTTCCGCAACACCAGGGAGTCTTCTGAAGACTCCAGAAGACGAAGGATGGATGGATATTCCTACTGCGATGTGAGGAAGCGCAGTAAAGAGGACCGCTTCTATCATGGGGAGAGATCTTCCACCCCGGAAGACGACAAGAGTAGCTTCTTCCCGTGCGCAGAAGCAGAAGATCGTAGTGGTGGAAGAGACATCCTTGCCTCTGGAAGACAAGGTTGACACCTCCGATCGGATCGTGAGATGAGTCTGTCTTCCACGAGAAGAAGACTGGAGGAGTTTAGTGCTTTCTTCCACTCAGAGATCCAGCCAGCTATGGAGTTGATCGAGAAGAGAGCGAAGGCTCAAGAGAAGCCACTACAGCCTGGATTCGATCTGCGCACCCTGATGTGACAGGAAGAAGGTCAGAAGAAGGCAGAAGCGCTGGAAGCCGACCTCCGCATCACGGAGAAGCTCGCAGCAAAGTTCAAGGAGGAAGCAGCCACTTCTGCCAAGGAGTTAGCGCATCTGAAGAAGAGCAACCAGGAGTTGCAGGCGCATTTACAACAGCGTGACTTTATGGTTCTGCGAGTATGGGATAAGATCACCGCCCTTGTAGAGGAGAAGACGACTTGGAAAACAATGCGGGAAGCCGCAGAAGCGCAGACTGCAGCGGAAAAGACGCAGCGGGAAGCAGTGAAAGCTCGTGCGCAGGAGATGCTAGCACAGACGGTGGAAGCGCTTCGGAAGAAGTTCAATTTCACCGCGGGTAAGAAGCTTCTTACCTTAGCTAGAGAATGGGACGACGAGTCTAGAGCGATGTTGGTAGAGTGCAAGGAGAGCATGTTTAGGTACTTGGATCGGTAGATAAAGAGAGTGAAGACACTCTATGGTCTTCCCTTGATTCTACCACCCGTAACTGCATCTTCTCAAGCCCCAGCACCATCGACCGGATCAGACTTGGAGAAGGAGGAGTTCGACCTCGCTGTCCATTTGGTAATGACAACGTTGGAAGCCGAGAAGACCTCGGAAGAAGCCCTAGAAGACAAGATGTCTTCTGGAAGACAGGAAGAAGAGCTATCTTCCCAGGTATTCTGAGTGGAGGAAGCAACTTCTCCGGACCCCTAGGAGGTCACTATGGCTGCCAGTGTCGAACTAGTATCTCAGAAGAGCGAGGAAGCACAAGTCGACTCAGCTTCCCAGAAGACGCTTCCGTCTTCCGAAGCCGAAGCAGAATCAGAAGCAGTAGCAGCAGAGCCAGCGACGATTGTTGAAGAGGAAGCCATCTTAGTGACACCCGAGGTAATTGCAGGGCTTCCCAGCTTATCAAAAACCGAGTTAGGAGTTCATGTAGGAGTAGATCCAATGGAGATTGCAGCCGAGCAATCAGAGTAGGTAACAAAGCGCAGTTGACTTGTCCAAACTTAGTAAGTACCCAACATGCTATATTACGAGAAGGCAGGTCCAGTTTTAGTAAGTGACCAGGCGGCAGAGTAGACAGCGTAGGTGTAAAACAGGACAGATGGCAAATTAGAAGGAGAACCACTTGCATGTGGGGTGGCAGCCTTCTGACAGTACCCATCCCTCCTGATTGTAGTCGAGGATTGGAGGGGATTCCCTCTGCGCCTCAAGGCAGATGCATAAGTAGAATTACAGCCTAGGATTCAGTGCGTTTGCACACACACACACACATTTTACAGTGCAAGCTGCACACAGACGCATAGACGCATATCCACACTACTGGAGATCTTTTACGAATAGGAGCTGTCACAACCTTTGTTGGCAGTGCTGCGTACAAAGTGGATTAAAGATGTAGGTGCATGTAGTGGACAGTTTAAGAGCAGGGAACGGCATCCTCGTGTAGACCTGCTGGCTAGACTGGTGTGTCGAGGAGTAAGAGCAGAAAGTAGAAGGAGTGAGCTTCCCAACACCAATGTGACTTCTTCTCGGGAAATGGATTGCTGATTTGAGTGCAGAAGCTTTGCCTGTGTCTTGAAGGTCGTGGGTTTTCTTGAATTCACTCTCGATTATACATGGGAAGCATTCTTCTTGGGTGGCGGTGACTGTCAACAGTTGTGAGATTTGCAGCTTGGCTCGTCCAGTGAGCACTTCAGATCCATGTACGGACGGTCTTATGGGTAAGAGATCCCAGAAGACAGAGTAGTCGGAGCAGCGAGAGAAGAAGAAAGAAGCCTTCTTCCCACAACAGAAGACGACATCCTCAAGTAGAAGACTGTGTAACTGTACGCACGTTTGTTGTCTTCCTCCCCAAACAATTACAGGCAGGGATGGCTTGTTAGTCAGGATCCGGACTAGAAGCCTGTCAGAGTCTTAATTTCTTATTCTTATCTTGTCTTTCTCTCGTTTGGATTTTCTCTTCTTCCCCATCTTCCTTCATCTTCCTCAACTTCTTACCTTCTTCTAGTGAGCTTCCGAGACTTCTATTGAGCTTCCGTGAAGGTGAATGTCGTTGTAGTGCTACAGGAAGACCATTTCCGTGGGCAGAAGCCTGAGAAGGCTACAGGGGGCATACACCCTGTGATTAATCTAACCCGTTGGGAACTTGGAAGAGCAATGTGCGATAGACGTTGCTAGTCGACTTCTACAAAGCAAGAGCTATCTTCTGGAGGTGTGAGAAGCCGAGTTGAACCATCAGAAGCCGAGAATTGCTTCGGGAAGACAGTACTGAGAAGATCGGAAGAAGTGACCTGGAAGCAAGAAGCGTCTTCCCAAGCTTCTCTGTAGATAGTTCTGTGATATTTTAGTTAGTAGTTGTTTGTTTAGGTCCAGGGCACCTTTTGAAGGGTCTAGAAACCGTGTGGTTTTGTGTGGTTTTGTGAGAAGACGGGATTTCTAGACAAAACCCGTGTGTTTGTGTGTTTGAACAGATCTTAGAACTTAGAGCAGCGTTACTTGTGCAAATCCTCAGTGAGAACGATATCTTGTATACTAAATGGGCAAAAGGAGTAATCCTACGACACTACACAAGACGTCTTTTGGAAGACAAGAAGAGGAGATAGCTTCCTAGGTGTTCAGAGTGGAGGAGATGACTACCTCTGACCCTTATGAGATCACCCAGCTCCCAGTGTCGAGCAGGTGGCGCAGAAGAGTCAAGAAGCGTAAGACTTCTTCTGACTTCCGAAGCCATGACAACGATTAACACTGAGGAGGATGTCACCTTAGCCGCACTAGAGTTACTAGCAGGGCCACTCACGATGTCAGAAGCCGAATTAGAGTGTCAAGCATGTGAGTATCTCATGGTGATCACACCTGACAATCAAGAATAAGTAGTAGAGGTAGTTAGCTGTTTAGACATGGTTATTTTGTAGGAAATCAGAGTTTGTTATTTTAAGATGGACAACTCTCTCTTTATTTTTAGGTGACTGTCCATGTGGTAAGATAAGCAACGGTAGGAGTAGAAAGTACTTTCCAAACTGAGAGGAGGAACAGAAGCTTGGGAGGTGGTGGTCTTCTGACAGCGTCTCATTTTCCTCTGAGTTGTGAGTTACGATTGGAAGAGATCTCCCTCTTACGACTCAAGGCAATTGTATAAAACGGATGCCAATGTAGAATTTAAGCACACATACACACATACGTACACACTGCACTCGCAGAGTTGGCTTACATAGGGTAGGTCTACATCCTTGCTTCCAGCAAGAGATCACAGAGATGTAGACAGTAGTAGACAACATAGACAGTGAATGACATCATCGTGCAGTCCTACTTCTAAGCTGGTGTGTCGAAGGATAGTGAAAGAAAGTGGATGGATTAAGCTTTCAGAAGCTAATGTAACTTCTTCTCGGGGATTGGATTTCATATTTGATTGCAGAAGCTTTATCTATGTCTTCTGAGAAATGAGTTTCATCGAATTCATACTCAATTATGCATTCGAAGCTTTCTTGTTGAGTGGCGGTGATTGTTAGAAGCTGTGCAGAGTCTAAGTTTGTCTCATCTAGTGGAGCACTTTGGATCCACACACGGACTGTCCATGTGAGATTGGTCCCTTGAGTGAGAGTAGTCGGAGCAAAGACAGAAGAAGCCGGAAGCCTTCTTTCCACAGCAAAAGACGTCATCCTCGATTGGAAGACAGTGTAATTGTAAGCAAATCTTTGGTCTTCTTCCCGAGTTTACTACAAGCAGGGATGGCTTGTTAGTCAGGATCTGGACTAGAAGCTTGTCGGAATCTTAATTTCTTTCTTTTCTCTTGTTTTTTTTTGTTTGGATTTTCTCGTCTTTCCCATCTTCTCTCTTCTTCTCATCTTCCTATCTTCTTCTATTGGATTTCCGAAGCTTCTTTTGAATATCAGTGAATGTGAATATCGTTGTAGTGCTATCAGAAGACCGTTTTAGCAGGCAAAAGTCAGAGAAGGCTACAGAGCACACACCTTGTGATTAATCTAACCCGTTGGAGAATCATAAGAGCAATGTGTGATATGGAATAGTAATTTGACATCTATGAAGTAGGGATAGTCTTCTTGAGGTGTTAGAAGTTGAGTTGAACCCAGAAGCCGAGAATTGCTTCTGGAAGCCGACGTGAGAAGACTGAAAGCCGTGACCTAGAAGCCAAAAATTTCTTCTCGGACTTCTCAATGGGTAATTGTGTGGTATTTTCAGTAATAATCTTATGTTTGGATCCAGAACATCTTTTGAAGGTCTAGAAGCCGTGTGGTTTTGTGAGAAGAAGAGATTTCTAGACAAAACTCATGTGTTTGTGAGTTTGGACAGATCTTAGAACTTAGAGCAGCGTAACTAGTGTAAATCTTCTTGAGGAACGAAATCTTTTATGCTACAATGGACTAAAGGAGAAATCTTGAGACACTACACTCACATAATTCCTCAAGTATTGATTCAGGATCGAGTTAACTCGTTTAACTCGTTCAGTGTTTCCGAAAGGTACTTGTGAACTTAGAATTACGGTCTGAAATAAAACTCTGAGGTAATCCATGTGAACCTCATCAAGTATCTAATAACAACCGAGAAGTCGTGACCGCTGTTGCGATATCCAAGGTCGGGGTAAACTTCACTAGTTTGCTAAACCGGTTCACTATAACAAAGATTGCATTTTATCCATTTGAGTCAAGTAGAGATGTAATGAAGTCCAAGATGCTTTTCCCAAGGATGAAGCAACCTCTATTTCTTCTCATAAGAAATTTGGTTCGCTTGACAGGTTCCGCATGTTTTCACAAAGTGCGTGACGTCTTCTTTCATGTGGGGCCAATAAAACTTTTTAGCTATCACTGCTAAAGTGGACTTTTCTCCTTGTGGCATGATAAGGATGCATCACTAAGCAACTTAGTCTTAAGTTTTTCTTGTCCTACATGAATCCGGCTTTGCCAAGTATGCCATGTCTCAGCTGCATGTTCCGCAACTTCACTCCTCGCTTGAGATGTTCCAGGTACTCCTTCGCTTGATCATCGCCCATGTAACTTTTACGTATCGTCTCTCTAAGTCTGACTCCTTAAAATACATAGCTCGCAAAATCTGTGTCGACGATGAAGATATTCCTTCTTACGACTCAAGACATTAAGAACCACATTGTCTTTTCCCACTTTGTAGAATAATTCTACATTCTTGAACGCGAAAGTATCATGCCACCGTAGTTGCAATGAAGTGATACAAGTATCAGTTGTTGTTCGTTACTATCTCTTTGTTTGTGTTTGATTAAATCCGTCTAAATTTTATGCATTTTTGGTTTTTTCCTCTATATGTGAAGGAGCCATTATTTCTCACTTTTATCATTTGTCTGCTGCTGGTCACTCTCTTTCCACATGAGAAATGATATGTGGTCATTCTTACTGTCTAGTCAATCACGGCATTATATATTTGTTTTGAAAATTATTTTCATCTCATAGTGATTTGAAATATTTGAAATATTAAAAATAAATTTTTTTCAAATTAAGATTACTTTTTCAAATAAAGACTGGTAGCTTGCTCATCATAGGAAATATTACGAATTCAAACCGTCTCTCTCATCTTCTGAAAGACAATTAGATCCTTATTAGGATAGTACCTAATTATCTTTAAAACACTGGTTATTGAAAACTAATCTACCGTTAGTTATTGAAAAATTAATTTTATTAAGAATAATGGTTCTTTTGGCAACTTACTAAAGTCTCATAATGTTTATAGGTGGTTTTTCCACATTCTGTCTTTTTATGAATAGACGT
Organism: Asterella californica; assembly: GCA_036924285.1. Classification (NCBI taxonomy): domain Eukaryota; kingdom Viridiplantae; phylum Streptophyta; class Marchantiopsida; order Marchantiales; family Aytoniaceae; genus Asterella; species Asterella californica. The sequence goes on from JAYKYS010000014.1 coordinate 11,761,682, forward strand.
GGATTCGTAAAAAGACAGCTTTGTGAGCTCATGTGAGATAAGATCAAGAAATCAGTTAAGAAGGATATGTGATGTAAGCTGTACAAACTATTACTTTTGTTTTAAATTATCTTAGTTGTGTCTCATAATAAACTGCACTGGAGATAAGAATAGAGTAAGAAAAATATAAGATAGGCATGCATATATGAAACCTTTCTTTTACTAAAGAGCGAGAAATGTATGTTGTGCATGCATTTCTCTGTTCTGCACATCCACAGATTGCTAAACAGAAGTTTTGATAATTTATATCACATCAGAGATCTTGGTTCATCATTATTTAAATTCCCAGTTAGATTCTTAATATTGAAGTTTTAGCAAATACTATTAATAATCTAAAGACTTTAGACATATAAATAATAAATCAGTACTCTAGATAGGTTTATATGATATAGACATGGATAAGATATTCACGTGATAAATCATATTTGAAAAGTCTTGTGTTACAATAATGCATGATTATGAAGATTAATATTATTATACATACTGAATCTGATATGAACTTGGTTTTCTGCAACAACAATAATTAAGATAAAAGGCAATTCTAATATATAAAAATAGCTTGAAATGAATTCAATTTGCTACAACGAGAAGACAAGAAAATAACTAACCAAGTAATCAACTGCCTATCACTATAACTGATTGCAAAAGAAGTTGCAAATAATTGGTTTCTAAAATTGTCTTCTGTAGATCCTTCAGAGAAATCAAGAGTGCATGCAAAACATTCACTTTCTGAGAATCTCTTTTTACTCAAGACAGAAAACGTATGCTGAGCATGCAAAAAAATTTTGTCTTGTCTTAAGCAGGAAAGCAAATGACTCGTAGTTGGGTGACGTGAGCTCTGGACTATAGTCTCTTTGCCGGAGTAGCTCATTATCAAGGAGCACTTCTGATATAAATTTTGAAAAATTTCGCAGTTTCACGATATGACAGATAAATAACATTTCCACAAAATTTATCTTTTAGACTGCGCTAGTGCATAGTGTATGACCTTGACTACAGCTAGAGTCATCCTCTAGCCATGGTTTTCTGTACATGCAGCGATCATATTCGCAGATGTGGTGCAATAGAATCATCATAGAATGTCATCATCACGACCCACTGAACTTGCGCTATATGACATATTAATCGTTTAATTACAAAAATAAAGATTAGAAACTTTGAGATCTGAAGAATTAATGCATTTATTATTTATATGAAAAAAGTTTAATACAGTCAATTCGGTTTTTCATACATACATATAGAGTATACTAATTTTTGTATGTACATCTTCACTTGTTGCATGCTAAGCATACGGTACGTCGTATACGGATGTGCCTTAGTGTAGACCCCTAGAACAAGTGTTAGCTTAATTGCATGACGTTCATGCAACTCAGATAAAAAAATGAGACATAATCTAATGTCACTTGACATTAGGACTCAGCAGAAGCATGTGATTAAGCTTATGGAATATAAGAAAATAACCTAAGCAATCTACTTTCATGTGATGCAGATACACCTGTTCCCATTGTGAGCACCCCAAAAACTAGACATGGTCATTACGGTATTGTATTGAGCGACACTTCTCACTCAAGGTTCTTCTGACTTGCTGACAGGAACGTGTACTCTGGAGAGATGTAAAAGTTCACGTTTCACAAAGTTATCTCTGCTGCTAAAATAACTTCAACTAAATTAAATTAGCGAAAAGTGTAAGCACAGCATACGCATTTCACTGACTCCTCGCATTGTCCGAAAATTGCGTTCACAAAAATGTACCTTCTCCATAAAAGTAATTAAAAATGCTCATGAATCTTTATCTTTGACAAGCACTAACAATAATTTACGATGTGCAACATACATGTTTGATTTATGAAACTGAATAAAATATTAATTTTTTTAAGAAAATCTATTTTAATTACCTGTGTATATTTGAAATTATTTATAATTATTTTATATTCAAGTATTTGTAATTATTTTTCAAGAATTCAAAATTAGATATTGACTTGCTAGTCCTAATTATCGAATTTCTAAATGGTAATTCTTTGATTCTGAACTTGTACATTTTTTCATTATAAAAACCTTGACAAGAAAACAGAAATAACACTCAAAACAGTTCTGGTTATCGTTTTGCTTTTCTTCTGAAGACATAATTTAATTATATCTATATTTTTATTCGTCGATTCAAATTTCAAATGTATTTGAGATATCTTACTTCATCCTTTGTAAACAGTTCAAGAATGATCTTATGTGAGGAGAATCCATTCCACAAAAAAGAATTTTGCTATTATTGACCACATTAATAGCTCAAGAAACTCAATAATCTTGACAATGTATTCACACTTTCCAGTTCGACATGCACATTATGTGGTCAGTTTCTAGTATAAGAATGCGCTTGCATTCCATATTTTCAAGATTATAAGATTAATCTCCTTTGGATGTCCAATTCAACTATCATGAACGTTTATAGTTAAATATTGTGGCTGTTGAGTATCTCTGTTCACTTTTAAGAAAGTTCATTGTGTCTACTTTGGAGAATAAACTGGATACTATTCCTTAGCTCTCTTGAAAAACATCTTATCTTTTGGTCTCTATCGAATCTTCGCGTTTAGACTAGAGAGACTTTATATCATTGTCAAGATTACCGTACATATCTAAAACTCCGCTTCACATCGGTATTAATTACCCCACCGTATCAAGAGTTCCAACTGCTCCTTCTTCCTTCCTCATTGACATCCGTGTATGCGTTATTCTTAACTTAATATTAAATAGTACTTTCATGCTTTATTACAGTACGACTCTTAATAGTGTCCTTTGTGATTAGCAATTTAAGTAACCTGAATTAACTTCTGGTAAGTATGTTTCTAAGATAAAATATCAAATTTTGTTCATCACGGAGGTCAGGTGAGTCAGACCATTACATTTGATCTTGGTTCAGTTTTGCCGAAGTCACGTGCCATGAGGATATAATTAATAATTATGACAGTTAAAACCGTTTGATTTCTGACATTACATTTGATCTTGGTTCAGTTTTGATTTCTTTTTAAGGGAGTCACGCTCCGTGAGGATAAGTTATTGACCAAACACAACTGTACGAGGTATTTGACGATGGAACCAGGAATCAACTTCTTTAGAAAATACTTCTTTAATGTTTATGTTGGTATAGTGATATGGAGACTACGCATTAATAATCACCAAATTTACTTGATAAACCAAGGGCCTTTCGCGATTTCACGGAATTCGAGACGCGCACGAAGTGTTGGATCATTTTCCGAATACGACAAAAAAGATATTGCGAATTTTGTCA